>OZ009952.1:18653272-19258606 GCA_963932025.1 Erebia epiphron | reverse complement strand
AAAGACGTGGCGTTTTATTTAAATCCTGAATTTACTATTTATTAATTAACCCCTTCTATGATACCTTTTGCTATCAAAGCTATCATTAGGGTACCGTACTCATCGTATCACCGATATCGATCACCGTAGGGTGTCGCATTGTTTGTCAGGATTTGGAGGTCAGGAGGCGATTGAAATAAAAGATTGTTCATATATTTGATTAATTTTTTCGTTTTTTTTATCACATAGCGTCAACTGACGTAGCCCGGATCAACAGCGATAAATACATGGAATTAATAAATACATAATAATAATAATGCAAGCGAGCCATCCAGTTAAATTCTCAGATACTATCAATCACTATAAGCAAAGACGATATTTATAATTAATCTATGCTATAATGTATTGAAAATCTGGATTAAATCAGAATATCACGTTGACTGCCTCGTTGGTCTAGTGGTTAGCATAGTCGACTGCGGATCACGAGGTCCTGGGTTCGATTCCCGGTCGGGCATAAAAAGTTAGGTATTGGGTTTTTCAATTAAGAAATTCTCAGTGCCAGCCTGGAGTTGGAAGTTGGCGGTGTTTCACCCCCGTGCCTCGGAGAGCACGTTAAGCCGTCGGTCCCGGTTATTATCACTAACATGATATAAGTCGTTAAAGCCCGCCAACCCGCATTGGAGCAGCGTGGTGGGTCTAAGCTCTAATTCCCGCTCTCCTATGAGAGTGGACGTTAATAGACTGTAGTGATGTGATGCTGATGATGATCACGTAAAAGACAAGACACTAACGTGTACAATAAAATGAGTTAAACTACTGCGTGACTCCTTTGTTCATGCAAATGCATTTTTTTTATTACATAGCGTCAACTGACATAGCCCGGATCAACAGCGATAAATATATGGAATTCATAAGTACATAATAATAATACAATCGAGCCATGAAGTTACATTCTCAGATACTATCAATCACTATAAGTATTGAAAATCTGGATTAAATCAGAATTTCACGTAAAATACAAGACACTAATGTGTACAATAAAATTAGATAAACTACTGCGTGACTCCTTTGTTCATGCAAATTGCCGTGTATCACGCAATTTTTACGGAAGAAAAAATTACCTACTGCGAAGATCACGAGGTCTTTCATTTCTTCCATTAAATTTTCCAAGCAAATAAATAATAGGGTCATTTTAGATATTTATCATTAACTGGATTAACGGCTGGTTTCTGAATTAAGAATTTCATGTTGAGTCTGTCTCAAAGACTACTTAAGACCTAAGCAAATTTTTATTTCTACATTGATATTGGACCGGTTTCTGAACTAAGCATTCAAGCAAAAACAGCAAGTTCCAACTCACAAACCTAAACAATATCAATTCAGAAAAAAAATTTGCTTAATTAGTCCTTAAGTCGCAACTTCGTCCTTGTGGATTGACAGTTTTTGATTCCCGCGTATGTCGTCCCCCTTGAGGCAAACAATAAATTTTGTGATATTGTATGACATAAACGACAGTTGTCAATACTGGATAGAAGCAGGCGTTACTTTGCGGAAGTCCATGATAATGATGGAACTTGAAGTTTGATGAATCTAAATATGTGGTAGTGTGTATCCCTCATTTATAGTCCATGATAGTCACCACACCATAGAAATCTTCTCAGATCACCACATTATAATTTTTGAATCAAGCCAGCTAACGTGTTTTATTTGGTGATTCCCGTAATCCTGTTGGATTCACATTGGCGACGAGAACGACTCACGTTTGCGAATAAATAATTAGCGGAAAGTAATCTGAATTTAAGTATTTAAGTACAAACATAGCAGAAGTGGAAGTAAATTCAACAATGACAGTTGGAAAGATCGAGCATTTTGATCTGTTCACTGGTAATTGGCGCTTATATAGTGAGAGATTGGAGCAGTATTTTCTCATTAATAATATCAAAGAGAACTTAATGCCAACTTTAATTAAATGCGATATTATTTCTATTCTTTAGTAATATATTTGAAGTAAGTGTGGGGGTGTGATGTATGACATAAACGACAGTTTTCAATACGAGTACATATTATAGTTTTTGAATGAAGCCAGCTAACGTATTTAATTTGGTGATCTCTGTTGGATTCCTTAAGCATGGAACATCACAGATTTATTTTTAAAAAACCTTATCACATTTAGGATGGTTCATAGCTGCTGCCGTGTGGCACCTGCAGAGCAGAACGTCGCCACCCCTTCCTATCCCGTAGGTGTCATAAGAGGCGACTAAGGAAGCCGGAGAACTGATTACGCATCTAATCTCGTTCCCCTCGTGGTTAGCTGACCACAGTTTTTTTCTGGTAGGAGGCTTCGGCCGTGGATAGTTACCATCCTAACAGCAAAGACAATACCGCCAAGCGATTTAGCATCCCGGTACGATGCCGTGTAGAAACCGATTAGGAGTATGTGTACCTATATAACTGCCATACACCTTACAGGTTAGCCCACTACCATCTTAGACTGCATCATCACTTACCACCAGGTGAAATCGCAGTCTAGGGCTAACTTGTAGTGGAAGCAGGCAACGCATTGGCTTGGTGCTGCAAATGTTCTTGGGCGGCAGTAATCACTTATGATCAGGTGACCAGTATGCTATTTAAAGTAGCTGTCAAGTTCGCACATAAAAATTATCAAATTATCTTAACGAAAATCTACTTGTAAATATTTACCCTTTCGTATACTATGCATGGAGATTAAAATATTTATGCAGGGCAATTAATATATGCAAGCGCAAAACAAGCAAATAAACCTACAGTATGCAAAACACGAAAGGTGTCTTGGAGGGCTGATGTGTGATGAATAGGAGATAGGACGGTACATCCTTCATGCCGCACATAATTGTATTATACAGATTTATTAGATTAACGTAGGTCGTATCTTTTTGTTCCTTCCGCAAAGTGGGTATAATTATGGGTGGCTTATAACCAATATTACCCGTAAGAGTGCAAATTCACCAGAGGGTGCCACACTGATTTTTCCTATGTTGTATGTAAAAATAAGTTATTTTTAGTGTGTTATTTAATTAAATGTATTCCGATAGGCGTAAAATCAACATGCTCTGTTAGTTTTAAGTTTTACATCCATTTTAAAGTACCTATCGATTAAAGTTATATAGCCGTGGCGAGCGTGGGAGGTTACAAAAATACCAATTCGGTTTCCGTATCCCTTATAAAATACTGAGTCGGGATAAATTTATGTTATTCAGCTTGAAAGTTAGGTGAGGGCCTGAAGGGCTTTTACTTGCTGTATTCTTTTAATTTAACAAGTTAGCCCTTAACTGCGATCTCATCTTGTGGTAGATGTTAACGTAATCTAAGATGGTAGGGGGCTAACCTGCATACTCTTATAAGACCACAATGCTCACTACTCATATTTGTAATCGCTTGATTTAAATTATTAATAAAAAGAAAATAAATTAATTATATATGGTAATTAGCTCTTGCTCTACGTCTGGGAGTTGCCATCTTATAGTTTCCTGTTTAAAACCTGAGGTTATAATTAATATTTTGCCCGTCAAATATCAATCAAATCAAATAAATATTATAAATGCGAAAGTTTGGATGGATGGATGTATGGATATATGGATATATGGATGTATGGATGAATGTTTGTTACTCCATCACGCCCGAACGGCTGGACGGATCTGGATTAAATTTGGCACAGAGATAGATTATAGTCTGGAATAACACATAGGCTGACCCGAAAAACTAAGGAGTTCCCGCGGGAACCAAAAAACCTCAATCCATGCGGACGTAGTCGCGGGCATCAGCTAGTAAAAATATAATGCGAAAAAAATCAATCAAAGTTTATGCCCAACGAGACGTAAATTAAAATATCAAGATGACGACGATATTTGACGACCTCCGTGGCGCAGTGCATAGCGCTGTTGCCTTAACGTGGTGCGGAGGTCCCGGGTTCGATCCCCGGCAGGGTCAATTTGGGAATATATAATTTCTGAATTTTCCCTGGTCTGGCCTGGTGGGAGGCTTCGGCCGTGGCTAGTTGCCACCCTACCGGCAAAGACGTGCCGCCAAGCGTTTAAGCGTTCCGGTACGATGCCGTGTATAAACCGAATAGGGGTATGGGTTTAATATAACTGCCATGCCCCTAACAGGTTAGCCCGCTACCATCTTAGACTGCATCATCACTTACCATCAGGTGAGATCGCAGTCAAGGGCTAACTTGTAGTGGATTAAAAAAAAAAAAAAAGATTGCCTGTAAGATTGGAGCTATGGGGAAGATTTGGCTCCTATTTCACACCCCGCCGCACCTCTCTTTCATTTATTATCTTCCTTTATGTATTTATTATTTTCAGGCCATTAAAATAATGTATTAATACGCAAGCAATTCTTTTAGTTAAAAGTAAGTATGCCTAAACTATACATAGTGTAGACGTACTATTAAGTTTAAGAAATATTCGCAATATTGACTACTTCTAAATAAATAATTGGTAAAGATAATATTATGACAAAGATGTGATAATTTTCACAAAAATACATGTGTTACCACGAAGATCTGTCCATCTAATTAGTTTCAGTTTTGATAACATTTAATTGCCAATGTAATTAGTTCTGTTGATCAGCGCGAAACTTAGCCTTGGTATTATTCCTCTTGGGAATTATATAATTTTGTAAAATACTTTCAGATTTTTAATTAAACAAGGATTTGGTATACATTATTATTAAATTATAAACTCAAAATAAAATAAAATGAAAGAAATCCTATATAAGTTTGAAATGTTGGCATTCGGCCAAGCAATCGAATCATAGTTATACCTATATAACTAAATTTTGTGTACATTCAACTTCCATAACGTGTAAATTTTTGTAGTAACAATAATATTATGTCGCGGGATCGTCAGAATTATTGATGAGTACTATTCGACTAGAACGAATCCGCCGGAGAACTACAGTCACCAACATAGCCCGGGAGCATTAGTAAGCTGAAGTGGCAGTGGACAGGTCATGTCTGTCGCAGAACTGATGGCCGCTGGGGCGTTCTGGAGTGGAGACCGCGTACCGATAAACGCAGTGTAGGACGACCTCCAGCCCGCTGGACCGACGACCTTAAAAAGGTAGCGGGAAGTGGGTGGATGAGGAAAGCGGATGGACCGTGTGTGGTGGCGCGCTCTCCAAAAGGCCTATGTCCAGCAGTGGACGAATACAGGCTGATGGATGGATGGAGTCTACTAGAAAAAAAAATTATCATCAGGGGTTGCAAAAGGGAAAGTATTAGATTATGATATTCATAATATAATGATTTAAACCCGAAACTATTGTCTGTCTGCTACGCTTTTACAACCCATCTATTCAGCCGATTTTGATGAAATTTGGTACAGAGATGTTTTATATTAGTAAGATAAGATAAGGTTCCTTAGAGGGAATCATCGTTTTCATTTAAGAAGTAATTGAAAATGGCAAAAGGCATCAATTAATAAACCTTAGTACTCTGAGTGTTTATCACTTACTTTTGGTTAGCATTATACAACCTATTCGTAACGATTAGGTTAGTTCCGAGAGTCACGAATGAGGTCGACAATAAAGTTTGTTAACTAAAAGCTAACAAATAAGGGGAGACTCGAAAGTCAAATAACGCTTAATCAATCTGGCAATAGACATCGCCTTAATCAAATGGTTGTACATACCTAAATTTGGCGGCGTTTCATCCCCTTGTCTCGGAGAGAATTTAAACCTGTCGGCTGTCAGGCCTTCTATCTATCGTCTACCTTATACTTAGCTTCTCAGTCTAGCTTATATAATTTTCCGGTAGTGTCAGATTCCCCGATTCCGGTTTTGTAGAAATAGAGAGTGCGTCTTGTAGTGTGTTTGCACACACAATTGTGTACCATAATAAGTACCTTAACCTTTCCAAACACTTGATCGACAAATGCAACAAATTAATAAAAGTACCTATATGCAGTGGTAAATTGCACCAAACGTTGAGGAAATAAAGCATGCAATATGATTGAACCATAGAAGTAGGGTTCATTTTACTGGTAACATTGTTGGTTTCGATAGAAAATGCATGAGTTTCCTTTTTTTTATAGCGACGAGGGATCAATTTGTGTTCCGATTAACCTGTCCAATTATTGAAAGGGCATTATTTACAAAATACACCATGACTTGAAACCTTTTTCTCTTGGTTGGTTGGTTATTACCTACCTACATACTCGCTTTTAGAAACCTAAACCTTTCATCTATTGAATAATTCATCAGTTAATTTGCTTGATGACTCGATAAATTGCGATCTGCAACTTAATCATTGGCTAAAATTAATATTTTAGCCTTGCAAGAGTAAGGCTCGTGAGTACTAACTGAGCTATAATATGATTTGGCCGTGCAATTATCCAAGAGTGTATGTTACTGACAGAAATGAAGATGTTAAAATAATCTTTAAATGCGAATTTCTAATAAAATTTAGTAAGTAGGCAAATAAAGAAAAGAAGAATGACAAATCAAATTGGGTGTAGCTAAAATAATCTTGAACTATTTTATAAACAAATTGAATATTATTATTATTATCTAAATATATATAAAATCGTTAGCTAATCAACGCACAGCCTAAACCGTTGGGGTTAGAAACTTGAAATTTTGACAGTAGGTTCCTTTTGTGACGTAGGCGCTCACTAAGAAAGGATTTTTCGAAATTCCACCCCTAAGGGGGTGAAATAGGGGGTGAAAGTTTGTATGAAAGTCCGTCATTTCTCAAGTTATATCTATGAAACTTGGTATACGAGCTACTGGTTGAAAATAAAGAAATACGTTTTTCACAGTTTTTAAAAATTCTACCCCCGAAGGGGTGAAACAGGGGATGAGAATTTGCATGAAAGTCCTTCATTTCTCAAGACATTCTCAAGTTATTTAAACGAAACTTGGTAATTTGGCTTTCGTAAAAAAATAAAGAATTACGTGTGTCACTGTTTTTCAAAATTCAACCCCTAAAGTGGTAAAATAGGGGTTGAAAATTTTCATGAAAGCTATAGCCATGAAACTTGGTATGTGAGCTGCGAGTTAAAAATTAAGAAATACGTATTACACAGTTTTTGAAAATTCAACCCCCAAAGGGGTGAAGTGGGGGATGAAAGTTGGTATAAAAGGCCTTCATTCCTCAAGGTATTTTACAAGTTATATCAACGAAACTTGGTATTTTGGCTAACGGTAAAAAATAAAGAATTACGTGTGTGACAGTTTTTCAAAATTCAACCCCTAATGTGGTAAAATAGGGGTTGAAATTTTTTGTGAAAGCTATAGCCATGAAACTTGGTATATGAGCTGCGAATTGAAAATTAAGAAATACGTATTTCACAGTTTTTGCAAATTCAACCCTCGAAGGGGTGAAATAGGGGATGAAAGTTGGTATGAAAGGCCTTCATTCCTCAAGGTATTTTACAAGTTATATCAACGAAACTTGGTATTTTGGCTAACGGTAAAAAATAAAGAATTACGTGTGTGACAGTTTTTCAAAATTCAACCCCTAATGTGGTAAAATAGGGGTTGAAAATTTTTATGAAAGCTATAGCCATGTAACTTAGTATATGAGCTGCGAATTGAAAATTAAGAAATACGTATTTCACAGTTTTTGCAAATTCAACCCTCGAAGGGGTGAAATAGGGGATGAAAGTTGGTATGAAAGGCCTTCATTTCTCGAGATATTTTACAAGTTATATCAACGAAACTTGGTATTTTGGCTAACGGTAAAAAAAGGAGAATTACGTGTGTCACAGTTTTTCAGAATTCAACCCCTAAAGTGGTAAAATAGGGGTTGGTAGTTTGTATGAAAGTCCTTCATTTCTCAAGTTATAGCCAAGAAACTTGGTATGTGAGCTGCGGGTTGAAAATGAAGAAACATATGTTTCACAGTTTTTGAAAATTCGAACCCCGAAGAGGTGAAATAGGGGATTAAATTTGGTATAAAAGGCCTTAATTTCTCAAGATATTTTACAAGTTATTTCAACGTTACTTTGTATTTTGGCTTTCGGTAAAAAATAAAGAAGTACATGTGTCACAGTTTTTCAAAATTTCACCTTTAAAGGGGTAAAATAGGGGTTGGAAATTTGTATGAAAGTCCTTCATTTCTCAAGTTATAGCCAAGAAACTTGGTATGTGAGCTATAAGTTAAAAATAAAGAAGTATGTGTTTCACAGTTTTTCAAAATTCTACCCCCTAAGGGGTAAAATAGGGGTTGAAAGTTTGTATGAAAGTTCTTCATTTCTCAAGTTATGGCCATGAAACTTGGTATATGAGCTGCGGGTTGAAAATGAAGAAACATATGTTTCACAGTTTTTGAAAATTCGAACCCCGAAGGGGTGAAATAGGGGATGAAATTTGGTATAAAAGGCCTTAATTTCTCAAGATATTTTACAAGTTATTTCAACGTTACTTTGTATTTTGGCTTTCGGTAAAAAATAAAGAAGTACATGTGTCACAATTTTTCAAAATTTCACCCCCAAAGGGGCAAAATAGGGGTTTAAAGTTTGTATGAAAGTCCTTCATTTCTCAAGCTCTAGCCATTAATCTTAGTATAAGAGCTGCGAGTTGAAAATTAAGAAATACGTATTTCACAGTTTTTGAAAATTCAACCCCCAAAGGGGTGAAATGGTGGATGAAAGTTGGTATCAAAGGCCTTCATTTCTCAAGGTATTTTACAAGTTATCTCAACGAAACTTGGTATTTTGGCTATAGGTAAAAAATAAAGAATAACGTGTGTCACAGTTTTTAAAAATTCCACCCCCAAACGGGTAAAATAGGGGTTTTAAGTTGGTGTAAAAGGCCGCCGTTTTTCAAGTTATAGCCATGAAACTTGACGTTTGGGCAACGGGTTTAAATTATGAAATACAGAGGTAATTCACAGTTATTGAAAATTCTTTCCCAAAGGACGTTAAGTAGTCCTTCAATCATGCTGCAACAGAGCAACGGATGTTTTTTGTGCACAGGTTCTTTTTATCCCGGAAAATTAAGGAATGCCTGTGGGAGTTATAAAACGTATGCCACGCGAACGAAGTCCCGGGCGTCCGCTAGTTATTACATAAAGCCCATAGAGCAATCCTTGTGAGTTCACTCAGCGTACAACAAAACAGATCTGTTCTCTCAGCTATGACGTTAAGGGTGAGAATCGCGCGCGTGAGCGGCGCCTTGTTAACCAAGTCGGTGCGTCCGCTCGGTACCGCCATGCAGCGGTGGCCTGCGCCTCCGCCACACGTACCGGTCCGGGACACGGAGACTCACCTGTCCTAAAACGTCCACTGCATTAAATAACTTCCCCCGTATTATTTAAAAATGTACAATATACCTAAGTGCTAATTCCCTCCTAACCCCTAGCTCGTTATACCCAACCATACCCAGAACAAATAATGTAGGGTACATTAACGGGTAGTATGGGTATAACCCATATAGCTTCATATATAGGTACCTAACAAATTTATTTAGTACCCGCTCTAACATAAGGCTATATTTAGCCTCATGTGGTGCACAAATGACTGAGTTAGTTTATAAGTGGCTCCTGACCAAAGCATTGTATAATGCGATCACCGCCCTTATGTTACTGAAGCTCCTAACGGTACGAAGTAAAAAGCCTAGATTTTTGTAAGCTTTCTTACAGCATTTTACAATGTGGTTACGAAACGTAAGTTCTGTGTTCAAACCAACCCCCAAGTCCCTAACTTCTGAAACTCTCACCATTGGTACCCCATCGATATTATAATCATAACGGATGGGGGACTGTGCCTTAGAAAAGGTGATCACTGCACATTTTGAGGTGTTAAATTGTAAACGGTTGTCCTTACTCCATTTGACTGCTCGATCAATGTCCTGCTGCAGCCTCCCACAGTCACTCTCGCCATCTACAGCCAGAGAGAGCTTAAGATCGTCCGCGAACAGTAAACACTTTGCATCCTTGATCACCTGGACCCAGGTTGCTACCCTGACCTTGCTTTAATAATATAATCCATGCTTCCATACTTAATATTATAAATACGAAAGTATGTTTGTCTGTCTGCTACGTTTTAACGGCCCATCTTTTCAACCGATTTTGATGAAAGTATTTGGTATACAGATCACAGATATGTATCCCGGGGAAGGACATAGGTTTTTATCCCGAAAAATTAAGGAGTAGTAAAAAACTTATTCAACGCAGTCGCGGGCATCATCTAGTATAGAAAATAATATTTATATAGGATATGTAATATATATACTTACCCAAAAAGGTGTAAAAATAATCTAGACACTAAATTATTCCCTAAGGAAGGAATTAAGTTTATTGTGTGAACAGTGTATCTAATTTTAGAAGTCAGTAGGAGCGGCAAAAATTTTATAGCTTTGGCAAATGTGTAAATCCAGCACTGAGTTAGTATCCATAGGAATACAACAAGAATCATGAAGCCCGGGCGAAGCTGGGACGTGTCAACAGACAGCTAATTTTGTACAATAATAATAGACATTTCCTTCCTTTCGAAAAACGCTTTCAAGCCAATTTTAATAGCGTTCTGTTTGTTTTTTATGGTGTAGTATTTTCCCTTCCAGCATTCCACTAAAGTTAATAGGAACATTTTAGTAAAAGCAATTTTCATTAAAAATAAAGATTCTTTGAAAACCAATCCAGGGAGCGTAATATTCTGTACAAGTAGGTAGGTAACTAAATATAATATTTCCCGGCTTAGAGATTTTAATAGAAACTTTCAGTGTTTTTGCCTTGTCATTCAATATCCCATTTTTTTTTCGAGTATGGCAATAAATAATAAAAATTAGTCTTAGTTGTTATGTTTAGGGTTGATATTTCAAGCGTTAAAAACATTCTGCTAACGAATTATTCTGACATTTCTCCGACGCAGTAAAGTTAAACATTATTGCGGGAAAATTTATTAAGCAGATAAGTGTATTAAATAGAACCTACTACTGCAGTTGCAGTTTCTTATTTGTTCTGTGATTGCACTTGAGATTACTGCAGCTTTAGCAAACAAACAATCTGAATCAAACTGATATATTATGCTCTCTTTCTTTTCAAGAACGAATTCTAAATAATACCTATATACATGTATTCTACTACAGTGTGTGACTTTTATACTTATGTACATATTGTCAGCCCCATTATATTCTTAATTTATATAGAAAACAAAATCACGGTAACTTACAACCAAAAAATAAAAGAGTAGAAAGGTATAAAAAAAAACAATCAAATAAAAAAAAGAAAACACTTTAAGGAATGAGACTTATGCATTCAAACAGACTAATTGCATCCTTAGATGCGGGACGGGCAAGAATATTCAAAAACATGCCCGTATCAAATCTGTTCAAATGCATATGTCTCATAAGTTTATCTCTACCAGACTGAAATCTGACACATTTATTTAACAAGTGTTGAACATCATCAATTATTCCAAATGAATAAACCACAAAGAGGTGACTCCGTTATTTTCATAAAAAATTTGAACTTATTCAAAGGCATGTGTCCAGACCTCAGTCTGTGGGCAATAATAATCAACTTCCTTCTAATCTTTACATTAATAAACCACGGTATATGAGGAGGCTGAGATTGTATAGTTCTATACCAAATTCCCTTATCAACAGATTTAAAACTAAAGTGTTCCCCCCATAAAGAGCAGAAAGTTAAAAAGCGCCTAAGCATAAAAGTAAACCTATACACAAAATACTAAGAAACTATTCTAGGTATGCTAAAATTGCATTTGTCCTATAGTATTTGTGGAATAAATAAAAGGCTTTTTGCATACACTTAATAATATTCGTAAACATCACTTCGTTTTTAACCGACTTCCAAAAAAGGAGGAGGTTCTCAATTCGGCGCGTATCTTTTTTTTTTTTGTTTATATTGTTGGAAAAAAAATGTTTTTCTGGTTTTACTGAGATTTTACCGCAAACGTAACATATGCCTATTCTTTGAAACTCTTACCGGAGTTTACGTCATTGTGCTAAAATATTTATTGTCACGCGGAACAAGGAATCCGCTTATTACTCTGGCAGGCGGTATCGTGCAGGGCGCTGCTAAAACAAAAAGTTCTGCATCAGCTGTTCTCATGATATTAATCACTTAAATAACAAGTAGGTCATACTCGTGCAAGCGAAAGTTCATCAAATCAAACTCTTTTTTTATTCCTGTGGTTCAGGTGTCCTTTGACACGTTTTGTTTTGACTCTATCACCGGTTCGGAATGCTATTGTAATGAGATAAGCCGGCAAATAATTTAGCAGTTGTTCTTATCGGTAAACATAATGTTACAGTAGTAGTAGTAGTAGTAGTAGTTAGTTATAATAACACAGTAAGTAATAATAGTACACTAAGTACCTATGTATATAGATGTACCTATACAGTACCTACCTAGTGAATAGATAATATCCTGTGAGACGATATTGTGTGGAAGTAATCGAATAGACGTTATTGCTAAGCAGATTTATTACAATAGTATAATATTTCAACCTATAGGTGAAGTAAATAAGCAAGTATACAATACATTATATTATACTATAGTGAAATAAATAAGGATTTTTCCTTTTGTCGCTGATCTGTTTGTAGGCCTGGTACAGTTTAAATATAATTTTGGTAATCCCGTACAAGTTAAGCCTTTGTGAATCACTCAAAGGTAAAGGTTTGAAGTTTTCGTATGTACTACGTAACTCGTTTTATTGGTGTACCTACCTATTATTATTAGTTTACGCTGTATAATTTTTTGAAGTTCAAAAATCAAAATCAATAAATATAACTTATTTATTGATTTTGATTTTTGACCGATAGGTATTTATCAATAACTAGATGATGCACGCAACTTCACCAGAGTAAATTCAGCTTATTTTATTCCTGCAGAAATTCCTTAATTTTTCCGGGATAAAAAGTAGCCTATGTCCTTCCCCGGGATACAACATATTATCACTATCAACTATCACTATACATCGGTTGGAAATACGGGCTGTTAGCAGACGGACAGACGTCACACTGTCGCCTGTCGCGTTCGCATTTTTAATATTAGTATAGAAGTATGGATTCAGTAATTAGTAGAAATTACTGTTAAAATCAAACAGCCACCACCACAGGTAAAAATTGCAAAGGTAGTCCACGGTGGGCTTTTTGCCGGTCAATAGATCTTGGTATTTGCCAAAGGGAAATGGCTACTTGGTATTTCTAGCTCGGAACAAATCTAGGATCAATGTGTAAAGAAAGAAAAAGAAGCCGAGAAAACTAAGATGCCCTCCGGATATTTTTTTAATATGCCTATCTCTTGTTATATTTGATTATACTGGAAAGATAACAACTCTAGTTAGCTCTAGATAAAGAGTCACACTTAGGAATTGGGACAAAAATAATTACCGGAGCATGAACTTAAAATAAGTACTACGTCTATAATATGTCTTTTATTAGATGGTGCCCGCGACTTCGTCCGCGTGGATAAATATTTTTTGATTCCCGAGGGAACTCTTTAATTTTCCGGGATAAAAAATTGCCTATGTCCATACCCGGAATACAACCTACACCTGTACCCAATTTCATCAAAATCGGTTGAACAGATGAGCCTCGAAAGAGTAGCAGACAGACAGACAGAACCACTTTCGCATTTTTAATATTAGTATGGTTAAGTAAATAAGTAATTAGTATGGATGTTGAGTAATAAAGTGAATAAATATTCAACATTTTTAAACATGTTCTGGTTTACTCACAACGGTGGTACGAGAATAATATTATGTCCGAAGAGGGTGATATTGTGGCTTAGAAACATCGTGTGCCAATCGATAGCTCTTGCCCGCTGTCGCACTTGAAATCCAATTGAGATTTATATTTTGTTTAATATAAGAATAATGCTATAATGTAAGAGGAAAACCCATTTTATCCTAACCTGAATGTTTATTGTATATACTACTAGCTGATACTACTACTACGCGTGGATTGAGGTTTTTTGGTTCCCGCGGGAACTCCTTAGTTTTCCGGGATAAAAAGTCTATGTGTTATTCCAGACTATAATCTACCTCTGTGCCAAATTTCATCTAGATCCGTTCAGCCGTTCGGGCGTGATTGAGTAACAAACATCCAACCATACATCCATTTATCCAAACTTTCGCATTTATATAGTATTACTAGAGGACGCCCGCGACTTCGTTCGCGTGGCTTAAGTTTTTTAATTCCCACAAGCACGCCTTAATTTTCCGGGCTAAAAAGAATCCTGTGTCACCAAGTACCCAATTATACCCATGCAAATAATCACGTCGAGCCGTTGCTCTGTTGCGGCGTGATTGAAGGACAAACTCTCTATTTGACGTCCTTGGGGAAAGAAATTTCAAAAACTGTAAAATCCGTATTTCATCATTAGTGGAAGCCCAAATACCAAGTTTCATGGCTATAGCAGCTTGAAAAACGACGGACTTTAATACAAACTTTCAACCCCTATATTTTAACCCCATTGACGTTAGAATTTTTAAAAATATGACACACATCCTTCTGTTTTTTACCAAAAGCCAAAATACCAGGTTTCGTAAATTTAACTTGAAAAATATCTTGATAAATAAAAGACTATACCCTATTACAACCCTTTGGGGAGAAACACGTATGTCTTTATTTTAAACCAGAAGCCCAAATACCAACTTTCATGGCTATAACTTGAATAAAAAACCGCCCAAGTGCGAGTCGTACTCGCGCACGGAGGGTTCCGTACAAACCTGTAGTAAGTTTTAAATTAAATGTTTTTTTTAAATATTTGAGTTGATTGAATGAAAGGTAAATTGCGGTTTACGATTTATGACGTATTAAAAAAAACTACTTACTAGATCTCGTTCAAACCAATTTTCGGTGGAAGTTTGCATGGTAATGTACAACATATATTTTTTTTAGTTTTATCATTCTCTTATTTTAGAAGTTACGGGGGGGGGGACACACATTTTACCACTTTGGAAGTGTCTCTCGCGCAAACTATTCAGTTTAGAAAAAAATGATATTACAAACCTCAATATCATTTTTGAAGACCTATCCATAGATACCCCACACCTATGGGTTAGATGAAAAAAAAATTTTTGAGTTTAGTTCTAAGTATGGGGAACCCCCAAAATTTATTGTTTTTTTTCTATTTTTGTAAGAAAATCTTAATGCGGTTTACAGAATACATCTACTTACCAAGTTTCAACAGTATAGCTCTTATAGTTTCGGAAAAAACTGGCTGTGACATACGGACGGACAGACAGACA
The DNA here is from genome assembly GCA_963932025.1 of Erebia epiphron. NCBI lineage: Eukaryota > Metazoa > Arthropoda > Insecta > Lepidoptera > Nymphalidae > Erebia > Erebia epiphron. Next base: position 19,243,424 of record OZ009952.1, on the reverse strand, counting down.
GACAGACATGACGAATCTATAAGGGTTCCGTTTTTGCCAAATTTGGCTACGGAACCCTAAAAATGAAGGACTTTAATACAAACTTTCAACTTTTATTTACCCAAATTTTACCTCTTTAGGCGTAACATTTTGAAAAACTGTGACACAGCTATTTCTTTATTTTCAACCCGCAGCTCATATACCAAGTTTCATGGCTATAACTTGAGAAATGAAGGACTTCATACAAACTTTCACCCCTATTTACCCCATTGGGGGTAGAATTTTGAAAAATTGTGACAAACGTACTTCTTTATTTTTTACCGAAAGCCAAAATACCAAGTTTCGTTGATATAACTTGAAAATAATCTTGAGAAATGAAGGCCTTTCATACCAACTTTCATCCCTTATTTCACCCCTTTGTGGGTCGAATTTTCTAAAACTGTGAAACACGTATTTCTTAATTTTTTACCGGTAGCTCATATACCAAGTTTCATGGATATAACTCGAGAAAAGACGGACTTTCATACAAACTTTCAACCCCTGTTTCACCCCCTTATGATAGGGGTGGAATTTGGAATAATCCTTCCTTAGTGAGCGCCTACGTCACAAAAGGAAGCTACTGTCAAAATTTCAAGTCTCTTACCCCAGCGGTTTAGGCTGTGCGTTGATATATACCTAAGTCAGTCAGTCAGTCAGACTTTGAATTTTAAATATACAGATTTGAAGATTTATCACTGTCTCTTTCCTATCTCTTTGTACTCAGTCAGTCAGGACTTTGAATTTTATGTATATAGATTAGTATAGATTTGATTATTGATATTTGATTGTTTGAATGAGTAGACAACTAACAAATGTTACTAGACAACAATACTCAAATAAACTAGAGCTCCAGTTTAATATTAGGCGATTAAAGTAAGGTTTGCGTTAAAATTAAACTTGACCACTAAACAGTCTCGCTGGGTTGCTAAGTATTTTATCTTTTTACCAAGATTTGACCCTAGCGTTAAGTTCTAACGATAGAGGTAGGTACGGATTCCGACTTGTACAAACCACTTTGTTATATACCTAACTTTACCTCCCTGACGTGCAACTGGCTCTAAACTTGCTGAAATTGTAAATATTGTTCTAGATAAAAAATAAACCTAGGATGAAAATAGAATTTTGTTTTATGAACAGAGAAAATGCCAGGCAATATGCCAGTTGACATTAATACTTATTCAAATTACTTGTCGCTGCGACCTCTCTTCAGATACGTAGAAATTTCTATGTATATTATTTTCAATCAAATAGTTCTTCAAGTGAACAAGCATAATTTTATAATACCTTATAAACTTACAATTTGTGGCTGCCCGCTTAGAAATGACAATGTCTAATGGACAGCAAATATTATCTTTAGAGGTTTACGGCCGGTTTTTATTCAAATTATTTTTTTTATTTCTGAAGTGATATTGGGCCGGTTTCTGAATTAAGCATTCAAGCAAAAACAGCAAGCTCCAACTCTCAAACCTTACACAATATCAATTCAGAAACAAAAATTTGCTTAATTAGTCCTTAAGTAGTCTTTGAGACAGACTCAACTTAAAATGCTCAATTCAGACACCGGCCGTATGTTTGGAACGCATTTTTTAGTACTTACATGCATATCTAGGAATTTAAGAAATTAAAAAATAAGACACGAAAATGTTTAAATTCTCTCCTACAAAATTATACTCCTAGATATAAGCTACTATTATAAAGTTCAGTATACAAACTTTGGCTCAAGTAGAAATCCATTAGTGGCTCACCCTAAGCTGTAATACATTGCTGTCGGCTTATTCTTGGTTACTGGTAAGTGGAGAGTGGTGAGTGGTGAGTCAGCATTCCGCGTCACTTCACTTCACGATTTATAGCACCTCTAATGTGTGTAATTAGACGCTTAAATGTAGTTTAATTAAAGAAAATCCTGCAACACATTAATACATTTTTTTCAAAACTGCAACTATGTACAAAGTTTATTTCTGATTTTTCTCGCGCATTCCGTACCAGTGGTATGGTAGATTCACTCAGCGATTCAAAAGTACTTGTTAAAGTTTATTTTGAATAAAAAACTTATGAGTTTGAATTTTGAGTATAGTCTCATTTTTAACCAAATAGGTGTAGGTACAAATATAGGATAAGGATAAATAATTAATAATATACGTTTTTTAAGAGCTACGGTCAGTTAGTTTTAATAAGTTTTATAGATCGCTACACAGCTTAGAGCGCCTGGTGTAGTAAGGGCGAAAACAGACCATGGATCAAAAAAATTGTCTGGCAAACAAAAAGTCCGCGCGCGTATTTTTTTATGGAGCTGCACGGGCTAACGTGCTATGTTTCGTCCTTAAAGCAACCTTATAACCCTTTTAGTACGTTAGCACAATATAATATATTACATTCTTGAGGACATGAATGTAATATTACTCTCTATTATGAGACCCATCCTGGGATCGACCGTAAAAACCCTACATCTCAGCGCATGAAGTTAAGTACTCCGACAATAATTGCGCATGAAGGGCCGGAAAGAATTTGCTCCTTTGTCTCTTTCTAATTCCATTATAATAAAAGATTTGTTGTACCGATTGTACCCCTTGTATATTGTGTTGTATATAATATATATTCATAATAATACTAAGTGATGCCCGAGACTATAACATTTGCTTTATGTTTTCTAAAACTGTCGTTTTCTGGACCATTCAATAAATTCGGATAAACAAATGCGCCATGAAAAGGTAATTTTATTGGTACCTAATAGTATTCCTAATAGTATTAGCCCGCCAACCCGCATTGGAGCAGCGTGGTGGGTCTAAGCTCTAATTCCCGCTCTCCTATGAGAGTGGAGGCCTGTGCCCAGCAGTGGGACGTTAATAGGCTGTAGTGATGATGATGATGATGATAGTATTCAGAAAAAATATTATTATATTTGATTTGAGGTTGATTTTATAATTATCTATCAATTAAAAAATACTGGGAAAATAGGGATACCCTTTCCTTATTGTGCTGTGACAGCTATAGGTAATTTTAAGACAATTCGCCAGGATTCGTCGGCACTGATACAATATATAATTTAATTTATACCTACGAACGTATGTAAACTAATCAACATATTATTATCTCACACATTTCTGAATGTTCTGTACATTTTATTAAATTAAATGTAATGTACAAACATAAAAGATGAATAGTTTCCTTGCGTGGTATACCTCACGCCATTAACACATTTTTTTTCTTGGTAGATAAAATTAATCATGCTAATCAAAATACATCTACATCAGTAAGCTGCCTTCTAAAGACGTTTTCTTTTTGACCCTGCCTACCAAAATAACCTTCGAAAGAAACATACACTTAATATTATTATGACACTGTGCATGATAGATTTCAAAACAACATAAAGTATCACAAGTTTTGATACTTGGTTAATGGTAATGGTACGTGGCATAAATGCTCATTAATTAAGGGTTCCACTATATAATTATCTAGCTGATGTCTGCGACTTAGTCCGCGTGGTTTAAGTTATTTTTAATTACTTGAGGAACTCTTTGATTTTCCGGGATAATAAGTAGCCTGTATCACTCTCCAGTATGGCTAACATGCGCACTACAGGTCATCAAATATATCCATGCACAAAATCACGTCGATCCATTGATCTGTTGCAGCGTGATTGAAGGACAAACCAACAAAGAAACACACTTTCGAATTTATATTATTAGTACTAGCTGATGCCCGCGACTTCGTACGCGTGGATTGAGGTTTTTTGATTCCCGCGGGAACTCTTTCATTTTCCGGGATAAAAAGTGCTATTCCAGACTATAATCTATCTCTGTGCCAAATTTCATTCAGATCCGTTTAGCCGTTGGGGCGTGATTGAGTAACAAACATCCATCCATACATCCATCCATTCAAACTTTCGCATTTATAATATTTATTTGATATTTGATGATGATGCTCGCCAATGGGAGCAATGGGTCCTGTGCCCAGCAATGGGACATTAATGGGCTGTAGTGATGGTGGATGTTCTCCAAGCGTCTGACGCTAATTCGCGCTTGGCCAGCGTGGTGGACTGCGGTCGAACCATTCTAATTTTGAGGGGAGACTCGCGTTCAGCAGTCACCCGACGATGGGTTGAAATTATGAGGAGGGTTCCGTAACTTATAAAGTCGTCCAGTCCGCTAGTAATATGTAAAAAATTCTGATGCTATTTGTGTAGTGGAAGTGTATGGCATAATCTAAATAAATGCAGCAGATGCCATTAAGATATTCAACGGCTTTTGTGCTGACCTAGGTATTTATAAAGCCTTCAGCTTATTTCCATCTAGATAAGTCAGCGGCAAAAGCCGCGCGGCGTGAGATGAGTCTTGTTTCCCAATTTTTTTCCTAAAGTTGATGCCATTTCTGTTGGTTACTACGGTCCTAATTGTTTAAAAATTCCATTCAATTCTATTTTAATTAAAATGTTATTCGTATGAACGGTTGCTATGTAATAAACCTATTAGGTATGCGAAAGACCTTTTACAGCTCCGTGATTCAATTTAAGGCTAATTCGGTTTCACTTCTACTTATTAGCATTTTTGATATGAAGAGTTGGATTCCGATTCGTATTTAAAAAAAGCTAGAGTGGCTAAGTAGGATTCAGTATTTAAAATTGAAATAAATAATTGAATAAAAAAATTCAAAGTAGGATCGCATTGTGACTAGCATAGCCACAGAATACTTAATAGTACCTTAGAGCCTATGCACATTACGTTAGTTATTAATCTAGTAATGCAAATGAGTACAGGTTTTACATACCCAATTAGAATTTTAAAAAAACTGGTCAAAAGCGAGTCAGAATCGCGCACAAAGGGTTCCGTGTCACTAAACAAAATAAATGATTTTTGTAAATAACAAAAAAACGTCATAACAACACGTAATCACCTGTGAAATAATTGGCTTACCTATGGCGCTGTTTACTGGTAGCGCCTGACAAACAATGCGACACCCTAATGAGTAGGTACGTAACCCTAATTAACTATTTTCAATAAAAAAATTTATACTTGTGCTGTGAGACCATGCTTCTTACAAAATATCATGATTCAAGGACAATGGGAAGTACCTTATAGGTTTTGATTTATTGGCGAGTGTCCAAAATATGCAAAATATGCGGCATAAATGGCCGTATACCTTCTGATTGATTTGATGTTTTTACAGCTTCAAGGGACCGTAGACCTATGTATTTGATATTAATTTAAACTTAATACCTCCACGCGTTCCCGAGAAAAAGGTGATTGACAGACAGACAGACGGACAAACAGATAGACAGACAGACAAACAGACAGACAGACAGATAGACAGATGGACAACGAAGTGATACTATAAGGGTTCCTTTGCTGCCCTATTAAAAAAAAGTCTGTTGATTCAATCTCTATTTAATTTTTTTACTAAAACCAAGCTTATACAGTTTTCCAAGATAAACATCACAGAGGATTTAACGGATCACGACAATTAAACAAATCCGTTAGCGCTTCCAAGCAGTTCATTTACACTAGTCACTCTCAGTTGGCTTGTTTACAAAAGGTTTAAAATCTCTTCGCACTAAGCTAATATTTGATTTAAAAAGAAACTTGCCTGGTTTCCATTTTTGGCGGCTTGTACTGAGCAGTAGTTTATCTTTTCCCCGTATTCTTTATCCGACAAGGCCTTTGCTTGCCGTGCTAACGACTAGGCATACAAGGAGCATACAGCACGACAAACGCCTTACAGTTTGTTTGTAAAACGATTAACATGCTTGTCCCCGCTCCCAAAGTTGACATTGCGCATTTACTGATTTTTTAACCTTGCCAGTTAATATCGAAATTGTTTCAGTAAACTCATGTGTACATACACTTCACAAAGTTGCCACAAGCACTTTTGTTACACTTAATTAAATGTGCCTTATTAAAATTGTCACTTACTCTTACAAATAATCTACAGTCATTTATTTAAATTATACTTAATGCAAATTTGCTAAATTAAAATATTTGATTTTGGAAATTGTTAATCACAGGAAAGAAATCTTTATAGATAGTTATTGTTATTAGGTAAATTATGGAGAGCCGATCTTCGCATGAACCGCCCGTATGAAAGTTTCAGGAGTAGGTACACTCTCCGACTCTCCGCGAGGCGTAATGCCAGAACCGATGTTCAGACACGAGTGCGCGCTAACAGAAACCCACCCTGTATTATACAGGATGTATAGTGTTTATCATGAAAACTGTATCAGAGATGTGCCCATTAATTTCATCTTTATCAAAATTCATATTATGGAAAATATAAATACAATAAATAATTGGAACGTATACCGAATGCCGTGTTTCGGTAATTTCATTCGTTTTCTAACAAGCTGACGAGTGGAAACTAAAAGTAGGAGTTTTAAAAAATTAGCTTTGGCATTCATTAAGAATCATACTAATATTATAAATGCGAAAGTCACTTTGTTTGTTGGTTTGTTGGTTTGTTGGTTTGTCCTTCAATCACGCCGCAACGGAGCAACGGATTGACGTGATTTTTGGCATGGGTATAGTTGAGGACCTGGAGAGTGACATAGACTACTTTTTATCCAGGAAAATTGAGGAGTTCCCGCGGGAATCAAAAACTTAAACCACGCGGACGAAGTCGCGGGCATCAGCTAGTGCATAATGAATGCGCCTTTTCACAAATGTTTAATGCGGTTAGAATATTAATGTTCTTATGGAGATTTTAAGTGTGTGAAAATTAAAGTTGACTGATTTCAAATTTGTAAAATTAAAACAATCGAATAGACATGCTATTGGGATAGTTGTAGCCCGCTGACCCGCATTGGAGCAGCGTGCTGGGTCTAAGCTCTGATTCCCTCTCTCCTGTGAGAGTGGAGGCCTGTGCCCATCAGTGGGACGTTAATGGGCTGTAGTGGAGAAATTGGGATAGTTGTATTACCTACGCTCCACACGAATAGTCCCGGTTCATTACCGCATAGAGATTAGAAAAACATTCCTCTTCTAGGTCAGTACGCTTCATTTCAATAGATTAAATAGAGGTTTGCTTATGTGAGAATTATAATGTCGTCAAGCTCAAAGTCAAACCAATCTTGTAATAAAAGAAGATAGAGTCTTAAAGTATTTTTTATTTGAATTTATGTCATTCGATTTATCGGTTAAGTACGGAATCACGCTGTAACTTCTGGACGGATTTAAACGCAACTTACTCGTAGCACAATTATAGCCAACATGGGTAAACTCGAACAAAAGGGTTCCATAGGGATAGTGGTTGAAAGTTTTGGCTGATTACCCTCCAAAACTAGAAAGAGTTGAACCTGATTTTAAAAATTAATTAATGTTCTTTACAAGAATTTCATGAAGATCTGATGAAATCTTCAATGGGTAACATCAAATCAATTGCGATCAGCTTTATTAAAGACAGATTTTTAGCCATCTCTCTTTTCACTCGTTCCTTCATCACTAAAGATTGTGGTCCTGGCTAGAGCCTAACCTTGAAGGGATTATGTGTTTCCACTGGCTTCTGTTGGCAGCCATTCTCACTATAGTATAAAATTTGGACGCGTTTTAGCCATACTGTATAATATATAGGTATTTTATACCGTATAATATACAGGTATTACATAAAGTTAGTCTACCCGTGCAAAACTCACGCAGGTCGGCAGCAGAAGGTCATCTAATGTGAGAATAAGAAAAATGATGTCGAGTTTAAATTCTTTTCCAATTCATCCTCCTCTTTGATTTTGTACCAGTTATTTATTATTATCGAACAATGTTTGTTCATTCTATTATTACTTGTTATAACCCGCACGTCATAAATATATTTGTTGAAATCCCGTGGGTTTGATGTTCCGGAATAAACAGCATTCTGTATCCGACTCCATGAAGGAGATTTACAAAATAATACTATCCCTGCGCCAAATTTAATCATGATCGGTTCAGCGATTGAGCCTTGAAAAGGTAGCAAACAGAGAGACACCGCAGCTACACTTTTATTAAATAAGAGATAATGCCCACGACTTCGTCCACGTGGATATTTGTTTATAAAAAGCCAGACCTAAACGATCATTTTCAGGAATAATCATTATTCGCTTTCACCTGAAACAAATACCGACTTTAAAACTATACCTATAAGTACCAACTTAAACTTAAAAGTAAAAAAACATTATCGGGGTATATATTTTGTTTTTTGTTGATTTTCTCAAAAAGCGCTAAGTAAATCAATTTTGATAAAATTTATATAGGACCACCTCTCAAGTATGGTTCTAACAAAAAAAGAATCATCAAAATTGATTCATAATAAGTACCAAATTTCGGTGTAACCAGTAATACGGAGGAGCGTAAACATTTTCATATAAATGCAATATTAGTATGGATATAAGTATTTTATTTAACGGAGTGTAGATTAATTCTTATAGGTATAACTAATAATATGCGATATAACGTAACATTTGATACGTATCCAAAAGTTTTCCATGTTTATTAAAACTCCCTTACATCTCCTCCAAGCAATACCTATAATGATGCGAAACTCAACTAATATTGTAAATGAATCATAATTTGTTAAACACGACATCAAAAGTATGAACTTAGGAAGGTAGGTAACTTTATTGTTTAACACAATTTGAACATCAAGCGCGACTACAAAATATAACAGTTTATTAAAGGCAGTGTCGTGATATAAGTAAACTAGCGGACGCCCGCGACTTCGTTCGCGTGGCATATGTTTTTTAATTCCCATAGGCATTCCTTAATTTTCCGGGATAAAAAGAACCCATGAAAAAAACACGTCGATCCGTTGCTCTGTTGCGGCGTGATTGAAGGAATTTTTAAGGTCCTTTGGGATAGAATTTATAAAAACTGTGAATTATGTAAGTATTTCATAATTTAAACCGGTAGCCCAAATATCAAGTTTCATGGCTTTAACTTGAAAAATCGCCGGCCTTTTACACCAACTTACATCCCCTATTTTACCCCTTTGGGGGTAGAATTTTAAAACTTGAAACTGTTACACACGTACTTCTTTTATCATACTGAAAGCCAAAATACCAAGTTTCGTTGTTATAACTTGAAAAATATCTTGATAAATGAAGAAAATTCATCCCCTTTTTCACCCCCTTGGGGTTTGAATTTTCAAAAATGGTGAAACATGTACTTCTGCATCTAACTGAAAGCCCAAATGCTAAGTTTCATGGCTGTAACTTGAGAAATGAAAGACTTTCATACAAACTTTCAACCCCTATTTTACCCCTTCGGGGTTGGAATTTTGAAAAACTGTGCCACACGTACTTCTTTATTTTTTACCTAAAGCCAAAATACTAAGTTTCGTTGATACAACTTGAGAAATATCTTGAGAAATGAAGCACTTTCATATAAACTTTCATCCCCTATTTCACCCCTTCGGGGGTAGAATTTTCAAAAACTGTGAAACACGTATTTTTTTATTTTTTACCGATAGCTCATATACTAAGTTTCATGGATATAACTTGAGAAATGACGGACTTTCATACAAACTTTCAACCCCTATTTCACCCCCTTAGGGGTGGAATTTTGAAGAATCCTTCCTTAGTGGGAGCTTACGTCACAAAAGGAAGCTACTGTCAAAATTTCAAGTCTCTAACCCTAGCGGTTTAGGCTGTGCGTTGATATATAAGTCAGTCAGTCAGTCAGTCATTACTTTGAATTTTATATATATAGATAATAACAAATTTCATATGACGAGTCTACTGTCAATTATTAGATAGGAGGTAAATGATATTCTTATGTCCCAACAAAGGTTGTTTAGAGATCTTATACCAGGAGAACAAAATGCCATTGACGGTGTTGGTGGGAATCCAAACAATCTCCTTAGGATGGGAGTACCTACGTATTACGGATTAGACTTATTGTTGCTTTTAGAAATGATAGGCAACGATTTTTTCTCCTACTTGTTTGGTAATTGCTTAGTTATTTCAAAAACACATCGTCAATTGGCTCTTTTCTGGTAGCAGAAATTTCTGATCAGTTAAGCACGACAATACTTCATAGAAATTGCTGGACAGTTGCGAGGTTTTACATGTTTACATAACTAAACATGAATTAGGTGCTATACCAGACTTTTTTTTTAGTTCATTTTCTTGTTTCTCATTATTTTACATTGTTTTCATTGTTTTTCTTCATTTTCATTTATTTACTTGTTTAAAATTGTTTAACGTTGTTAACCGCTGTTAAAGGACGTAACAAATCACTCATTTTTCTTTTTTTTTTCAATTGTTGCCTCGCAAATGAGAGAAAAGCATACAAGTCGGCCAAAATAGCAATTCACGGCCTCGTTTACTTAAAAAAGTTCAGCTGGCGCCTCGTCTTTCCAATAGAACTCGTACTATACGTATAAACTAAAGCAAGACTTTTTCGAAATCTAATAATATTCATACATACCTAATTATAACTACAGTTACAATATTCCATCTATATAGCCTATAGGGTAGATGTTGTTAAAAATTAAAATGCATGACATAAATATCCTGCGATGCGATGCGACGTCACTGGCTTTAAGTACAAGGGTCTTTGCATTATAAATTCTATTTTGTCTGAGCTATCATCTAATTTGTATGCCTAGCGAAGCGTCTCACCCTTTTTTGCTTTGTCTGGTTTGTTAATTTAAGCTTCCTGGAGGTTTAAGAGAAAATTTAATATTTCAAAATTCTAATCTGGTACCAGGCACTTCAGCTGGATTCAATTACCTTTTTATATCAGGACTAAATGACATAGAACTAGAACTTGGAAATAAATAATAAGTACTAAAAATAAGGCCTGCTTGCAGAAACGCCGTGTTAACCCTTTAACCCAGAGGTTAGCGGCTAACCTGAGATTAAACTGATAAATTGTCTTTCACCGGAAAAAATTAGGCACAAACCCAGAGTTAAATATTCAAAATTTAACCCACCAAAGTCGGAGGGTTAATTCTGCCAGCGTGAAATATAGAGCTGGTTAACCTGAGGTTAGTTAACCCTGAATTAGTTTCTGATGGTTGAAGACAAATATTTTAACCCTGAGTTTACAAACTCAGTTTTTAAAAATTTAAACCGTTATCGTAGCGAAGCTACGTTACAGTGCGTAGCGTGGCCGTGTACCGACAGTGGGACAGCGCCTATATACTAAGTTTATGACAAGAATGTCAAGACACCAAGCTCTGGCTTCATTACTCAGCTAATTGAAGGGAAATTAATACCTCTAATTGTGAGTGGTTGCTATTTTTGTACCGCTAAGTGAAAAGTGTATCAAGGGAAAACATTTTTAATGACCAGTACTCCTTCATGAGTTCATGACGTCTATTGATTAGGGTTGTTATTAGCTTACTTCGCGATGGATGGCTTTAGATTGCTCTGTTTTGACGTCAAACGTTGATAGATCGCGGGAAATTGGCAGATCTAACGAGCAATCGCTTTCAACGGATTTTTATAGCCACTTCACTGAGAAAGTGATATTGTGTTTTATGAGGCGTTTAATTATAAATCTGCGATTGTTTATATTTTCATAGCTAATCAATCAAATCTTGTCGTATACAAGTCAAGTGTGTTGTTTACAACCATAACAATCTACCCTACCTAGATAGAAGTAGTGATCTACTAGTGGTTCAGACCTTGGCCTTGGATTTCGGGGGCTCCGTGGTTCGACCATCGAGCTCGCACTTCAAACTTTTCACAGAATATTATATGCGCGTTTTAAACATTGAAATATCATTTACCTTAACGGCGAAGGAAAGCAGTGCATGAAGGCAGGCCTCATATAGAAATGTTTGAGAGCTTATGGCAGACAACCGGTTGCCCAGACAAGTCAACAAGGCATAAGGGGTGCTAAGAAAACATAAATGTAAAAAAAAATCTATGTTGATCAATAAATTGGAAATTGTTGTTATCGTCAGAGTACTCCCAAGACGTTCTCAAAGGTACGAGTACATAGAGATAGGAGAGAGACAGTGATAAATCAAAAACTCTTCTCCTGAATATTTAAGGGAATGTTTTACACTGCCGCTTCCATCTACAAGACCCTTGCGAACATGTGTCTCTAAAAAACCTCTTGAATATCCTAATTAAAACACTATCTTCTATAAAAAATCTTTCACAGCAGAAGCTACTCGTCTTTGGAACTACCTTCCTGAACAAATCAGGGAAAGTCAGTCTGTACATATATTTAAAATCAGAGTTAAACAGCATTTTCTTTCAATGTATACATATTTATCATTAAAGTTTCTTTATAAATAGAACTATATAGTATGTATTTTATGGTATATATATATATATATATATATATATATATATATATAGGTATATATATATTATACATATTATATTAATTTATTTATTTTGTATTTATATGTTTATGTATTGTATATATTATGTTTTTAGTTTGTGTAAGTAGTATAACTGCATACTTACTTTTATAGTAAGTATATAAATTTTTGAAGTAAATATTGTACTTACATTTTTTTTCCCAATATATTTTATTTTTGTACCTATACCACTTAACAATTTCACCTTACTCACTTTCAAGGAAGGCTGGAAGAGATTTCTTTTTAGAGATAAGCTTTACCTTTGTCCACTTTTTTAAAATTAGATTTAAGACAATATTTTGTACAAAAATAATAAATAAATAAATAAATAAATAAATCTTCAAATCTATATAGTTAAAATTCAAAGTCCTGACTGACTGAGTGACTGACTGACTTATATATCAACGCACAGCCTAAACCACTGGGGTTAGAGATTAGAAATTTTGACAGTAGCTTTCATTTGTGACGCAGGCGCTCACTAAGGAAGGATTATTCAAAATTCTACCCCTAAGGGGGTGAAATAGGGGTAGAAAGTTTGTATGAATGTCCTTCATTTCCCAAGTTATAGCCATAAAACTTGGTATATGAGCTTCTGGATTAAAATAAAGGAATACGTGTTTCGCCATTTTTGAAAATTCTACCCCCAAAGGGTTGAAATAGGGTAGTCTTTAATTTAACAAGATATTTTTCAAGTTAAATCTACGAAACTTTGTATTTTGGCTATTGGTAAAAATACAGAAGGATGTGTGTCGCATTTTTAAAAATTCTACCCTCAATGGGGTAAAATAGGGGTTGAAAGTTTCTATTAAAGTCCGTCGTTTTTCAAGCTGCTATAGCCATGAAACTTGGTATTTGGGCTTCCGCTAATGATGAAGTACGGATTTTACAGTTTTTGAAATTTCTATCCCCAAGGACGTCAAATAGAGAGTTTGTCCTTCAATCACGCCGCAACAGAGCAACGGATCGACGTGAATTTTTGCATGGGTATAGTTGTGTACTTGGAGAGTGACACAAGCTTCTTTTTAACCCGGAAAATTAAGGCGTGCCTGTGGGAATTAAAAAACTTAAGCCACGCGAACGAAGTCGCGGGCGTCCTCTAGTACTAAATAATATATCTATTTACTAGAGGATGCCCGCGACTTCGTTCGCGTGGCTTAAGTTTTTTAATTCCCACAGGCACGCCTTAATTTTCCGGGTTAAAAAGAAGCTTGTGTCACTCTCCAAGTACACAACTATACCCATGCAAAAAATCACGTCGATCCGTTGCTCTGTAGCGGCGTGATTTAAGGCCAAACTCTCTATTTGACGTCCTTGGGGATAGAAATTTCAAAAACTGTAAAATCCGTATTTCATCATTAGCGGAAGCCCATATAGGTATCAAGTATCATGGATATAGCAGCTTGAAAAACTACGAACTATCATACAAATTTTCAACCCCTATTTAACCCCATTGAGGGTGGAATTTTTAAAAATGTGACACACATCCTTCTGTATTTTTACCAAAAGCCAAAATACCAAATTTAAGATTTAACTTGAAAAATATCTTGTTAAATAAAGAACTACCCTATTTCAACCCTTTGGGGGTAGAATTTTCAAAAATGGCGAAGCACCTATTTATTTATTTTAAACCAGAAGCCAGAATACCAACTTTCAAGGCTATAACTTGAAAAATATACGACTTTCATATAAACTTTCAACCCCTATTTCACCCCTTTGGGGGTCGAATTTTCAATAATTGTGAACCACGTATTTCTTCATTTTTAACCCGCAGCACATATACCAAGTTTCTTGGCTATAACTTGAGAAATGACGGACTTTCATACAAACTTTCAACCCCTATTTCACCCCCTTAGGGGTGGAATTTTGAAAAATCCTTCCTAAATGAGCGCCTACGTCACAAAAGAAACCTACTATCAAAATTTCAAGTTTCTAACTCCAGCGGTTTAGGCTGTGCGTTGATATATAAGTCAGTCAATCAGTCAGTCAGTCAGTCAGTCAGTCAGGACTTTGAATTTTATATATATAGATGAATCTACAGTATGAGGCCTATTCCAAATTTGATTCATGAAAAAAATCTTCGCTATTTGGAACTAGAGGACAAGATAAATCTACCGAAAGTAAATTACGGACGGATCGGATAAGACGAGTCAATAATTGATTTCACTGCTGAGCCAAGGATATACTGGTATCTTACCTATGTAGGAAGGTGAAAGTTAGCTCGAGTCAGACTCAGAATGAGGGTTCCGTATTTTGGAAAGAAACTTTAATACACAGGTATGGCACAGTTTAGAAATCACATATTAATTACTAGATGATGCCCACGACTTCGTCCCCGTAGATTAAGTTTTTTAATTCCCGGGGAACTCCTTAATTTTCCGGGATAAAAATCCTAACCTAGGTCAGCCGATGTCCTTCCCAGGGATGTAACCTACCCCTATACCAAATTTCATCATAATCGGTTGAAAAGATGGGCCGTTATAGCGTAGCAGACAGACAGACAGACAGACACACTTTCGCATTTATAATATTAAGTATGGATTAAAAAACTTGAAGATCAGGGTCCGATGAAAGTTGGTAAACAAAATAAATCAGTTTCAGCTGACAGTAGAGACAGAGTAGCTCGCAGTTTATTTTTGTTCCCGATAATATGGATTGCAGTGCTTCAGCCTGCGCCGTCTGTGAAACAATATAGTGTTTACCTACTTACATAATGCAAATTTATTTACATAAACTCGACTTCGACGTCGACCTCCGTGGCGCAGTGTTGAGCGCTGTTATCTCAACGTGCGGAGGTCCCGGGTTCGATCCCCGGCAGGGTCCATTTCGGAATTCAGTCAGTTTTCAGTTTTCACGTACTATCTGTTCAACCGATATAGATTACATTTGGTACAGAGATAGGTTCCATCCCGGTGAAGGACATAGGGCAAGGATTTATCCCGGAATATAGTTCTACAGAAAACGGTACCTGTCATTAATCGAAGGTATCATTTCAATACACATAATTATACTGCCGCACTCAGATTCGCTTAATCATTACTTAAGGAACTCCTTATTATTGTTATATTTTAATTATTTTTTGAATGTTTACGATTCAATACAAAATCTATTACTATGGAGTTCTATAAGAACCTAATGATTAGCGAATCTGAGTGCAGCAGATAGAATATAGTGATATTTAGGTAACATGTACATGAAGGACGGTGCATATTTTTTATCGACTAAATTGTTTCAAACATGGGAATTATTTATATTAGCATTTATACCTACATATTTTTTCTGCGTATTCAGACGACGGTCAACGACCTCAATTTACATAGACGGACCGTCAAACAAAGAATGTGGACCTATTTTACTAACGCCATCTAGTCGTAAAAGCGGGACAGCGCTATGGCGGGGACAAGGACAGGGCTATACAGGTTAGGAGCGTGCTCTAAAGGTTGGACGCCCAAGTTTTGTCTATTAAAGGGCCCATAATATATATCGATGGCTGTAGTAGAGAAGTAGACCCTCATCTTTTGTTTCAGGAAACTCTTTCTACGTATCGGGAAAATATATATTTTTCATCATACCTATTCGAAAAACGAATATTGGCTTCAGAGGATAGAGGGAGCAAAATGTAATTTTTAGGCCCATGGGACTTTTCATTTCTCTGTTCTGATTGGTCCGCGTTCGTGCACGCGCAGCAGCACCTTGCCGATGTGCTTGCCGGCTGCCATGTAGCGGAAGGCGGGCTCCAGCTCGCGCTCGCCGAACACGGTGGCGGGCAGCGGCCGCCTTGTCGTCGCCCTCGCCCGCCGCGCCGAACAGCGCGTCCAGCAGGATGCCGTGGAACGGGTGTTCTTGAGGAACACGCTCATGCCGAGCGCGGTGTTGTTGGACAGGTCCAGCTTGCCGATCTCGAGGAAGCGGCCGCCCACCGCCAGGCAGCGCACCGATTGGTGCTTAAGCGTATAGGTAATGTCCATACATAGTAGGTTGATACTCCTAGCTTTTTCTCATACGTAATGATGAAAAATAGTGTGTGTCACTCGGGGCCAAATTTTTTGTTCTCGGGCGGCGTATATTGAATTCCTCGCTACGTTCAGGATTCTACTTTAGAATCCTTCACTTCGCTCTGAATTCAAAATAGCGCCCTCGGGGAACAAAAATTTTCTTTGGCCCCATGTAACACAAATAACTATTCGTCGCATATTTTGGTAATACATCGCGTAAATCGCTTATTAATCTATGACGGGCAAAATTTATGGTTTTGTATAATGTATGGGGCTTCTATTTACAAATGTATGCCGTGAAATTACGGCTTTATAATAATTGAATTTTTGAATTAGAGTTTTTTACTTTGTTAATTTCGTAAAACGCTCTTAGACCTACAGACCGATACTGTACCAGGATCAATAGATAATGGTCAATAATAATCAATATCGTATCCATAATACTATACCTAAATGTACGGTCTACTGAAATCAACTAGAATGTGTAACACCTGCATTGTTAAACGAGCTGGAAACTTGGAAAGTAACCCATTCACTAGTATGAGGATTTTAATTGGCCGCCATTTTTCATTCAACTTTCATGATAGAGCATACCATAGATTTAGTATTGGGTTCGCTGGCGCTTCACCTAAATCTATGGAGCATACAAAACTCTTATCGCCTGCCTTTGTATTTGAACTAAGAAAAACAATTCATATTTTAATTTAAGTATGATGTTAGAATAAACATTAATTTAATTATTTATTAAAATTAATTGGAAAATTAATATGTGCAATAGAGTGGCCTAAATCGTATATTTAAAAAAATATTAAATCGGGATTGGATGTTCCGACTGTTATTTTTTGAATAACATTACCACCCACGGGGAGGGAATGTAGCACTTTTCACCCGCAATTTAGAAATGAAATAAAAATAGAAAACTTTATTAATGAAAAGTATAAAAAATACAATAAATTCCTGGCCCTAAACTATAGGAGGACCCGTATCTTAGGGGCCAGAATTTAGATAAAGAATGCCTATTTTTCGAATGTGAGACATGAAAAAGAATTAAAAAACTTCATAGAGTTATTCTGTCCTATTTTTAGTAGGTACCTAGTAAAAATATAATATACCGCTAGAAAATTGACGGAACCTCAGCTTGGGCGGACGCAATCAATTTGGCTAACTGGTTAATTACGGATCATAATCAAATTGAGGATTGAATGCTAATGCAATATACAGCATGCAACATACAGTAAATATTTTTGAGAAATATTCTTTATTGCGATATTGGAATACACCCATGCTGTAAAGTAAACAAGAATTATGGTGTCGTTGGAAAACCAGCAAGAACGTAAGGTCTTTTCACTCGTATTTTCCTTATTTTATTATAGAAAATACATAGCAAATTTCATGAATGGACTCAAACCCATACTCATGTTGCTTACGTCGCGGCTTCTAATCGACTGAGCACAGAGTACATTACATGCAGGAACCACCGCGGCCTATCCAACTGCTTTAATTGTACAACACTTACTAAATTAATTACATATAAGTACTCTTTCCCTCTCAATAGATAGAGATACTAACGCTTTGCTGCCACGTACCATTTTTCCAGTCCACTACTACCTATTCAGTGCCAGGGTCCTGCGCTTTATCACGCCGTAAAGAACTTACTTTCTAAAAAAATAATACAACTAGCTGATGGCCCGCGACTACGTTCGCGTGGATTGAGGTTTTTCGGTTCCCGCGGGAACTCCTTGATTTTCCGGGATAAAAAGTAGCCTATGTGCTATTCCAGACTATAATCTATCTCTGTGCTAAATTTCAGCCAGATCCGTTCAGCCGTTGGCACGTGATTGAGTAACAAACATCCATACATCCATCCATCCAAACTTTCGCATTTATAATATTTATTTGATTGATACATAGGTAATTGATTTGCGAGATAAAAAATATTTCCCTTAACTTTCCTATAAATTTTTCTTAAGTATACTATTATTTTCTTTTTAAAGCTATTTTGGCTTGCCTAGACGCTTAATAGAAAACAGTAATGGGATTGCTTGCATGGAAAATGCCTATTCACTCTTGCTTAGCAGTTTGCAAGAGTTTGGCGTGGCAGGAATTACGTGGGAAGAGAATTTCACAGATCAAAGGTTTATTGCAGAAGCGGCTCTACCGTGTAAAACGTTTCGTGCTAAAAAGCTTAGTTGAATGTAAACCGCATAAAAGTGCCTCCTGCTTCTCTCGATTTAGTGTTAAAACGGCAGAGGAAACTGTAGATTGTGAAATTCACGAAAATACACGAGTTTATTTAAATTTATTATGAGCAAAACATTGGGCGACGCAAGTATATTTTATTAAACTTTGTCTAAGGATATGGTAATAGTCGTTAAGGCCCGCCAACCCGCATTGGAGCAGTGTGGTGGGTTTAAGCTCTAATTCCCTCTCTCATAAGAGAGTGGAGGCCTGTGCCCAGCTGTGGGACGTTAATGGTGGTGGTGGTGGTGGTGTCTAAGGACTGGAACTATGTCGCCAACGAAGAAACGTTTGACTTGTGCTAATAAAAAATGCGTACTACTTAACCAGTAGAATTCAGATCCAGACGTTTAATTCATTTTATACCTAAGCTAGATATTATTATCTTTCTTATTATTGTGTTTAATAATAACTAGATGCTATCACGATGTCGTCGGATTTAGTGAATAGTGCAGTATTGCATAGTACCTACTTGCATTAGTGAAACAAAAGCGGCGTTCAGTGATTTAGTAGATACCATTGTTCTTCTCATGTGATCAGTAACCAAACGATGAATACTGTACATAATAATTTTATATTTATTACCCTACCAGTCTTGGTGTTACAAGGTAAAAATACGTTCATTTTATGAAATCACGGTGCTTGTACGTGTTCAAAAATATTTTCACCTAAATGTATCTCATTTCATGCGAAATGTTAAATTCTATTTGTGATCTTGTTATAACGCTGTTATGCGACAACTAAATAAAATAAAAATTGACATTTTATTTTTGTGGAATAAATTATGTATATAATAACTTTTTTTTTCTTCTTTTTTTTATAATTACGTAGAGAGAATCTAATAAGTTAACGCTAGAAAATATAGCCCGAAGTCATAATTTATTGTCAATTCTAAGAAATACATTATTTGTTGTTGCTTCATTTATCCATTCATTATTTTACATAATATGAAATGTATTTTATAATCTGTACTAATTATGTCTATGGATGGATGGATGTTTGTTACTCAATCACGCCAGAACGACTGAACAAATCTGGATGAAATTTGTCACAGAGATGGATTATAGTCTGGAATAGGCTACATTTTATCCCGGAAAATTAAAGAGTTCCCGCGGGAAACAAAAAACCTCAATCCATGCGGACGAAGTCGCGGGCATCACAGCTAGTATTTCAATAAAGGTCAACTGACCGAACTATCAACTTACCTAGCACAAATTTCTGGGTTCAGATGCAAGCAGGTTTTCTCATAGATAATCGAGACAAGTTTTTTATACGACTGCCTGAAAAAAGGAGTATATTGTTTTCAGGGTTTATGTATGTATGTATGTATATTCCACCATAACTTCTATACGCCTGAACCGATTTTGATAAATGAGGTATCGTTAGAATCCCTAGCTTATTCCGGGTGACATAGGCTAGTCATTTTTAAAATAAAATTGATGGGGTGACCATGGTCCCGCATTAAAGGCTAAAGTAGATTTTTTTTTTTAAATAAAATTGATGGGGTGACCATGGTCCCGTATTAAAGGCTAAAGTTGATTTTTTTTTCGAAAATAATATTAACTGTATAATCATCATCTAGAAAAAGATGAGTAAATTCCAAAAATATATAACACTATAGTTAAATATCCAGTGATTCCCAAACAAATATTATCATTTAATAAAAATGTGAATAAGATTCCAAAGGTACCTAATTAATGACTGTGGTATATCGTTACGTAGTATAGATAGTTACGGGCTACGGCAGAGCAGTCGTATTTATTAATAATAATATATTCACTTGTTGTATGTATAGATTATCGTTTCGTATAGGTTTCAGCACATCATTAGCACAATCAGCATGTAACCTGTCTCCGTGCGATGTGCTCGACATTTTCACCAAGGGCCAGAAAGCAGCTCAGCCAGTAAACACGGGTTGTAATACAGACCTCCAGTGGCGAAAGCTTGACCGACGGCTTCAAGCCATTGAACAATCGGGTATTATTATGTTACTTACTAACCAAACCTTGCAAATCACTATTAAAGTAATTATTTATTACTCATTGCCACCTGCCCTAATCAATCAAATATCAATCAATCAAATCAAATATCAAATATAAATATTATAAATGCGAAAGTTTGGATGGATGGATGGATGTTTGTTACTCAATCACGCCCGAACGGCTGCACGGATCTGGATGAAATTTGGCACAGAGATAGATTATAGTCTGGAATAACACATAGGCTACGCATAACTAAGGAGTTCCCGCGGGAACCAAAAAACCTCAATCCACGCGGGCATCAGCTAGTAAAAAAAAACCTACGTAAGAGTCAGAGAATATTTGTCTAACCAGGACGGTAGCGGACTACTTTATCTGCTTGATAACGTACGGCAGATGTATTTAATGGTATCTGGATTAATTATAGACAGACAATGGCGAGATTGAGGAGAAAGCAGCAAGGTAATTAGTTTTTTGTAAATTTAACTTACTGTGAGTTGTTCTAAAAATATATGAGTAATTTATAATCACAATAACTTTAACCCATACTAAATATTTTGAATGCGTCTAACAACTTATAAACTCTATATTTCGCGAAAGGCGCAGATGATTTACATTTTAATAATGTACATAATTTTTCCTTTACGAAGTACTGCATGTGTCTTCATTGTTAGAAATAGCTATAGCAGCACATAATAGGAAATCCATTTATTTATTTGTTCTGTGTAACGCAGCTATAGATAAACAACCTCTTCCTTTAATATTAGAATAGCAATTGTTAACGACTGCAGCTTGGCTAAACGTGAAGGATTTTGCGGAGCAATATGGCAAAACTAATAAAACTTCTGTAGTGTAATACCCTTACCAGTAATACGTTCCTAACTCTATGTTGTAGTCTACATCTAAGTAAAATATCGCAATGCTCGCGTCGTCGACCGCAGTGCTGTTCTTGAAAGCGGGTTGGCATAAAATTTCTTCGGCATCTTCGATTTAGTGTGGAGTTGTTGCTTAGTTTTCGTGCATTGTTAATGAGTATAAATAGTGGGAAGTACATTAACATTTTATCTAATAAACTGGTTAAAGTTACGAGCCGCAAACCGCGAAGGAAATGGGCATGAAATCTTAGATACAGTGAACTAGTTAGGATTCAGACCCAAACACCCACGCAAATGGCCAAACTATTGCGTTGAGTTTTCTAGTAAGTAATTATAATGTGATTTATATTTGTTTTCTAATGGGCTACTTCAACACCAAAATGAGTTACAAGTAGTCCTAGATACCGAAAATATCGACGTATGTTTGATATCTGAAACACATTTTACAAAAGAATCTTACATTAAATTCAAAGGATATAAAGTGTACCATACCCTACGCCCAATAACTCAGCAAGACGAGGAAGTGCTATTATTATAAAAGATAATATCTACCACTACGAAGAAAGTAAATATGAAGAGTTAGAAATCCAAGCAGTGGCAGTAAATATCAAAACGGAACGGTACCCAATTACGATTGTTTCTTTATACTGTCCACCGCGATATTGTGTAAAAAACTTGAATACGTTAGATTCCTGGAACAATATGGACACAGATTTATAATAGGCGGGGATTTTAACGCCAAAAATACTTTCTGGGGTTCCAGACTAACTACAACAAAAGGTAAGTGCGATCAAAGAACAGAGGTGTGACGAGGTTAGTACTGGTATGCCGACCTACTGGCCTACTGATCCTCAAAAAATTCCTGACTTGATAGATTTCTTTATAACTAAAAATATTTCCCCGAGATACTTAGATATTGAAGGAAAATATGACATGAATTCTGACCACTCCCCGATATTGTTAATAATCAATAAACATAACATCGTATTTAAAGGATCCAAACTTACTCTAGTAAATAAGAATACAGACTGGGAGAGCTTTAAAATAGAGCTAGACAGTTTTACAAACTTAAATGTCCCTTTCAAATATCCAGATCAACTTGATATGGAACTAGACCAATTTATAACGGACATACAACGGTCGGCCTGGAACAATACACCACCGATTAAAAATGGTGTAAGGGAACCACCTATCCTAAGGAAATTACTGAACTAATTAGAATGAAACGAAAACAAAGAAAAAATTGGCACGTCTCTAGGTCACCACAAGACAAAAAGATACTAAACAAACTCACCAAAACAATCCGGAAAGCAATCAAAAGCTTTAATGAAAATAAATTAAATGATTTCCTAAAAAACTTGACCAATGATAGAGATACTGACTATTCTCTTTGGAAAGTAACAGGGAATCTTAAAAGACCTATCACACATATTAAAGAATTAAATGAAAAACCACCCACCGCCCATTAAAGAACTAAATGGAAAATGGGCTATCAATAACGTACAAAAAGCTAATAGATTTGCACAGCATTTAGAAGGTATATTCCTACCTAATCAGGGTCATTCAATTATTCTCTGCGAGAACGAAGAGGAGCAAGACGATCTGCAAAACATCAAACTTACAACACCAAGAGAGGTCACCGATGAAATAAAATTCAACTTAAGTAAAAAGAAATCTCCGGGATACGACCTTATTACCGGAGAAATCTTATCAAATTTGCCTCGGAAAGCTTTAGTAAAACTTACCAATCAAAAAAATGCATCATTAAGACTCAGACATATACCTGAACTATGGAAAGTAGCAGAAGTTATCATGATTGCAAAACCAGGGAAACCACCCCACGATGCAACATCATATAGACCGATATCTTTATTAACAGTTATTTCTAAATTATTTGAAAAACTGCTCCTTAAGAGACTGAAACCTTTACTAGAAGAAAGAAAACTAATACCAAATCACAAATTTGGATTCCGAGAAAAACACTCCACAATCGACCAAGTTCACAGAATACGTAACTGATATAATAGAAAAATCACTAGAAGATTAGAAAGTATGTTCTACGGTATTCCTAGATGTATCACAAGCTTTCGATAAAGTGTGGTATGAAGGGCTGATTCATAAACTCAGAAACATGCTCCCAAGGTCATTTGCAGATATTCTGGATTCATATATTTCGAACAGATGGTTTAAAGTTCTTCAAGATGAAGCATACTCTGAACTTAAGAAAATCAAACTGGAGTACCACAAGGAAGTGTTTTAAGTCCGGTCCTGTACTTATTATACACCTGTGATATTCCAGTACTAGAAAATAATACCATTGCAACATTCGCTGATGACACCGCCATATTAGGAACCGGTAAAAGTCACGAAGAAGCAGTGAAAAAAGTTCAAGTAGCAATAAACAAAGTTAATCAATGGACTATAAAATGGCGAATAAAGCTCAACGAGTCGAAGTTGATGCATATAGATTTTTCCAATAAGCTACAACAATATCATCCGATTTACCTAAATGGGAAACTTATTCCTTACGTAAATACAGCGAAGTACTTGGGTATGACGCTAGACACAAAGCTTAGATGGAAAGCTCACGTTAAAAAGAAACGCGAGGAGTTAGAATTACGCCACAAAAAAAATGTATTGGCTGCTAGGACGGCATTCAACACTTTCAATACATAATAAACTAATGCTATACAAGCAAGTTCTGATGCCTGTATGGACGTATGTTATACATCTCTGGGGTTGTACTAAACCGAGCAATATCCAAGTGATTCAGAGATTTCAGAACAAAGTACTCAGGGAAATAGCCAATGCACCCTGGTACGTAAGAAATGACGATCTCCACAGGGACCTAAAGATGGAGTACGTAACCAGAATCATCCAAAAATACGCAGAAGCTCACCAAAATCGACTTCGTCATCATGTGAATCTAGAGGCTGTAAAGCTTTTATCTAACACGGACATCAAAAGGAGACTTAAAAGAATGAAACCATTCGAACTAGTGTAAAAAGTGCATAAGTGCTGTGTAGTGAATTAGTGCTTGTGCTGTTTAAGTAGGTCACAAAAACGTAGTGAACACTAAGTACATTCGAATAAACTAAGGACAGTTATTGGACTGTAAATTAGACGTATAAATCAATTTTAAGTAGAAGTTTAAGCTAGAATAATATTACTTATTAGCCCATAGGCTAGATGGTAGTTGACAATAAAGTTGCCATTATATTATAATGGAACTTTACAGTAAGAATATATATATATATATATATATATATATATATATATATATATATACATATATATATATACATATACATGTATATATATATATATATATATATATATATATATATATATATATATATATATATATATATATATATACACGAGTATATTTGTGTGGTTAAAGTGGAACTTTTTTGGAGATAAAATTATTGGATTCCAAAACCAAGCACATATTACTGTAATTATTTATCAATTAGATGGTTTGTTCAGTTGAGGGGAGACACATATTACTGGAATTATTTATCAATTAGATGGTTTGTTCATCACAAGAATGGTCACCAATAGCAAACAGTAAATCGCTTCGACAGTGGATCACGCCAGAAGCCCGCTCTTCAGCAAATAATTAACGACCTGAGAGAGGGATTATCCATGAACCTCTCTAGAATTAACTAAATTGTTTGAAACTAGCTAAAGGTATATAGTTCAGGGAATAAAAAAAGATAATACCTAATAAATTGTTTATTAGCAGGAGCAGTAACAGTAACAATAATTCCACACTTCAACCGAAGTGGCACGTGGTTTTTACGACGCATCATTAAACAACTATATTATCTAATCACACAAAGAAATAAATAAAAACAATAATCTTGTTCTTAGTATTAAATGTGCTATGTATTTTGGCTAATAAAGATATTCTGTTTGGATTCTATATAGTTTGGAGCATCAGCTTCGGCCAGTCTCGTTGGCGTCAATGTTCGAAACCCCCATGCATATGTGATGCCACACACCGCTCTCTGAAGTGCTGGCGGGCTGGCCTTACCTCGCTTTCTCCTGATTTGACCGTCCCTGCTGATTTAAATACCATGTAAGTACAAAATGTCCACTGATTATGTACTGAAGTAGACACTGACGCATAAGATATTCAAGCTTGCGCTAATCACTAATTCTGGTGAGGAATTATAATATCACCATCATCATGATAATTGATAATTTTTATTTTGCCTAATTGTGGGTACCAACAGTTATTTTCATAGAAATAGTCCCGTTCACAATTTACTGCCAGTGGCAAAAATATACAATACAAGTGCCAACACGACGAACGAAATCTTTCTTGGTTGCGTTGAGTTTCACGATTATTGCGAAAAAAAAAAAATATTTTTTATGAAGTCCTAGAAGTTACGTAAAAGTAACATTTTGAGTCGTGAAACATGGAGGTAATATAAGAGGGTCAAAAGTAACGTAAAATGTTACAAAAGTAACATTCTGGCAACGCTGGACGAAAGCTGAAACGGAACGTTTATTAACTACTCAAGATGTCATCCGGTGTCAGTGACGTTTCGCTAGAGTGGCCAATAAGGCGACTGCGATTTGTCCGTCAGCACCATTAGAATTTAACAAAATACTCGACAATCCGAATTTTGCGGATATACGTTGTGGACTCCAAATCTTTATTTTTTTATGCTTTATTATTCAGGTAAGGTTTCGATCGAGTCTACCGTACCCCTTCTCGAAATTATTAATATCTAATCCATACTAATACCGTTAACGAGAAAGTGTGACTGCCTGTCTATCTGCTATACGCTCTCACGGCCTATCTTTTAAATTGATTTCGACGAATTTTGGTGCAGAGATAGATTGCATCCCCGGAACGGACATAGACTTCTTTCTCAACAAACAGGGAATTTTAAAAATCCTAATTCCATTGATGGCATTACCTAATTGGAAAATAAACAGAGTTTAGTTGGATCGGCAATCGGCAGTAGAACATTGAAGGGAAGTGGGAACTAAGAAAATTTTATTCTAACTTTTTAATGGTCGTCTCAACAGCCACCTGTTGCTAGTTATAGGCCACCAAAACACGATGTTGTGTCATTTTCATTATGTGGTTACAATAAAACCCTCGGCATTTTCAGTGATCTGGGCACAAATAAACTGCGAACTTTGCACAAGACTACATTCAAAGGGATGCGCTCATTAACGGAGTTGGACATGTTTGACAATCACATGGAGTTTCTTCCCTCCGGGATTTTCGACTCCCTCGTCAATTTACGGATACTGTAAGACCTTTATATGCCTTTAAGCTTTCATTTACTCCGTTAAGAATAAGTCAGTTTTCCCCAGTCCCCTATATTACGAGCTAAGCTATTAACTTGTGCTTATAACGAAATATATTTACGTTTAAACAAAATAATAAGTAATTTTAAGTGCATGATTTTCTTATCAATTTATACTACCTAATATAATGAATGCGAAAGTCCTGACTGTCTGCTTCGCTTTCACCTTCCATATTTTTAAATGATTTTAATGAAATTCGGTGAGATAGGTTGCATCCTGGGGTCGCGGGCATCATCTAGTTAGTGATAATATTTAAATAAAAAAAACGTCGATAAAAATACTGTAGTTTACTGTTGTTTTTTTTCTATTTTATTTCTATTGATTGCTATTTTGGAGCATCAAAATGTTTTTGTTTATTTTTAAACAAACTATACAAATGTACTATATAGCGGTAACATTATATTTTCTTTTTCAGCCGCCTGCAAAGGAATTATTTAGAGGAAATCAATAGCGATGCTTTCCGGTACACGAAGAAGTTATTTCACGTAGATTTATCAAACAATTTCCTGTATACACTTCCGGAGCGTCTATTTGTGAACAATTCTTTCTTGGAAACAGTTGACATTTCTAATAATCAGATTGTTTATATACCATCCTTCACGTTTATTGGACTCAAATCATTGTTAATTCTGGATTTATCAAAAAATAAAGTTCAACAGATAGAAAATGGAACTTTTGTGTTAAAAAGTCTCCAAATATTGAAACTTTCAGATAACAAAATCAGCAATATCACAGAAAATGCATTTGAAAATCTTTCTTCGCTGGAGACGTTGCTGTTAGACAAAAACAACCTGATGAATATTCCTAGCAATTTGTTTTGCAATCTTCATTGTTTAACCTTTTTAGATTTATCGAACAATCACATAATAAGCGTAAGTATTAGATTTATCGCATATTTGCAGAATGGAATTGAGCCCAATTGCAAGCTAAATTCATTTACTTTTGTAGAACATGTTTTACTTTAGGCGCGCTGCATGCCCCTTTTAAAAAAAAGCACTGCACTTCAACTCCACTCTCCTTCGTAGTCAGTCATGCATCAGAGTTCAGAGAACCTCTACATTACTAGAGATATCCCACAGTCAGCTGAACTACCGTTAAGTAAACTAAAATGTGTATAGTATTTTCCAAAATTTCCTCGTTCCAAGTTTATTAAAATGCTGGCTTACCTGCAACATCGCGCCGCCGTGACGCTTGTTGCGGAAATTACTTTTGAAATTATTTACTAAGAAACATCTGTTACAGCACAACCTACCTGAAGTTTTTGAATTATCTTGGTATTTGAATATACTTTAAAGTATTAGGTTGTCTCAATCCATTTTTTTGATCCTCAGAGTGCATAGTGTCTTCCCCTTCGATTAGCTGCGATTTACGATATATGCGATTTGTGATACATACTCGTGTATAGTTATATTATGAAGAATATAGAAATACAAGTCGCGAACATCAACTGTTTTTATCAATATTTTTAACCCCCGACGCAAAAAGGGAGGGGTGTTATAAGTTTAACGTGTCTGTTTGTGTCTGTGGTATCGTAGAGCCGATTTCCGTTTAGTTTTATGTCATAGATAATTTAATCCCGAGTGTTCTTAGCCATGTTTCATGAAAATCTGTTCAGCCGTTTGAAGATCGTCAGCCTTTTAATAGTTGATGAGGGGATCTGTCTACCTTCCATATGTCCTATCGATTCGAAATTTAGTACCATATTACTTCAATTATACCTACTTTAAAAAAGACAAAATAAAAGTAAAATTAAAAATGTCAAAAACCCCCGACACAAAAATTTACTCTAAAAACTAACAAATAATATTTTAAACCTATTATAATTATTATAGTCACATATATTATGTAAGTTCAAATATTTTTATTTTATCCCGAGTGTTCTTAGCCATGTTTCATGAAAAACTGTTCATCCGTCTGAAGGTCATCAGCTTTTTTCTTAATCTGTTAGTTCCATATTATGTCGGGGGTTGGTTTAAATTTGTAGTTTATACTTGTACTTGATTTAAAACATGAAGATCAGGTGAAGTGGGAGTTTTTTACGTATTTGATCTCGACAATGTTAACTACCATTTATTTAGAATTGATCGAGCGCCAGCTGTCAAGCGCTTGACAATTCCATACAAATCGAAGATAACGTTGTCGGGATACAATGGGAAGCAAATCTCCCACTAGGCACTCTGTGCACTACATGACAAATCGTTTAGTTGACAGGTCTCGAATTCCAAAACTTGAAGCAGCTCCGCAACTTGGATTTAAAAGGCAACTTCATACCAGAGATTCCGGACGACATTTTCGCCAACTGCTCAAATTTAGAGAAACTGGATTTATCTAAAAACAAATTACGTTTCCTGAACATCTCAGCATTTCAAGGCTTGCAAAATCTTACATCTCTCATACTCTCGGACAATCAGATTTACGAGGTGCACTTCAAAACGTTCTCTACCTTGAAGAATCTCACTACACTGTAAGTATAAAAAGTATAATAGTATTATTATTACTTATTCTGTGGTATTATGCCTTGGCGTTACAATTGCCAACTTTTAAGAATTTTTTGTTATCCTCCCCCATAGTTTTAAATCTTTTTTTTTTACGATTACCTTAAAGGAGGCTTGCCGTTATTACCTCACTAGTTCAAAAAGGGCGTGTTTACTGCTTAAAACGAGTGAGTAAAATAATTTTGAATTTGAAACTAGGGAGCAAAAGTCGTTTATGCTCTCTCTTCTCGTCACTTTGCATCGTCTCATTACTGAGTGTTGTAACCCCTTTCCATTAATCAAATAATGGTAGGAATTTTCTTGGGATAACGTTTATGCTCGCTCGGTGAGAAAAAGCGACTTTTGCTCACTGGTTTTAAGCAGCTAAAGTTTTTGAGCTAGTGAGGTGTTATGTAAGTATTACACGATCGACGAGCAAAGACTTTTGTTTCTCGTGTCTCTAAATCCCTCCAACACTCAGGATTCTAGAATCCGTCGCTCGCTCGGGATTGGAACTAGGCACTCGCAAAAAAAGCGAACTTTGCTATCTTGATGAACATTATTAATCCATCCATCCATCAGCCTGTATTCGTCCACTGCTGGACATAGGCCTTTTGGAGAGCGCGCCACCACACACGGTCCTCCGCCTTCCTCATTCACCCACTTCCCGCTACCTTTTCAAGGTCGTCGGTCCAGCGGGCTGGAGGTCGTCTCACACTGCATTTACCGGTACGTGGTCTCCACTCCAGAACGCGTCTGCCCCAAAGGCCATCGGTTCTGCGACAAACATGACCTACCCACTGCCACTTCAGCTTACTAATTCGCTGGGCTATGTCGGTTACCTTGGTTCTCCGGCGAATTTCCTCGTTACGGATTCTATCCCTCAGAGAAACACCCAACATAGCCCGCTCCATAGCCCGCTGAGCGACTTTAAATTTGTGGAGAAGGCCAGCCGTCAGTGTCCATTATTAATAGTTTTTTAATAACATTATCCAGTTTTGGAGTGGAGACCACGTACAAGTAAGCGTAGTGTGGGGCGCCCTCCAGCACGATGGACCGACGACATTAAGAGGGTGGCGGGAAGTGGCTGGATGAGGAAGGCTGAGGACCGGGTGTGGTGGCGTTCTTTGGGAAAGGCCTATGTTCAGCAGTGGACGTTCGCAGGCTGAGATTAATATTATCCAGAACTTCGCCGGGTTGCTATAGTTGACACAAATAGACTATTTACTAGGGCTAAGTCCCTACTAATGGATCTTTTAATTCCTTGAATAGAGCTCTATTTAAAAGGTCACCGGCTATTTCGATAATTATTTTGTGTTTCTAGATAAAATGGTAGTTTTAATATTTCACCGCAACTCTAAAACATAAAAATATAACAACACAACACATATCATATTAAAACAATTGACAATGATTATTTTAGTGTTCTATATGGAGGATATTTGAGTAGGGGTATTAATAATTTTATTATTATTGCAATATGTCCTTAGGGTTTAAAATGCACAGGATCGTTCAGTATTTGTCCCACTAAATAATATTTGAATTGATTGTTGATAGGTATTTGGATAATAACATGTTCCCTTCTTTGCCATCACGCACCTTCGACTACCTCCCAAAGCTGGCCACCGTCAAACTTTCCAACAATCCTTGGCACTGCGACTGTCATGCACTCTACGTATCTGCGTGAGTATTTACCATTCATACAATAAGCAGACTATTATTTTTATTGGCAACTTTTATAATCTTATATCCAATTTTATCACGTTCATACATATTCATTATATTCATTGAAGGAAGGAGGAAATAGTATTCCACAATAGCAATCAAAATTATACGTTAGTTTTTAAATAAACCCTATACTTAAATATGAACGCTACGTTATCAATTCCAGATGGGTACGCTTAAACGAAATGAAAATATGGGACTATTCGCCTACATGCGTATCACCATGGTACCTTGAAGGGCATTTTCTCAAGAAGCTCAAATTCCCAGAGCTCTGCACTGGTCAATGGGCTAGTATGGTAAATCTTTCTCCTAGATTACCAATGCAACAACTGCTGTCACTTAATGTTAGCGTGAACCGGAAACCGCAAGAAAGTATGGAGCAAATCGACGTCGACATGGATGATTGGGAATGAGAATTAAAGTGGGAGTTTAAAAGAACTAAAGGAAGACTCGAAGCACGATGGCAGTGTGAAGCTCCAGGAATTGCAAGGCAGGATTATGATGAACGCTTACTTTCGCCGTTATGATTTGTGACGCAAGGAATCATAAAATATTGAAGGATGAATAGCAGCAGCGTGTGACGTAGACGGCGAACGACTACAGAACCACCGTCTCCTACACATTTTATCTGTGTTTATGATTATGCATAGAATTACTGTGCCGTAGGTAATTCTATGATAACTATTATGACGCATCCGTCAACGGCAGAAAACTCTAGCGCCTTGTTCGTCACGTTTCCATCGTGTGTTTTGTTGATTTCAGACTTTAATAAAATAGTGTTAGCTGTACTACTTACTGTATATTATTTTGGCCGTTTCATAATCTTGAGTAAAATTAAAATCCATACTAATATTATAAATGCGAAAGTATCTGTCTGTCTACTACGCTTTCACAGCCCGTTATTCAACCAAATATGATGAAATTTGATAAAAGGATGGGTTGTATCCCGGGGAAGGACATAGGCTACTTTTTATCCCGGAAAATTAAAGATTTTCCGCGGGAATCAAAAATACTTAACCTAGTTCATCAATCTAGTAGATACTATAAGTCTAAATAAACTTTATCGGTTTTGCAATCTATGATCAATTATTATTGGAAAGAGATCTTATCAACTAAATAGTACCTAAGATCGTCGCACTAGTTTCCATTGCACAATACTGACTATTACTACAACACGCAGTAATGTGTACATAGCCTAAAATAAGTAAAGTTCATATTTTAATGCTACTGGTTTCTTCCTTCATTCACCAAAACCTTTTTCGCAGATCAGATATTGTTAATCACTTTCAACCGATAAGTTAAAAGTAAATAAATATTTACTTACTAAATAGGTACCTCATGAAATATGCGTTCGTATTTCTCATTATAATGTAGAAGATAATGACTTTATCATATTTCCTCGACAAGATATCAATCGATACATAGCCGGTTAATCATCGTCATCATCATTATCTAAATAAAGACATGATAATGGATAATCAGTAATGTTTGCACCCCTACAATAAGTGTTGTGTTTGACAGACTGAATTTACTAATTATCTTTGAAATTTGAAATTTGTCTCGTTGAAGTCCAAAAAGTGATAGAATAACTTAGTAAAAGTGGTGTTCAGTGCATTGAGTAGTACATGAAAATAAATAAATTATAAAATGGAAAACACTTTTATCTGGACACTTTTGATTGTTATTGTGTCTATATCAGTGGGTGCCAATGGTAAGTCAACTTTTGCTGGTTTAGGTTTAATTATAACTAGCTGATACCTAAGTGTGTTACTTCGTTCACGTGGATTCAGGATTTTTAGAGTTTCCACTGACATTTCTCAAAATCTTTCTGTAAGTTCTAGATAAAGGGAAACTGCAAGCATTAAAACGTCTTGTAAACTAAGTTTCTAGTTCGTAATATGTCGCTCATCGTCAGTCAGTTAAATTTCCCTTTTAGCCCAAGATTTAATCTGCCTGGATTAAGATGTTCTTAATTCCGTGGGAGCTGTGTTTGATTTTCCGGGATAATAAGTACTCCGTAACTCCAAGGCACGATGGAATTGTAAAGGCGTTAATACCTGGCGTTAATATATGCCCGCGACTTCGTCCGCCTGTAATAAGTTTTTAAATTCCCACGGGAACTCCCTAATTTTTCGGTTAATATATAGCCTATGACACTCACAAATAATGTGGCTTTCTAGTGGTAGAATTTTCAATATCGGTTCAGTAGATTTGTATATCGGTTCAGTGACTTTGTAATATTAATTATAGATGAGTCTCCGTTACTAGTTACCAACTAAGATATATGTGCAGTTCTTCTTTTGAATAAAAAATTTTGAATTCTGTTTTAGTGTGTAAGTCAAGATCTCCAAAGTACCTACTTATTACTTTTCTATATTTTAGGCTGTACAATTGAAGGCCTAGACTGGTCCATAGCTGCTTCTGAATCTATACTTGATACATTTAAAGGCAATATTTGGAACAGATCTACATCAGATATCGAAGGTTGGTCTTGTGCAGTTTTTTAAATAAATGAGTGTGCATGCCGTGTGCCCGATGGAATTTGTTCATCCCCAATAAAATTATTATGTTACAACTACTTTGGCCAAGGTTGTTCATTTGGGTAGAAACAATTTCAGCGAGGAAGCAGCTAAGAATACGGCTAGACTAGTCCAGAAAAACTTCCTAATGATTGACCGACATACCACACATTCCAAACTAGCGGGTGTAGAATATATAATATATATCATAATTAGAATATTATATAATTTATAATATTCTGGGCACACTGCCTCATTGCAGCGGGATGGATGATATTTTTAATGTTTAGTTTTTAGTTTTTAATTTAGTTTTTAATTTAGATTTAATTTAGATTTTAATTTTATCTACTTATATGTTCTTAGTTAATGTATTAGCAATATTAAAAAAAATAAAAAAAAAAATTAGAATATATATTATAATTTGTTTTACTCATAAATAACCTAAAAACAAAATATACTTACCGATTGTTTTTTTCATAGGGTAGGTTGATCTAAGAAAATAATCTTCATACGTCAAATTACGTATTGTACAGAATTAGGAAATACTTAAGTATTTTTTACTGTAGCCCGCCTCTCATGATACATAATTTATTTACTGTAAAATGATTTTTGCGTTGTCTTCCCAGAAGATGTATGCCTGAAATCTCAGTATTTTTCCAAGATTTGTTTACATACACTTGCTCTTCATTTTTCCAAGATTTGTTTACAGAAACTTGCTCTTCATTATTTTATTATACCTTTTTTTTTATCAATTACAAGTTAGCCCTTGACTGCGATCTCACCTGATGGTAGGTAAGTGATGATGCAGTCTTAGATGGTAGCGGACTAACCTGTTAGGGGTATGGCAGTTATATTAAACCCCTAATCGGTTTCTACACAGCATCGTACCGGAAAGCTAAATCGCTTGGCGGCACGTCTTTGCCGGTAGGGTAGTAACTAGTCACGGCTGAAGCCTCCCACCGGGCCAGACCAGAGAAAATTTAGAAATTCCCAAATTGACTGTGCCGGGGGTCGAACCCGGGACCTCCTCACGTTAAGACACGCATTCAACACTGCGTCAGGGAGGTCGTCAAAATTTGTTAAAATGTTTCACAGGTATAGGAGGACCCATAGAATACTCAGAGGGGCTAAACAAAGGACCCTACGTAGCAATATCGTATACGGATTCTAGGCTGCTAATTTCAACTAACGATGCATTTGAAAAATATGAAGAATACGAAACAGTGATGTCAATGGGGTTTACGATAACTTTTAGATGCACCGGTGGCAGCACAGGTCAATTCGTGAGTAATGTTAACTATCGACGTCTACAATCATACTAATATTATAAATGCGAAAGTGTGTTTGTTTGTTGGTTTGTTGGTTTGTCCTTCAATCACGCCGCAACGGAGCAACGGATTGACGTGATTCTTGGCATGGTTATAATTGAGGACTTGGAGAGTGACATAGGCTACTTTTTATCCCGGAAAATTAAGGAATTCCCGCGGGAATAACAAAAAATTTAAACCACGCGGACGAAGTCGCGCGCATCATCTAGTTGAATATAATAGAATGTATTTTAAACGGAACGCCGCACTGATTAAAGTGTAGTGAGTAGGTGCAGATTTTGGTTTTCATTACTATTATTATAAATAAGAAAGTTTGGATGGATGGATGGATGTTTGTTACTCAATCACGCCAGAACGCCTGAACGGATCTTGATACAATTTGGCACATATGCTACTTTTTATCCCCTAAAATTAAAAACTTTCCACGGTAACCAATAAACCAGAATTCACACGGACGAAGTCGCGGGCATCAGCTAGTTGTCTATAATATCAAAACTAGATAATGCTCGCGGCTTTGTCCGCTTGAAATAAAATTTTGTGAGAATGCTAGGGGCACTCTTTTCCCTTCAACCTATCTTTATACCATATTTCATTATAATCAGTTGAACATAGGCTGTGAAAACTTAGCAGAAACACTTTTCCAATTATAATATTGGATTACTGAGATATTAGTATGGATAATATTAATTTGGGTGTCGGTATCATCAGCGCAAACGTAATATCCGTAGGATTTCTTCGGGTATACCTGAGTGTTTCTTCACTCACGAAGGTCAACTCACGACGTGTCGAGTTTTGTCCAAGTGGACTGTACAGGTGGCGTGCCAATTTTGTAATCTTCAATGAGCTATAAAATCATTTAATCTTCCTATTATTTTTCCTTGACTCAGGTGTTTGAAATAATCGTCATTGATACAAACAACAACGACCCACAATTCAGACTTTCCGGCCTACCTACGAATACCTACGAGTATACCATTGCACCACCAATACCACCTGGCTTTCTGATCACTAACTGCATGGACGATATCATTGTCAGAGATATTGATCTAACGACACAGAGAATTGACTTCGAGATTTCGGGAAGTTCACTATTTCAAATTGCCTACGACAGCTCATCTACTGTCCCCAAAGAATTCAAAGCGGCTTTGAGGACTATAACGCTCATAAGATCTGTACCTGAGCCAATTATTTTCAATGTAACAGCTACGGTATGTTCTTCCTGGTTTTTGTATAAATGCTACTTTTACTGTGTATAGCGTTTGCGGCTTCACATTTTTATTATTAAAAACACCCGGCTGAACCCTCGCTTAATTCACCTCGGGCATATTCCCGGGATTAAAATTAATACATATTACATATGTTATTATAATTGTATAAGTAGTGTCAAAGCTATATGCAAATTCGTTAAAATCGATTGAAATCCTTCTAGCATAGGTACTGAAAATATAATTGTTCGTGAGTATACATAATTTTATAATTTTACTACAGTGCTTCACACACGAGGATAGTTTCTAAACTTACTTAAATATACATATCAAAAATTCGCGGAACCGGCAGGATTTGAACCTGCGTCTCTCTGGGAATCGCGCCCTGAGCGCCTTGACCACAGAATAATATAATAGTACTGGTAACGGCCACGGCACTGGTAGGTAAGTGAACCGTGGCCGAGTTGGTCAAGGCGCTCAGGGCGCGATTCCCAGAGAGACGCAGGTTCAAATCCTGCCGGTTCCGCGAATTTTTGATATGTATATTTAAGTAAGTTTAGTATACATAATATTATATTCTGGATTAAGAATTAAGGAGGTAAAGGGAAGTAAGAATAGAAAAAAGATAATATACCATCAGCTCTTTAATTACCAAAATGTAATCGTTAATCACACTCGAATTTATACCTTATATTTGAAAGGGAAGAAATTATTGATTTAAACCATTGTTGTAAATGCGATGTAATTTATACTTGAATCAAGACTTGAAAATCCAACTATGATGGATCAGTGCGATGAACATTACGTGTATTTTTTTATCAAAGTATTTTACTGTCAACAAATAGATAATTCACGTTGAATTTCTCCATGAAATTCGTTCAGTTCATTCTTTCATTTTCAGGATGTAGACACAACTGGCGACCCAAGAAGGACTGCAACCGCCATCATCAAAATTATAGCAGACACTGAGTTCACGTTTCCAGAGGAACCAATTTTCTCTCAGCCTTTCTACTTAGCCACATATACCACGGAAAATGAACTCATTTTACAAGAATCCATTATTTTGCGTCAAGGATTTGACGAACAAGTGGTATTTAGTTTCGAAGGACGTGAGTATTATCTTATTACAATGGCGGTTGTACAAAGTATTGAAATATGCTTTCTATTTTCTATACCTCTATCATAATATCAAAATTTGTGTATCACATCGTATATATCTCTTTACTTTAATTCAGACATTTTTGTATAACCTAAAAACGTCAATATCACGGGAATTGTATTTTTTACTTCATTGTTAGTGTTATTATATTTTTATTTATGTGAAGAATGATCTAAGAAAATATTACAAAAATAAAATATTATCCATTCATTAACATTGTATGGAAATCTGAACTTCTTTTGGTATTTATAGGTTTAGTGGTTGGTGTTATGACTAGCAATGTTTAAAAAATACCCCAGAAGGATCAATTATGTCACAACGAACGGATAGTAATAATTGTATGAGATATTTATTTTTATAGTTGGTATAGGTCCTGTCATTCATCATTCATTTCAACACGTCATTGCCGGCTCAATACTGAGCACGAGCATAGAGTACACGAGTTTCCTCTCGGAATGAGAAGGGTATGGGTGCGGATTGGCAGACTACATACAACTTTGAGAACATCGTGGAAATCTTTCGGGAATGCAGGTTTCCTCGCGATGTTTTCTTTCACCATTTGAAGCAAAATATCATTAAACGACTCCGAAAAGTTAGAGGTAAACCAAACGAAAGAACGAAGCGAAACGAACGCACTATACGAGTTCGATCCCCGGGGGATTATTTTATTAAAAGTAGCAAAGTTTTTTTAAAACAAACTGCTGTACTTGATAATAAACTATGAACAATGATGCTTGCTATAAAGAAAGGAAAAGTTACCTTTAGGTTTATCTTTTGAACATGCAATAAAACATAATATCGCTTACTAGACATACACATTTAGTAACATACTATATGTTTACAGAATATTCGCATTTTTTTGACCTTGTCACAATTGGAAATGGGGTTTCTTTTAAAATTAAGGAACCAGTGCCTGTTGAACTGAATAAAAAGGGTCAAATCTTTCTTGTCGTGAAGGCCGAGCGAAATTATACAAGCGGTGCTACAGCAACGGTCGTTGTGCAGTTACCTGAAGGTAAGAGTTTTAAGGTTTCAATAGAGGATTGACGTTGGGGTCAAATTTTGATGACTTCGAGCAGGCTGCGCACTATTTGATTTTCCTTTGCCTTTTAAATTTAACTTACCATCCGTCAGGCTGTCACACACTGTACCTATTGAGCATTTTGATAAAAATAGGTTTAAATTTTCAGTTGTTCATTTGACTTTCGAGGCTGGACTATACGAAGGATCTATCGAAGACAATGAATTAAATCTCGGTGACTTACAACTTAAGCAAGGATATGAAGATACTACTATTACTGTTGACATCACAACCGGTATTTTTTTTTTATTTTATCAATATTGTTTTATTTACACATTTTAAATCTTTAGATTAACTTTTTAATAAGTAAGTAAATATAAATTATCTACACTTTGACCAAGACTACAATCAATACAATCTGTTAATTCTTTCAGAATACAAATCTTACTTCATTGCCAACGTTAACGGAAGTATTATTACACTATCCATGAACCCTTTGAGTGATAGTATTATACGAGAAAACCACTTTATTAACCTACGCGTAATTGCTACTACCACTTTAAATAGTACAGCGACTACTATAGTTACATTAGAGATAGTAAAAGATGACCTGACAACCCCTGTCTTTGAAAGAAACCTTTATACTGGGAGCTACGATAGTAAAACGGGATTAAGCCTTGAGCAAATCATGATAATACAAGGCTATGATAATACGGTAACTGTTACCTTAGAAGGAGGTAAGTTTAAAATTCCTACTAAAATATACGGTCACCCTAATGCTGACTCTTATTTAATAAAAGTTACAATCCGACAATTTTTTATTTATGTGATATTAAATCATCGCTTAATTATACGACAAGTACTGTTTTTATATTTTGTGATAACTATTGGGTTATTCCTCTGGTTTTTCTATCAAGAAATTTTGAATGAGTAGCCCGGAGCTAGGAAGTTGGTGTATCACCCCACACCTGAGCGCATCTAAATCCGTCAGTCCCGAGCCTGATTTCTCTCCGGTCGTGTCAGATTCTTCATCCCATCGGGCTATGATAAGCCCGATGGGATGAAAAAAGAGTGCACCTGTGTTTGCGGTATTATATCTTCCGCGCGGATTGCTGTGGAGATTGGCCGCCGTAGCCGAAATTGGGTCAGGATGACATTATTATAGATTTTGTGGTGAAATTTAACCATTATGTCACTTTTCAACCGACTTCAAAAAAAAGAAGGAGGTTCTCAATTCGACTGTATTTTTTTTTTTTTTTTTATGTTTGTTACCTCAGAAATTTTGACTGGGTGGACCGATTTGGATGATTCTTTGTTTATTTGAAAGAGCATACTTTCCATGTGGTCCCATATAAATTTTATCGAAATCGGTCGAGCGGTTTTTAAAATATGAACAATAAAAGTTGGCGCGGGAGTTTGAAGTCGGTTGTTTAAAAAGTATTTTTTATATTAAATTATTTTCAAATATGTCGGAACTCTTATAACATCGTCGTCAAAAATATGTATTTCCTATTTCAGAACATTCTACCCTCTTTGATAAGAAGCAAAACGGGCCCTACATCTCGCTTTCTTTGTCATCCTTACCATCGGAACTCTTAGTAGATCGAAACATATTGGTTTCTGTACGTGCCACAAAGCCCAGAACTGTGGGAGCTAATGCTGTAATCCAAATTACTCTACCTAAAGGTAGGTACTATTTCGTAATTATATTGATAGTATCTTCTGAGAGTACATAAATTAAAAATGATAATAATATAATCGAATACTTTTATATTCTACTTTATTTCTTTTTAATATTACAGTCTTTGTTCATATATGTATATTTAATTTAATGATTAAAGAAATGAGTAAATTGACAAAAATCACGACAAGAACACGTCGCCCACAGGAACGCATACCACAATAATTATAAATCTATCAAATAAGTAGATAGGTATTTTATTCAATTTTATAACTTTTAAATAGTCTGTTCTAAAATAAATTAATATTGATACATTACAGCTGTTATAATTAGAAAAATAAAACAATAAAAATATTTCTCAATAGACATTTTTTGTTCAATATAATCTTAACATAAATTATTTATTTGATATTCATTCATAGCTAGTAAAGCATACGTCTATCACCTATTAGTATTTTTTATTAATTATTATAATTTATTTTATTATATTACTTTTCTTTTTTTGTTAAAAACACTTATTACAGCTAGAGAATTGAGTTTTGAGAAGTTTATATACAAAGGAAACTTTGAAGAGAATATTATTGACCTCGAAATGATTGTTTTGAACGTTGGATATGATTCGGACGTTACTTTCAATCTCACGGGAGGTAAGACTTAGTCAAATATGTATGATTATAACTATCAATTTCTTAAATCACACATTATTGCCTATTAATTCTGTATGAAATAAGCAATATCTTGATTATAGAACTCCATTTTAGAATGATATTTTAATAACTTGGATTCCGAAGTTTGAAGTACAAAGTTTCAACTACATAATTATATTAGAATGAACATAATATTGATTGGAACTAACAAACGAACATACAACTATACGTTAATTTTAGTATTATAATAGAAAATGGAAAGTTGGAAAGTTTTTGAACAGATGGCTCAATTATTACATGTACTTTGAAACTGCTCACTTATTATAGTTAGAAACCTACAAAACTCCATCAAATAATTGAGTTCATAATATTTTAGATCACGCAGATTATTTCAATCTAAATGTTGAAAATAACGAAATAACACTTGGCCTGAAGGAACAGCTACCAGAACATGTGTTAGAAAATAGTTTCCTTGTATTCGTTCTAAGTGCATCTGGTACCAACACTGTAACTGCCTCGGCGACTATTTTGTTGGAAGTAATAAAACAAGACACCGTAACGCCTGTATTTTCGAAGTATATATATGAAGGCACTTACATTAACAGTACTTACATAGATTTTGAAACTATCAGTTTGATACAAGGATACGATGATACAGTTACGTTTGCTTTAGATGGAGGTAAGCAATTATTGAACTTCTGGCACAAGCATTTCGGTCGTAGCATGGCAGTAATTTATTGAATTCTTTAATATGGTACCTGCTTTAATATTTTCCTAATTTCCATTATAGATTCGTAACTAATTTCAGCACACGCGCAGTATTTCTCAATAATATCTGCTGAAAGCCGCGTCATGCTGACACTAAAATCTACTATACCCGAAGATCTGATATTTAATGAAAAGGTTTTTCTATTGAATTTGAAGGCCGAGAAACCTGGGACCCTGGGCGCTAATGCCGCTATTTCACTCAGATTCCCACAAGGTAGTGATGGGTTGGTAAAGTATAGCTCTTATTTCGAGCTTTGTTATATATTTAGTAAAAGATGTTTTAAACTGTAAAGAATCAAACTCAACTGTAAGAAGTAATCAAAACATTGATAATAATTGTTTTGAGCGATGTTGTCTTAGCGTGAGGATGTCCCGGTTTTGATCCCCGGCAGGGTCAATTTGTGAATTTATAATTTCTGAATTTTCCCTGGTCTGGCCAGGTGGGCGGATTCGGCCGTGGCTAATTATACCACCCTACCGGCAAAGACGTGCCGCCAAGCGATTTAGCGTTCCGGTACGATGTCGTGTAGAAACTGAATAGGGGTATGGGTTTAATATAACCGCCATTTATACCATCTAGATAATAGGGTTCACTAATGTTTCACAAAAAACATTTAACAAAATATGATCATTTCAAAAAAAACGTTTCAAAAACTAATGATTTCACAAACGTCGTATTCCGGTATATAATTTATTCAAAGATCATTTGAAAAATACTCAATTCACAAATACTTTACTTCGCAAACGTGCTGAATGTAAAAATGTCATTTAATAATTTATTATTTCATAAAATAATTCATTCTTCAAATTCGTAATTTTACAAAATATTAAAATATAAATTGTTATTTGATAAATAAAATTAACTATAGGTCGCCCGCAACTTCGTCCGCGTACAATCTCTGATTTCTTATGAGATTATGAGATTTTTTATGATATGAATATTATATTATGTTACGGGTAATGCTAGAAGATGTAGTAAACCTAGGTTTACATGGGCTTACTTAGTATTACCCAAACGTTTTGGGTAAAGTTCGAAAAATAAGTAAAATAAATTTTAATTCGTAATTTACCCATACCTACTCACCTAGGTCTACTTAACTCTGGCTGGATAACATATATTCAATGTACTCTGTGCTGGATGATGTTAGGGATATGGGTTCTCTCCCTCTCCCTCTCATCCCCTCCAATGCCCGGTCGACGGAGCCCCGCTTCGCGGGATTCATTCAGGACCTCCTTCGCGAGCTTCTGGCTAGGCGCATTACAAAAACACTCTAGAGGTAGGACAGACAAGAATGCGTGCTCAGATTTCGACCCAAGAATGTCAACTTTTTAAAACGGGCTACGCCAGAAGACTCCTACAGTATTTATCAAACAATTCATTTAATCAAAAAAGAAATATGCTTTACGTTGTTTTATTAAATAACACGATTTATAAATCAATTGTTTGTCAAATTATATTTTATGAAATGATAATTTTTCTGTCAATTGTTTTGTCAAGTGAATTATTTAAAGGACCTAAAGTTTTATAACGATTAATATATGATTCATAATTTTGCGAAACGTTGTTTGTGAAATGAAAATTTGTTATTTGTTTTTTATTAAATGATTGGTCACCAGATAATAGACTGCATCATCACTTACCATCAGGTGACATCGCAGTCAAGGGCTAACTTGTAGTCGATAAAATAAAATAAAATATTTTAATCTGAACAATGAATAATCTCATAAACTAGCTATCACAGTAGTAGTTTTGACGCAAAGTAGAGCATGCCATCTTTTATGTATTTACTAGATGACGCACGTGACTTCGTCCGCATAGAATTAGGTTTCGCTCTGTACCAAATGTCGTCAAAATCGGTTGAAAAGATGGGCCTAGCAGACAGACAGACTTACTTTCGCATTTATAAAAATAAGTATGGTAGTTAGTATGTTCTCGACAAAGTCCTCAAGTTTAAGTAAGTACATCATTTAAAATATCTAGCTACACCAAAAACTAAGATAGTTTGGACGGGAAGTCACTTTAGACACTCTTTAGGTATGCTGATATCTATCATTCTACCCTCTAACCCGTCTGTAGCCTAACTGACGTTGATGTGGGGACTCCAGTGCATATCATTGAGGGTTTCGGAGATTTATCCTAGCATTAGCA
The DNA here is from genome assembly GCA_963932025.1 of Erebia epiphron. Lineage (NCBI taxonomy): Eukaryota > Metazoa > Arthropoda > Insecta > Lepidoptera > Nymphalidae > Erebia > Erebia epiphron. The sequence continues at coordinate 19,200,036 of OZ009952.1, read as the reverse complement.
TTTTAATCGGTTATAATACAAACTGTTGTGATTTATAACCTACCCATGGTTTATATCTATGCCCTGCTTTCTTGGATGCTTCGTTGAAATACATGATAACAAAAGAAAACTAGCTTTTGATTATATTTTTATATTACAGATTTAACCGAAACTGCTATTCTAAAATTTTCGCAAAATACGTATAGTGGTATACTAAAAGACGGCAAATTGACTGTGGACAACATTGTTCTTGAATCAGGATTTACAACAGAAACAAAATTTGTGCTAAGCGGAGGTAAGAAATAAGAATATGCAATGGCCAGTAGGCGTATTCCGTATCTGTTTCTATAATATTTTCTAAAATGATATTACATTTATTGGATAACATTTCAAACTGGTCTGTGGTATTGAATTATAATTTTTTTATAACTGTATTTATACTTTGCCTCATCTGTTGACATTTTTGCGCAAAGGCTACGTCTGTCTGTCAAGCGTGAAAATGTATCCAGCATTCTTGCCACCATTTGCGCGCGCATAATTTATATAGTAGCTAGATTTCGTCTACATTGTTAATTTTTTTTATTCCCGCGAGATATCCTTAATTTTCCGGCGTAATAAGTTTCCTATTTCTTTTCCCGGGATTTAACCAACCTCTACACCTTTCATCAAAATCTGTTATTAAAGACAGGCAACACTTTCGCATTTATACCTAATAGGATTAGGATTAGGATTATTTTAGATTAGGTTAGGCTAGCTAGCTTTAAGTTTTATTGTAATGTTTATAACTTAATAATAATATTTTAAACTGAAAATCATCCATTTGTACGTATCAAAAATTCATCTCCAGATGGGACTTAATTAAACAGAAAATGATTGTGTTTGTCGCACCTTATGTAAAATATCTACGCATAACGGTGACTTATTATAACAGAGGTAACCAACGGAGAACCATTATAAGGAATGCTAAATGCATTCCTTACTATGGAGTGCTCGGTAATGGATGAAGACACCGATAATACCTTCACTACGTCCCACTGCTGGGCACAGGCCTCCACTCTCTGGGAGAGAGGGACTTAGACTTTAGAGGAGAATAACTGGGACCGACGGCTTTACGTGCTCTCCGAGCCACGGGGGTGAAACGCTGCCAACTTCCTAACTCCTGGCTAGAACTGAAAATTTCTAGTCAGAAAAACCCAGTACTTAATTATGCCCGACCCAGGACTTAAGCCCGGGACCTCGTCAGCCGTAGTCGAACATGCTAACCACTAGACCAACGAGGCAGTACCGAGGCAACGATAATACCTATAAATATATAACAAAGAGGCAGACCGATAATATCTATGAATATATGATTTGATTTATTTTTCACGGCGTTCAATTAATATATGTGACTATATAGCCATTTCATTTATTCATTTCACTATACATTATAAATTGTTATAATCTATGGAAGTTTGATGCTAAAAATTTTTACCTTCTATTCTTCTTATTTTTTATTGTTTTCAGACAATGCTGAAAATTTTTCTATTTCAAACAGTAATAATGTGATTTTAATAAAATTGTCTGATACTGCGTCGTTGGAAGATCTTCAAAATAATAAATATGTAGTTCTTGAAATAGAAGCTACAAGGGAGAGAGCTGTACCTGTGATATGTACATTAATAGTTGATATACCAGATACTTCAGTTATTATGCCAGTGTTTGATAAAGCTTTTTATAGTGGAACTTATAAGAAAGACAGTGGACTAGAATTCACAGAAGAAATAGTTTTACAACTAGGATTTGATAAAATGGTGACCTTTAAATTAGAAGGAGGTAGGCCAATTTTATTAATTTTACTTATTAAACTAGGTTGCCTGGTAGAGATCGCTACCTAATCGATATAATAAGGCCGCCTTTTGTATCCTACTACTATCTGTGTTTACTTTTTTTTTCCAATTTTTGTCTTTGTTATTTTTACTAGTGGTGGTACAAATGAAGTGTATAATAATAATAATAATAGTAAACTATTGGATAAAACAAGCTGAATTTGTGAAAATCTATTTTAATCGTTTTTTTTAATAGATAACGCACAGTGGTTTTCCGTAATAAAGGGTGGAAATTCGGTATCTTTAATTTCTAACGTCGACAATCCATTGCCATATGAGGTATTTTTGAAAAACAATCACTTGCTATTCACCATTATAGCACAAAAACCTGGCACTCTCAGCGGGCAAGCGGCGATATCTATCAACTTAATAAAAAGTAAGTATTATTATAACTTTATCTTATAATATCTGGGTGCTCGATATTTTTTTGGGTAAATCGTGTTTTTTGAAAATTATATTTAAATAATAAATTTTATTGTATTTTTTAAATAATATATATTATATTTTAAAAAAAAAAGGAAAATAATAATCGGACTGGACGACATTCTGTACTCGAACTGGGGTCTTCTCTGGTTTCGGGACCGACCTGTTTCTCACCTGAGCTATTAAAACCTTGTAGATGGTGGCGAAATTTACCTTTAAGACACGGATAAAACGACATTTTCTAAAAATGAATCCGAGCTAGATCCCCCCCCAGATATCAGGGGGTATCGCCCCCGAAACCCCCTGAATACTAAATTTCATGGAAATCGTTCGAGACCTTGTCGACTTAATTTTGTTCTGGAAAAGCATAGAAATGACACTCATGCCCATTTTTTAAGTGTCATTTTTTTAATGTTATGTTAGCATTGTCTATATGTTTTTATTTTTAATATATTATTAATTTTACTGTCAATTTCATGAATACGTCTTATTAGTTGCGGTTTCTTATTAGGAACTCCTGTTTAATGTTTATATTATTTATGTGATTATTTATCATGCGGTTTTCGTTCTTTATCTAGATACATGTAAATTACGAGTAATACATATTTCTTTGAAATTTAATAAATTAGTGATGAAATATTAAAATTTTAATGACTGCTTCTTATTTTATCATTATTTCAGGTTCTGACATTAATACCAACGTATCGTTTGACAAAGTACTTTATAGTGGAAATATCAAAGGCAGCGTTATGACTCACGAACCCATTACATTGTCAGGGTTTAATGGTTCAAACATCAATATTATTGGAGGTTAATTTGAACTTTACAACATTTAATTCCGAATATAAATTTAAATTCAAAATAGTTAGTGTAACGTTTTGTATATTTTCAGAACTAGCGACTTCATTCGAGGCAAACGTAGTAAACGGGGACGTTACAGTAGACGTAGCCCTTTCAGCAGTTTTTCCTGAAAACCTTTCTTATATAGCACTTACTTTACAAGCGGACAGTGCCACTGCAGTTCTCATTTTAGATGTCACGCCTTCAGGTATTCAGTGTTGTATACAATTTTATAAATGAAAATACCTACGTTTCTCAAAATCAAAAAAAAAACTCTTTATTAACAAGTGTTTTAAATTTACAGATTCTGACATTGATACCAACGTATCGTTTGACAAAGTACTTTATAATGGAAATATCAAAGGCAGCGTTGTCACCCACGAACCCATTACATTGTTAGGGTTTAATGGTTCAAACATCAATATTATTGGAGGTTAATTTGAACTTTACAACATTTAATTCCGAATATAAATTAAAATTAAAAATAGTTAGTGTAACGTTTTGTACATTTTCAGAACTAGCGACTTCATTCAAAGCAAGCGTAGTAAACGGGGACGTTACAGTAGACGTAGCCCTTTCAGCAGTTTTTCCTGAAAACCTTTCTTATATAGCACTTACTTTACAAGCAGACAGTGCCACTGCAGTTCTCATTTTAGATATCACGCCTTCAGGTATTCAGTGTTGTATACAATTTTATAAATGAAAATACCTACGTTTCCCAAAATCAAAACTCTTTATTAACAAGTGTTTTAAATTTACAGATTCTGACATTGATACCAACGTATCGTTTGACAAAGTACTTTATAATGGAAATATCAAAGGCAGCGTTATCACCCACGAACCCATTACATTGTCAGGGTTTAATGGTTCAAACATCAATATTATTGGAGGTTAATTTGAACTTTACAACATTTAATTCCGAATATAAATTAAAATTAAAAATAGTTAGTGTAACGTTTTGTACATTTTCAGAACTAGCGACTTCATTCAAAGCAAACGTAGTAAACGGGGACGTTACAGTAGACGTAGCCCTTTCACCAGTTTTTCCTGAAAACCTTTCTTATATAGCACTTACTTTACAAGCGGACAGTGCCACTGCAGTTCTCATTTTAGATGTCACGCCTTCAGGTATTCGGTGTTGCATACGATTTTATAAATAAAAATACCTACGTTTCTCAAAATCAAAACTCTTTATTAACAAGTGTTTTAAATTTACAGATTCTGACATTGATACCAACGTATCGTTTGACAAAGTACTTTATAATGGAAATATCAAAGGCAGCGTTGTCATCCACGAACCCATTACATTGTCAGGGTTTAATGGTTCAAACATCAATATTATTGGAGGTTAATTTGAACTTTACAACATTTAATTCCGAATATAAATTAAAATTAAAAATAGTTAGTGTAACGTTTTGTACATTTTCAGAACTAGCGACTTCATTCAAAGCAAACGTAGTAAACGGGGACGTTACAGTAGACGTAGCCCTTTCAGCAGTTTTTCCTGAAAACCTTTCTTATATAGCACTTACTTTACAAGCGGACAGTGCCACTGCAGTTCTCATTTTAGATGTCACGCCTTCAGGTATTCCGTGTTGCATACAATTTTATAAATGAAAATACCTACGTTTCTCAAAATCAAAACTCTTTATTAACAAGTGTTTTAAATTTACAGATTCTGACATTAATACCAACGTATCGTTTGACAAAGTACTTTATAATGGAAATATCAAAGGCAGTGTTATCACCCATGAACCCATTACATTGTCAGGGTTTAATGGTTCAAACATCAATATTATTGGAGGTTAGTTTGAACTTTACAACATTTAATTCCGAATATAAATTTAAATTCAAAATAGTTAGTGTAACGTTTTGTATATTTTCAGAACTAGCGACTTCATTCGAGGCAAACGTAGTAAACGGGGACGTTACAGTAGACGTAGCCCTTTCAGCAGTTTTTCCTGAAAACCTTTCTTATATAGCACTTACTTTACAAGCGGACAGTGCCACTGCAGTTCTCATTTTAGATGTCACGCCTTCAGGTATTCAGTGTTGTATACAATTTTATGAATGAAAATACCTACGTCTCTCAAAATCAAAACTTTATTAAAAGGTGTAGCGAGTTTTTCTATTTATTTCTTAAGTAAATATATAAATAGAAAATGGTTCTGTTGCATCTAGGAATTATTAAAAAGGATAGCAGTACTTTTGGACTTATTAATTTAGTTTAGATGTTACAACAGTTATCTTTATGTTCTTTATAACTATAAGCGCCTCGGTGGGCATTTTTATTAGTCGAAAGCTTAATCTCATTCGGATGAACGATGGCGAAATAACGAATGAACAATAAACCATTTTTGAATGTATTTTTATATGTATTAAGTTTATTTTATGTATTTGGATGTTTTATTATATATCCGATTTACAAGCGAAATCAAACAAAACCAATTATGCAAAATAATTAAATTGATCGATGTTAAAATGATTGTACCTATAGTAGGTAGCGTTCTTTAACTAGTTTATAACAATAATTTAAATATTTTGTAGTTTTTGAAACTAGTTTTTTGATCGCTCCACTCATGTTCGCCACAAACTTTTTTGTTGCTATAAATTTAATAGCGGCGAAATACTTTACTTAACTTAACAATGCGTTGTTGTACTCAGATGCTGGCCTGCCCGTCATTTCGTTCGATTCACCGTCATATTTTCTCTGGGCTGATCTAAATCAAACAGGTATAGTTGGAAGGGTGAAAGCTACTGTGGACAACGAAGAATCAGTACTCTATTCTATTAATGTAGATGATGGTAAGTCATATTATTATAAAATCGAGTGCAACTACAGTGAAAAGATGTCTTGCAGTCAGGGAAAATATAGTATACTAGCTAATGCCTGTGACTTCGTCCGCGTGGATTGAGGTTTTTCGGTTCCCGCAGGAACTCTTTAATTTTCCGGGATAAAAATAATAAATAGCCTAATTGTGTTACAGCCTATGTGTTTTCCAGACTATAATCTATCTCTGTGCTCTATTTCACCCAGATCCGTTCAGCTGATGGGGCGTGATTGAGTAACAAACATCCATCCATACATCCATCCATCCAAACTTTCGCATTTATAATATTATTAGTAATTAGTATAGTATAGATTACTATTGTCCACTAAATCCTTGTAGGATTTTTACTGCGTTGAGTATCATAAGAGCTTTTGCTAAACTAAAAACAAAGGCACTTAAAACATTATGCTACGCTTGAAATTAATAACAACTATTTAATTACAAAATTTGAATAATTTGATTTATGGTAAAAGCAGTTCTTCTTAATAACAGTTATGATTAGTATCCCAAATAATTATATTAATTAAACCAGTCATGATGACCAAAGCAAAATTTTCATTTTTCATTTAAAGTTTCCTACCTTGTCTTAGGAATTATAAGATTTAACAGGCGATTAAGGATCATCAATAACGTCACGCCATTTGCCTGGTTTTTCCTCAGATTTATAGCAATTTGGTATTTTCACTTTTAAGTATCATAAAATGTATTAAAAAGATTTTATGTTTTTCTAAGTAAGTATAGGTAGTCAACAAATTAGATAACCTCGTCCTTTTCACGTTAAATAAATTAATTAATTAATTAATTAAACTTTATTTAGAAGCATCAACCAAGGACTTAAAAACATATATGAACGATAACCGTTAACGTTGTTACTCATCTTTACTTGAAAACATTACGAATTAATTATCAAAAGTGCGGACATCATAGGCAAATGAAATTATCATAATTAGTAAGTACCTATCGAAACGTATAATTAAAAATATTTTTCAGATCTTTTGAATCGTGTCTCCATTAACGCCGAGGGTGAAATTATAATATCTATGTCAGTGGACACGGGAATATATAATTTCAAAGCCACGGCTACGGCTACTATCAGTCGGGTATCTGCAACAGCTCAGGTGAGTTTGAACTCTTCCATTACTTTTACTGCGATGACGAAAAACTTTATTTAAAAACACACGCGCCGAATTGAGAACCTCCTCCTTTTTGGAACTCAGCCAATAATGATAGACACTAGTATAGCTTTTTAACAAAAAAAAACAATTTACCATTTCAAAGACTAACTCTGTAGAAAAAAATTATTTTAATTTAATTTTAATAAGCCTTTCCGTCCGTCCAAAAAAGTAAAAGCAGGTTTTCGAAACATTACAAACAATATATTCCAAAATTTATTTTCTTTTTACTATAAGATTTTTCCTTAGGTGATTTTGCGAGTAGACGCTTTGCCGGAATGCAGCACAGAAGATGGCCTCCCACCGCTAATTGTCTTAGAGAGAGTTGAAGAAGAGCCGCATCTTAACTTAGTCGTACTAAATGAAACTCGAAATAAAGATTGCTGGTACACAGTAACGAACCTGTGGCCCGAAGATCAATCATGGTTATACGTGGATAATGGAGCTTTGCACGCCAGGGCCATTGACCGGGAACACAAATCAATTGCTTTTATGATATCATCTCAGATTCAAGCGGAGCTAATACTTCACTGTGACAATGATGACGAGAGCGCCATTGTCAAGCGATCATTAGCTACAGGGACCGGATCAGAACAAGATCCTTATAACTACGGCTCCAATAAATGGGTTCTTGCCGATACAATTACCTACAATGCCAGGCGGAGCGTGGTGAATCTAATCGTCGAAGATATTAACGACAACTCGCCTATATTTGTGGGAAAGGAGAAAGAACCAATTTATGTGGGATATCCTATGCCTGAACTAGAGAACACGATATTGCCACGAGCTTTGATTGAATTAAAGGTAAACTTGTTCGAAAAAAAAGATTATCTTAAAATAAAAAAGATTTAAGTAAAATAGAACATCCAAGTATCATTTATTTCATGCACCTAAGTTAGCACGAAAAGTTTTGTTTTCGGAGAAAATTCCACACGCTAAAGTATAGAAATGTAGGTGGGCGTAGTAAAAACAGCTAAGTATACCCTTCTCAAATTGGTTTCCAATTTAGAATGATCATCACTTTGATAATGCAGTCTAACTCACAGGTAAAATCGCAATCACGGGCTAAATTATCACCAAATAATAATAAAATATTATAAATGCGAAAGTTTGGATGGATGTATGGATGTTTGTTACTCAATCACGCGCCAACGACTGAACGGATCTGGCTGAAATTTGGCACAGAGATAGATTATAGTCTAGAATAGCACATAGGCTTTTTATCCCGGAAAATTAAGGAGTTCCCGCCGGAACCAAAAAACCTAAATCCACGCGGACGTAGTCGCGGGCATCAGTTAGTCACCAAATATAAAAAAAGTATGCCATTAAAATTTAAAAACAACAAAAGTTGTATTTTCACGGCTCTTAACCTCCTTTGGTGGCAATACAAATAATACAAGTAAAACGCTCCTGTTGGTGTAAATATTTACAATATTATTCTGCTCATAATTATTCTCCTTTGCCTTGTCAAATGTACAAAGTTTCTCGTGCGTAGGTACCTACTGTGAGCTCGTGAAATTTTCTTCAAGTTAACAAACAATAATTTCGACTTCCAGGACCACATCGTGTTCAGAATTTAGAACTGATTACCCGTTTAAACTTTTTGAAGATCACCGCATGACAAAATGTAATTAAATTTTCATAACATTTTCATTTAGATATTAGGCTATAAAACATGGCTTACATATCAAATTTATTACTGGCTGTATGGATATAACAATATAAAGCAGCCTGTTTTCTATAGATACTCGTATATTATAAAGTAGTCGTATTACGATTTTCAGGCAACAGATGCTGATATAGGGGAAAATGCCGCTTTAAAGTACTGGAGCTTGGAGGAAAATCTAGCTGTTGCCCCGACCACAGGTTACGTACACGTCCGGAATAATGCATTATTAGAAAATAACTCCCGCCTCACGGTGTACGCTACGGATCAGAATGGTAAAGGATTAAACGGAACTTTGGATATTGTGGTAAAATATTGTTTATTTACTAGATAATATTGCCCAACTTATAATCCATTGCGTCGAAATGCATTATATTTCTGCTAATCTACGCAAAATTCGTAAACTAAATTTAATTGCCTGAACTAAAAAAGCAATTTTTTTTAGTGTACCTGCAAAAAGTTTACATAAAAAACATTAATAGCTAACCAACATACCTACTTTTGAGCTAAATTTTTGTTATAGAATAAGAATCATTGCACATTATAAACATGATATCAAATGATAGGAATGTTGTGAAATTATCGTATTTTTATTTGGTTTTTGCAACTCCTTTGTTTATCTTCGTAAAGAATTGCTCGTCCACATCTAACGATACGATAATTTGTTTATTAGATGAATTTGACAACTCCAATGATTTGTCAAGGCATCACACATCGCATAATATGCAAAAGTGTGCAACTTATATCGGCACATAATAAATTACTGATAAAAGCGCAGCAAATATTGCGTTCCTACAAATAAAATCCATACTAATCCATACTAATATTATAAATGCGAAAGTGTGTCTGTCTGTCTGTCTGTCTGCTACACTTTCATGGCCCAACAAATCAACTGATTTTGATGAAATTTGGTACAGAGATAGGTTACATACCGGGGAAGGGCATAGGCTATTCATCTTGGAAAATTAAGGAGTTCCCGTGGGAATCAAAAATCTTTATCCACGTGGACGAAGAAGCGGGCATCATCTAGTATGTGATAAATATGATTCAAAGTCTAGGCAATCAGTTAATATGCAATTTCTCCTGAATTAATTCTCGAATAACGCGAAATTATCTACATTTCAAACCTACCTGCCTAAAGTGGACCAGTTTCTAATAGCGGTATGGTCACATATTATAAATCTTTTAAAACTTGAAAACTAGTTTTAAAGCTAAAAGATACTAAGCGAATGCGTCACTTTGACCCAGGTGGACCCATAAAATATTGTCATCGCGAGATAATTTTTTTAAATAACTCTGAGATGGACAGTCAGGTCAAAGGCAGTAAGGAAAATGTTATTGTTGAGGAAAGAGAACATAAACCACATATGCTGATCACACATTACATCTAGCCGTAGAGAATGTGTCATAATAACAGAATATGAAGTCACCAAAAAAAATCAGATGAAGCATGCATTTCCAGTAGATACATACTGAAAAATCGCTAATGACTTGCTACGTAATATTAGTAGTAGTAGAGAAGATTTTATTGCATCTTAACACAAAATCAAACATTTAGAACAAAAAGATAGAAAACAGAAAGGCGGTATCACTAAATGTGATAAGCCTGTCGCGTATTAAAAATGATACTTATGCCAATTTTTTTTTCAATTTCATTTTCAAGTTCTTTTATACGAGTAGAAATATTGAAATGGAATCATGTACATAAGTACCTAAATAAAAGTCAAAAGGCTTTGCATGTAAATACGTAAGAGGCAATTATTTTAATATGTTGCTACGAGAGGTGTGTAAAGAATACATTTAGTATAAAAGTAGCATCTATGGAGTATATCTATAGAAGTACAGTTTTAACAGCAGTATGTAAAACAAATATACTTAGTCGAATTAATAATTCTATAGGGATTTAAGTGTATTAAACTGGAGTGACAACATAACCCCAAAATATATGAAAATAAGCTATTTTTAAAATGTATATTTATTCAAGTTAAATAAAACAATGCTTGCCGAAACTTGACCAGTTGACCTTAACCGTTTACAAAATTAAATTCTGCTGCTGAGTCAATTGCAAGAATGACAACTGTTTTTGAAAATGTTTACATTTTTTAAACAAATTACTTACCCCTCTTGTAATAAATTCTTGTTTTTTAGGTTAAATTATTGGACAGAAACCAAATTGCTGTCATAACAGTGCAAAACGCTTTCTTAGATGATGAAAATTCCATTTTAAGTAACCTGAGTAAGCTGGTTGGATATGATGTCAAAATATTAAGGACAGTTGTAATATCTGACAGAAATGAGGCGAGTGAAGAGGCTTCAAGAAAGAAAAGTGAAACAGTGAACACGTCTGGTGCATCTTTGCAATTATTCGTATACGGAATGTCCGGCAGCCAACTAGTCAATATCGATAAACTAACTAGGTAATTATTATAAACCAATAACACTCAATACGAACTTTGAAAATTATTAAGTATATAAATATATTGTCTGATTAAGTACTTTAAAATTTCAATAAACATGGAACAAAAGATGTCACCAGTTACAATCCCTATATCCAAACTTAATCATGAGTAATGCCTAACCTTGTTTTCCTTCCAGCGATTTAGGTAAAGTAGTTGCGGCTGACACAGTCCGAGTGACATCATTAGAAGATCATCTAGAAGCTCTAGAGATACGCTCTGTTCTAGGACAAAACACTGCACTGTTAGCCGCAACTATAACTCTAGCTGTGATACTCTTTATACTGATTGTAGCAGCCACTGTATGGTTTTTACTAAAATGGTAAGTTACAATTACCGTATTTTTATTTTTTATTTAAACTGTAATTTATTTACAATTGACTTTTAATAAACTTTACATTTTTCCAATTAACACAGGAAAAAGAAGCAAAAATATCGAAAGATTAGTGACGCAAACAGTCTGAGTTCTCGTATTGAAACCGAACCAACTCCTAAACCTGAATCCTCTTCCAAGCCAAGACTTGATATTGAAGAACTCAAAAAAAGCGAGAGAAGGGTGCAAGAAATGCTTGACGCACCAGTTCCGGAAATAACAGTTCACCCTCCAAAGAATGAGACGAGTAAATCAGCTGCAGAAGATGAATCCATCGCAAAAGTGCAAGAAAAAATAATTAACATTGCAGTTGATCCTCAACAACCAATCATTATACAATCAATTGATAAACTGAAAGACAATACCGATGATTCGGGTGATGAATTCGGTGAAGTGAAAATAACAACACCAAGAAAATCTGTTGTCACTTTCAATGAAAACGTAGAAAAGATCATACATTTAGAATACGGTCTTGAAGACGATCCAGAAGAACCTGAAACTGAAATCTACAGGTTTTGAACATATAATTTTATTTAGATTTTTTTATAGAAACAATGTTCTGGTAATAAGCTTTATAATAATGGTTATGTATTTGAAATTAAATTAATATCCTTATAAAAGCTACTTCCTTGAACTTCTGTTATCGGTTAAACAATTATGCCAAAAAAGGAAACATACATGGGCCGAGCTCTTCCAAGTCGATGCCCTCTTTATATCTGAGATAAGATCTGCAGACATATAAAATTATATTTAAGTGTACTTCGCCTAAAATCTAAGTGAATATAAAATTTGATGGTCATGAGATCGGGTAAGAAGTAGGTAAGCATTCATTAATATTATAAACACTAAGAACAGTTATTACACACTATGATAATATTACTTTATTTTATTAAGTACGAGCAAATCAACTCTTTACTAGACATTTCGACGTGCCAATATCCTATAATAGTTATTTGTTATTGAATATGGATCGTAAGCTTAATTTCACTCTTGCAAACTTATTTTATTTGATTAAAACTGTCTTTTCAAAACCTGAATGCAACTAACTACAATATAACAAGTTTGTCTGTTTTAATATGAAAATTGACGTCAGATTATTCTAATAAATAACGGCGGTCCCCTACACAATCCACAGCGGCAAAATCCGAAAGGCTTAGCCATAAATTATGGGGATCACGAATGCTTTGTAGTTAAAATTCCGGACGAATCTTTAAGCATTTATGAATCTGACATATAAACCTATCTTCCGCAACCGTTTTTTGCCAGTTATCTCTGTAAGGAAAATAAAATGTTAATGACCTTTTACCAAATTTTATTTGCCATGTCTCAGACATTACAACGGAAAAAATAATAGCAAATCAAGATAAAAACGCCATAAACTTTACCGAAAAAACGTTCGGGCACCGCTAGGTGTCCACACGAAGTAAGATTATGTCCTTCCACGTATTTACAGTTATTTTTTTGGCACAACATGTTAATAATGGTTTTTATATTCAAAACACAATAAGATTGTATCTTAATTTAGTGAAATCTACCTACATATCGACATACTATCCCAAATTTCACATCTAATGATACGGTTCGGGATCATCTGGAACACTAATAATAGAAAATCTGATCGTTGAGCTATTTAGCTCAAACAAAAAACCTCCCTCTACTTTTTTTTTATTTCGGCTTTCAACAGAGTCAGAAGGGAGACTAAATTGAGTAAATATCTGCATTATAAAAAAAATGGTTTGCTGTCTATTTGGAAGCATTCCGAAAAGCGCTCAACTGATTCGGGTCATTCATGCATATAATAGTGATTGGTAGGGTGCTAGTCGCTACTAGTAAAGCGATGCTGACATTTGGGACATGGTTTTCGTAGATTGAAAGCTCGGAACGTGCCCACTAGTGTCGCCTACGCAAAGTTTTTGCCGATACACGTAATCTTCTTTGTCTTTTGATCGATTGTCCACATCTTGGTGATGGTAGGTATTAGGTGTATCTTTGAATCTATATACTAATATTATAAATGCGAAAGTTTGGATGGATGGATGTATGGATGTTTGTTACTCAATCACGTACCAACAGTTGAACGGATCTGGATGAAATTTGGCACAGAGATAGATTATAGTCTGGAATAACATATATGCTACTTTTAATCCCGGAAGAGTTCCCGCGGGAATCGAAAAACCTCAATCCACGTGGACGAAGTCGCGGGCATTAGCTAGTTATTTATATTCGTTATTTGAATACGAATTAGAAAAATTATACGAATTTGAGAAATTAATACGAATAACACAGAATTTGACAATGATGAACTTTTGTCATTGAAAATGACAACTGACCTTAATATCAGCAAAATGTTGTGAGTCTGGAATCTGAATGACAACATTTTAACCTTATTATTACGGTTTAATTACAAAAAAAGTCGTGGAATAAAAGGCCAACGACAAGAAGACGTTGAAATAACTATCATGAGTCTTGGCAACTGACCAAAAAATTCTCATCATGATCATCATCATCATCCTCAACCGATAGACGTCCACTGCTGGACATAGGCCACTTGCAAGGATTTCCACACGCCTCGGTCTTGCGCCACCTGGACCCAGCGGCTCCCTGCGACTCTCCTGATGTCTGTCCAGCGAGTAGGGGGTCTGCCAACGCTGCGCTTTCCCGTGCGTGGTATTTCCGCTGAAACATGCAGTTTACTATCTTGCTTATTTTTAATTTAAAACACCATCGCCTTCCCTCCTAATTTTTTTTACTTGATATGCAGCTTCTGTGCAAAATTTTGTAGTTCGCGATTATTTGAGCTAAAAAAGGAAGAAATTAACCTAAAATATCGAAGGTCGTACTGGTTACTCGCTAGAAACTCTAAGCTGTCAACTGATAACAAACTTCTTACAGCACTTAAACGAATTTGGACATATGGATTGAAACACTATGAACTCGTTCTCAAGTATCGGTCTTAAGCTGACTTGAGAACCTTTTCTTAGCTGATGTTGGTTTATTTATACGGGTCTAATTAATCTTAATAATAGAAAATAATATTATTGTAGTGCCCATGCGCTGTCTATAGTTTTCTGTGGAAAGTTTCTGAGGTCTTAAAATAGTCTAGGATTTACAATAATCCAACACATTTACAATTTCGATATGGTCCAATACAATCTTCTATGGCATAAGTTAAGAAACACCGGGGTGCCAGCGGAGGTAAGCTCCCTTTTTGAGTATTGGTACTTCAGGCAGGAGAACCAGGTCAGGTGGGCAAATGAGCTCTCGGACACGTATAGGCTGGAATGCGGTGTTAGGCAGGGCGGAAAGAGCTCTCCTTTGCTTTTCAGCCTGTACGTGAACGAGTTGATTGAGGGACTCAGCAGCATGCCGGTGGGCTGCCACGTTGACGGTGTCTGCGTTAGTAACTTTAGTTACGCTGACGATATGGTGCTGCTGGCTGCCTCAATCAACGCACTGAGAAAAATGCTTGCGGTGTGCGAGTCATACTCTGTGTCGAATGGCTTGCAATACAATGTCCGGAAGACGGAATTCATGGTATTTAAAGCTGGTACAACGTGCCCAAGTTATGTAGCTCCTTTAAAACTACACGGAACAGCTCTAAATAGGGTTTATAAATTTAAGTACCTTGGGCACATTGTGGCGGATGATCAAATGGACGATGCGGACATGGAAAGGGAGCGCAGGGCGTTTTCAGTCCGAGCGAATATGCTGGCCCGCAGGTTTGCCCGGTGTACAGAGGCGGTGAAGATAACTCTTTTCAGAGCCTACTGTACATCCTTATACTCGGCGAGCCTGTGGTTCCGGTATACGCAAAGGGCTTACAACGCACTACGAGTCCAATATAATAATGCATTCAGGGTGCTGTTGCGGCGACCTAGGTTCTGCAGTGCGTCAGCGATGTTTTCACAGGCGCGGACAGATGGCTTTGATGCTATCTGGCGCAAGAAAACCGCATCACTGCTGTCCAGAGTCCGTGGAAGCAGCAACAGCATCCTGAATAGCATAGCAGGGAAAATGGATAGTCCTCTGGTGGGGAAACTCATCCAGAGGACTAAATCCCTTTTAGTTTTTAGGTACTAACATAGATTTAAGTTAAAATTGTTACTAACACCTTTAGATTGTAAGTACTAACATAGTTATTAAGATTATATTGTTACTAACACTAGTGGACCACAAATGTTGTCTTTAATAAATAAATGAAATTGAAATTGAATAAAATTAATTAGATCGATATTATGTAAAATTATATCTTGTACACATTCAGTAAATGTGTTAAACTAACAAAATAAATGTGATGCATAAATTGAATTACGTGATTACGACCAGAGCTGGAAAGAACGCGCGCTTTATAAGTCTTTACCGGTAATAAAAATATTTTATATCCAATAACAAGCCAATAACACTCATATATTGTAAAATAATGTCATTTTTATTCAATCGAAAAGCTTATTGGTGCGCAATTCAGGTATTTTTACAACAAAAACATTGAATCTTCTTCTTTATGTGCCTCTCCATTACTCTAGGTCAGCAGTCATTTTTCTAAACTTCTCCTTGTTCATGGTTAGGCGGAATAGTTCTCCGACTGTTTTTATTCCAGTCCACTCCCTTAAGTTACGTAGCCATGACTTCTTCCTTCTGCCTAACCCTGTTTTGCCAGCGATTTTTCTCATCATTATCGTTTGCAGCAGGCGGTACTTATCGCGTCGTAAAATATGGCCTAATTACGAAACAATTTAAAGGAAAACACACTTGAAGTACAATTTCACTTTCCTATTCAAATAGGAATGTGGAATTATACTGTGGAAGTTTTACAGAATTTTTCCAAAAGAAGATGTCTCATCCTATTAAAGTGAGAGCAGAAACTCGCGGGAATGTCATTCACAGCAAAGTAATCGAATTAGGAGTGGATTACTTTTGAGAAGTTTCATAACAGCTACGACGTGCGGCTTCCAAAGTTTTTGCTCGTTAGCTCGGAATATAATACTAAGTTATTTGTGTAAGTAATAAATTAGTATGCAGCCAATTTATTTCTGTAGGCACGCTACAAGAAAAGCTCTTATTCTACAAACAGTATAGGTAAGTTCCTTTCATGATGTAGGCAAGTACTAAGAAGTCTGTGGTAATGCTGCCTAAAGGGTGTTCCCTGTTGGTATAAATTAGGGTATGAATGTTTAAAAATTCAATGTTTCATGAAAAATCACAGAATTGGGGAAAACTCCATCCTCAAGGGATTTTCCGAAATTCTACATGAGGAGCGGTTACCTCAGTTCCTGAAGATGAAAGTCATTAATCAATGTGTCCTTCCCGTCCTCACTTATGATTCGAAATGAAGAGATCAGAAAAATAAACAAAGTCACTGACATAGTCCAAGCCATTAGTAAGCTGAATTGGCAGTGGCCTCTGGCCAGGCTTGTCATAGTAGGAGCGGTGGCCGTTGGAGCCGAAAATTTCTAGAGTGGACACCGTGTACAAGTAAGAGTAGTGTGGGGCACCCTCCAGCACATTGGCCCGATATTAAGAGGGTGGCGGGAAGTGGCTGGATGGGGAGGACTGGCGACCGGGTTTGGTGGCGTTCTTCGGGAAAGGCCTATGTTCAGCAGTGGACGTCCACTGGCTGAGATGATGATGATCCCGGACAATAAATGAGTTCCTGTGTGAATCAAACATCCTTAACCCACGCGGACGAGATCGCGCACATCATCTAGTAATCATCATAATATTAAACGTACCATACGCACGCATACGACAAGTACCTTAATAAAATAAAATAAAATTGGCAGTCTGTGGGAATGCCGATAGAAGTGAAAACGAATATTTAAAATAATAATAAAAAAAAATATATAAACTGACGAAGGTACTCTATTTATATTTAAGACCTTTTGTCTTCGTTCGTCAACGCGAGTTGTCGATCACGGTGTCGGTCACGCGTTTTCACATTTTCACCCCCTACCAAAAAGTGCTCAACGCGCCTAAAGAAATATTCACTTCAAAAAAAAAAGTCACATTTTTGCCACTTGCAGATCTAGTACATTTTGAGTGGAATGAATTTCCTATCAAAGCAATATATCCAGTTCAGTTAATATCCTGTCGCATCGTAGGTACTTATAAGCTTAAACATACTCGTATTATTATAGCACGGTAGTTCAATAAACTGCATCGGCCAAACCAACATTTAACTCAAGTGCCAGTTTTAATAACCGCGTCAACTAGTGTGGAATGTGTTTCATGTTAGTGTTTAGTCCCTATGTTAATTTTTTGTGTAAATATGTTAAATATAACTAAATACAATTATATTTTTAATATTTTAGTTTATCTTATAAGTAGACCTGAAAATATTACAGTATTATCTATAAAATTTATTATATGTAATTTTATCCTTCCCTTTTGTGTTGTTGTAGGTTAACAAATACTAAAAATAACCCTACTATTGTCCTGCGAATACGGAGCATTCAGAAGTAGTAGTATAGAAACCGATCAATCACCTTCACGTTTTCTTCAAGCAACGCGACATTGGCGAAATAAATTGTGCTGTGCTGGCAGAAACAAAAGTCACACACCAAACAACAATAACAACACCCAATCGTCATCGTCAAAGATTTAAAGCATAATATCTAAAAGGAAATCAAATTTTTCAATTTAAATTTATTGCTCTACATCTCACTATCTGTATTAAACTCAAAAGTTTGTTTGAAATGGGTTTTTCCTTAGATATGCAGAATGGCTGTTATTCGTTCACTAACCTTTTGTAATTAATTTATTAGATCTAGCCGTCATGAAACAAGTTTATTTCGCTTAACCAAATTTTTGATATTTATTTTTAAAATTAAGTTAAATTTATATTTATTGACACATAATATTAATTTAATATTTTATTAGCAAACAATGGACAAAAAATATACCTATGTCAGTGACTTTCATTTTTGGCTCGATCAATATATAGAATAATCATTGGGGGGCTTAACGCCATCTTTGCGATCACAATTCCGAAAAAATAAAATACTACCAAGACATTAGATATGGAAACGACGGAAATGTGATAATTAAATTCCCACATCGAGTATATGAAGGCCACATAATATTTATTAATAAATATTGCGTAACCGCAGTTCCGTTTTGTTATTATTAAGGAAAAATCGCGACTCTGTTCTTATTGCAATTAGAAAACTATGCGCCATGCGTTGGTTTGCTTAGTCATTAGCACTATTATTCATATTGTTTCACTCCCTTGTCTGTAATTTAAGGAGCCCACCGCATTAGTACCTATGGGTATCCCAATAAAACCTCTACCAATATGTAATGCATTATTGTTGTTTGGTATGTACTTATTCTCGTACGCATGGAAATAGAAATAGGTATTAATATTCTACATCAATGGTATTACGGTACGTTGTTTGGTAGATATGTTTTTTGATGTTTTTCTTTTCTTTGATGACGCCAGAGGTCATAATTATAAAATAACCTCGGATGTTATAGGTATATAGATCGAAATAATATACCTTGCCATAAAGCCTCTGTTACACTTTATCAGTAACGTAGAAGTAGGTAAGTATACCTTCATAGGAATAGTTGAATGATGAACAGGTAATTGAGTTTTTATCTGCATTCAAATTTATTTATATTGTTAAATCTGCCGATAAAAATGAGTTTTAAGACCATAAAGCATATATAACTTGACTAAATTTTTCATTTTCAAATAAATTAGAGATCATTAGTTTTCATTTGAATAAAGAAGAGAAAAATACAACATGAATTCTTTTCTTTTTTATTCTTATAAGGTAATAAATCTATCATCAACATTCGGCAGATCTCAAATATTTGATACTGTAATTATAACTTGTAGAGACTAGTTGAAATAGACTTCGTCCGCGTGGTTTTTGGTATTATGAAATTCTCACGGGAACTTTTTTTCTTATACAACGCATCGAATGTGCGCCTCCTATCTCTGTGCCAAATTACGACAAGATATCGGTTCAGCAGAGGAGCAGTGAAAAATACACAGATAGACATATGTACCTTAGAATTTATTGAGAAAGTAAGTACTATATACTACTATAATGGTGTACTTAAACATGTGCAATGGATTTTCCTATGTTACGACAGGATATTATACTCGAACGCGTACTAAAATTGCACTTTGTTGTACATAATCCAATCCTCCTATTTGCCAATTAACGCAGTCTTAAATAAAGATACCGTAATAAATTAGAATATAGTTTTTATACAGTATGTTAATACGGGTGGACTAACCGCTGCACGATTGTCAACTTAGGGTCGTTTACCTCATTTTGGCCAGCTAAGCGGGATATCTTTATCAAATTTACTAAGCTTGTTAATATCAGGTTTCAGATTATTGTTTTAGTAAAGTGACCAGTGACTGCCTCGTTGGTCTAGTGGTTAGCATAGTCGACTGCGGATCACGAGGTCCTGGGTTCGATTCCCGGTCGGGCATAAAAGTTAGGTATTGGGTTTTTCAATTAAGAAATTCTCAGTGCCAGCCCGGAGTTGGAAGTTGGCGGTGTTTCA
This sequence comes from Erebia epiphron, assembly GCA_963932025.1. Taxonomy (NCBI): domain Eukaryota; kingdom Metazoa; phylum Arthropoda; class Insecta; order Lepidoptera; family Nymphalidae; genus Erebia; species Erebia epiphron. The sequence continues at coordinate 19,179,905 of OZ009952.1, read as the reverse complement.
CCCCCGTGCCTCGGAGAGCACGTTAAGCCGTCGGTCCCGGTTATTATCACTAACATGGTAATAGTCGTTAAAGCCCGCCAACCCGCATTGGAGCAGCGTGGTGGGTCTAAGCTCTAACTCCCGCTCTCCTATGAGAGGCCTGTGCCCAGCAGTGGGACGTTAATGGGCTGTAGTGATGTGAGTGTGATGATGAAAGTGACCAACCTAATATCGGTGTAAAACTGTAACTTCTGGATCTCTTTATTAAATTTAATTGAGTCTCACTCTTGAGTCTCTCTTTATTAAATAAAAATTAAAAGTAGTTTTATACCATTTTCCGTAAGTTTTCGACTGCGTCTGCTCTAAAATTTTATCTATACTAATATTATAAATGCTAAAGTTTGGATTAATGGAGGATGGATGGATGTTTGTTACTCAATCACGCCTGAACGGCTGAACGAACCTGGATGAAACAGAGATAGATTATTATAGTCTGGAATAACACATGGGCTACTTTTTATCCCGGAAAGTTAAAGAGTTCCCGCGCGAACCAAAAACCTCAATTCACGCGGACGAAGTCGCGGGCATCAGCTAGTCATATATTGCCAACCGCAAAGCTCGTGGTAATAAATTGAATTAAAAGGGTTGCAAGGTGCCTTTTTTACTTAATGTAATTTTTAGGTATAGGTACATTCCATTATAAGGGATTTACGTCCACTACATGTCAGAGACCGACTTTGATATGTTGGAATTTTGATATGCAAGCATAATGCAACCACTTAGTGTTAAGACATCTAAATTCTGTAATCTAATTTGTAGTCTGTCATTCTGGACCCATCACTTTGCGGCAGCCTTTTGGTTAGCTGGAGCCGCATGGAACTTAGGGGACAGATAAACTTAAATATACTAAATTTCATACAAATCGATAGAGTAATTTCCCATACGTATTTTAGCTCGTTAGCGTATAATCTATGTAACTAATTTATATAACTAATTTTCATATTTTTTCTGAATCAGATGATAAGAACAGGGAAGAAGATAATATTTTCCGTAAGGTCAAATAATAAGAACGTGCTAGAGTTTTTGGTTCTAAAGAGTATAGATGTACGTGTCCGCAAGCGAAAAGCGTGGGTTAAACCCCATTCCACTTGCCAAGACCTTTGCCCTGTTAAACGGCACGTAAATATGACGACTCAATTTTTTTTCCTTGAGATAGATTTCAACATGCCCTATGCCAACGACCGGTAGACTTTAATCATTGGCTTGTATACAGCCATCCTAATAAATATACCTTATTATAATACAAAAAAATTGGCAGTCATAAGGACTGCCGATAGAAATGAAAACGTTTTTCTTAATAAAATTAAAATACTAGTGGTTGGCCCCAACTGAGACGTGCTGAGACCTCGCGGTATCGCCATAACAGAGCGCCATCTACTGACATCATTGTGAAGTTCTGTTAAAAATACTGAAGCTCATTAAAAATTAAATAATTTCGTTTCCTTATAATATTTATCTAATTTTAGTATTTGTTGTTCAAGTAGGTACAGGATATAATTCAAAAATAATTGATCAAGTTTCAAGCTCAGCCTTTCGGAAAATTGAGAGTTCTGAGGTAAACTTTGGATGTATAAATCTCCATTTTGAAAGCCCCCCATTTCGCCAATTTTAGGGGAAAAATAAAAAATATATTTTTTTTGGACTCTATTCCTAATTATCTTTAAAATGATATACCACAACCCTATGTAACGCTACAAAAATATTTTACTTCGCATTCGCTTCTATGAGGCCATCGGTTTACATATTATATTTAAATTTGAAGTAATTACGTTCAGTGATTCAGAAGTTATAAGGCTCTTACAGACGGACGGACGGACAGGCGGACAAGTGCAAATTCACTCAAGTAGACTCAATAAACCATAACAATAAGGCGTTAAAGTTTAATTTCGAATGTATTATATATATATTTAAGACCTTTTGTCATTGTAACAACGCGAACATGTCGCTGTTCGCAAGCATGTCGGCCACGGTCACGCGAATCCACTAGTTTACCCCCTACCATAAATTGCTCAACGTGGCTAAAGAAGTTTTCACTTCAAAAATTCAAATCCCTGCTTAAACGGATAAAATGTTTCTTATAGAGAATGGCTTTTCATTGTTTTGGTCAATATTGAACTCATTTTTTAATAAACCGTTTTACTTACACGTCAAAATAAACGATAATAATATGTTTCCGGCACTAAATAAGATATTCATCTGTGTATTTTATTTGGACTTATCTGGAATCGACTTTTAATGTGGTTCCATAAAGCGTATCCTGAGGACCTCATAAAGAGAAGTCAATGAAAATTTTTTTTAATGAAAAATTGTATGTCAACTGTTATGTGTGTCATTATAAATTATACAAAATAATAATAAAAATACAATCTATATCAAATTTGCTCCTGCGATGCCTTTATAGCCGATTTTTCTCAAATTAATGCTTGCACGTCTCATGACTGCTTTTCCAGAAGTTGTTGCCACCCGTTTGGCCAATCTAGCCCATCTTTGTTTGAAAGATGTCAACGTTTTTGATTTTTCTGAATACTTTTTGTATTCCTTTTTACACAGAGCCCAAAACATTTCGATACCTCGAGCTTGAGGAACATTTGGAGCATTGTTTTGTTTCGATATGAATTCGACGCCCATAGATTGCAAATATTGAGTGACTTCAGACTCGTAATGACACGAAGCCATATCCGGCCAGAATACAACGTCTTCCCTCTGATAATACTTGTCTATAAACGGTATTAATCGCTTCATAATACACTCTCGAAGATAAACTTTTGCGTTCATAGACCGTGTACAGATAAATGGTTCGGAAACATTGCCGTTTTCGTCTATAGCTTGCCAAACCAGATACTTCTTGAAAAATTTAGACTTTGTTTTAACTTTTTCGCTGTAATCCACCTCACCACGACTGGTAGCGTGGAAATATTGCTTCCCAGGAATATCAGAGGGGTCAACCGGTACATAAGTTTCATCATCAATTATGAGAATTTTTTTCAAAGTTTTTTGGTAAACTCGACGGCAACCTCGCTTAGCACGCACTTCTTGGTCTTTCACGTACTTTGGAGCGGACAATTTCACAAAAGCCTTCATGCCCAGATCTTGAACTTTAATTCTGGATATGCTTGACTTAGATATTTTCAATTTGTCCGCCGCAGTCCTCACAGATGTTGAAGGTGCTTCTTTAAAAACCTTTTTTACCTTATCTATGTTTCGATCAGTTGCTATGGTACGTTGCCTTCCCGGAATCTTCTTAAAATCAGTCTCTCCTGAGTCTTCATACCGTTTAATTATCCTGTAGATACTTGTTCTTATAGCCCCTTCTTGAGAAAAATGACGAACTGCCTCGGATTTCCCATTATTCAGATAGTACTGAATTACTCTTTTTGCAAACGATTCTCGTTCGGTTCGCTTCATGTTAGAAAAACATCGACAATATTTGCAAAACCACGCGAATTTGACAGATTTGTTACGGGTGGTTACCATGGCAACAGTTATTTTTTTTTTGTGAAACCTTTTTCTTGGCCGATATGAACACTCAGTTTTGTCTCTTTACTTATGGGACACCCTTATCAATCTGCTGCTATAATTTACTTGGCGTTGCATCATTTATGTTGTTTTTCTTTTCTTACGGAAGTTCAAGAGAACTGATTAATAAAAATATATGATGATGCAATTATTATATGTTTATCATCTTATGAATTTTGACGCATGTTATGCTAAAAGGTAAAACATTGAACTGCATGTCAAGGTTGTAGTTTGAAGGATTGAAGTAAAACTCAACATACGATAGTCTATGCATGACGGTTTTAAATGTGCAAGCAAAACCAAGCACAACCAAGTTTCATAGAGCACAAACACGACGTTACTACAAAACAGTAAAAAACTGTACAGTTGTGTCACACACAGGTTCAGTTGAGTTGTGCAGGCAAACACTAAAGTTATAACCTAGCATGTGTGGCCTGCTGATTGTTATGCGTTGAAAAATGAGATATATCTGGATGCATGCAGTTGATAGTTAAAGTTAATAGGTACCAGTATTGACTATGACTAAAATATTTTTTAGTTTGAAATAATTATTAAACTTTTCCGGGGTGTCATTATTTATTAATTTTATAATCTCAAAGATCTTTTATTTTTATTTTTATATAGGTACACTTACAATACACATATTAAATTAACACACAAATTATAACATAATATGTACATCGATTAGAAGTGTACAATGCGTTTAGAAAATAGTGCATGCAACCTATCAAGCAAATATTATTAAGTTAAGTTTAGGTTAAATTACCTATATAAAATTATTGTTAATCTAGAGGACTCGGGTCGGTGAGTTTTTTTTTAAATATACCATAAAAATTGAGGAATATGCCAATGCCGGGTGTAACTCGAGATATTTCATTATATTTTGCACATATACGAGCAATTGGTACTCGGTTTCCAAGACGTGTTCTATAGCGAAAGGTATTTGGAATGTTTTATGGGATCTACGAAACCGAGGATATTTACGTGACACTGATAAAGATATCCGACCCAGGTAGTTCACTACATCTTATGTATATAATAAAATACTAAAATCACGCTTGCACAGTCTCTTCTATTACCAATTCTCGATTTTGCTGACTCTTGTTATGTCAATCTAAGTGAGGAGTTGCTTAATAAACTTGAGCGCATTCAAAATTTATGTATACAGTTCATATAATTGGACTTAGGAAGTATGACCATATTTCTGAATTTCGCGAAAAACTCAAGTGGCTTCCGATCCGCCTTCGCAGGGATACTCATATACTTTCTCTTTTATACTGTATTCTATTCAATCCTACTACGCCCCTTTACCTCAAAGAACGGTTTGAGTTTCTTAGTGACACTCATTGTCGCTCTCTTCGCCCCAATGACAATCTTATCCTAAAAATTCCTCCTCTTAATACTTCCTTCTATTCCAAATCCTTTTCTGTTGAAGCTGTTAGGCTCGGGAACTCCTTACCGCTTCATATTAGGTGTGCGCAATCTCTTGCTTAATTCAAAAGACTCATTATAGCGCACTTTCTTCCTCCCTAAATTCCTAAATTATCTGTGTTCCACAAATCCATCCTTACTGTAATTCTTGTGGCTTCTATTTTTAATTATTTTACTCCTTATTTTTGTCGTATCTAGGTATACGTTTATAAGTGAATGTATATATTATGCATGTATGTGTTGTTATATATATGTATTATTTGTATGATACTTATTTATTTATATTTTATTTTTATTATATTTATATTTGTGTATATATATAATAACATTATATTGTTAGTTAAGTGCTCGATTTTTTATTTTTATTTGTTACTTTTACGTACACTCATATCTCTCTATTACTGGTTATAATTCCTGAGTGATGGTGATTTGGTTGCCTGTCAGAGATCGCATAAAAGCGGTAAGGCCACCAATTGCCCCGACTTGTATTTTTTTTGTTTATTGTTACAGATTATAAATGTTATGTGTACAATAAAAAGTATTTCATTCATTTATTCATTCATATTATACTTATAATTTATGTCGAAAGGAAAATGTAAATACAGGAAGTATGTGTCAGTTCTGAAATGATATCGGACGACCGTAACTATATAATTTTAATAAACAGGAGATCCATTCAAAGATTAAATTAAAATCTGAATTAAAAAGCGTATTATGAAAGTAGTCTAGTAAAATTCCAGCAAATACTAACTCTGTTAAACTGTCTAAAAATAAAATTGAACTATGATTGTAGCCTATAGCTTTAAAGATGCCGTGCATTTGCAGTTTATCATGCTGGAATCGAAACGGAAAAATGTATATACCTGCAATAATAATTAGTGTGGGTAATAGTGCATAATTTTTTATTCAACGATTCCAATTTCAACAGGAACGGTCAACTCTCTATCACAAAATACGAATAACAACTCCTTAAATACTCTTCTCGTTTTTTTCTTATCTTAACAGCCGCATGTTTTGTTTAATGTAGCTTGGTCCTCGCAAACTTGGTATATTGTTTGATATAAGAAAATAACACAAAAAGGTACATATTATTAAACTGTATTGGAACGTTGGTTTCTCCCAATAGACATTCTCCAGAAATAATTACCTAAGGGATCTAAACACGCACTGCTGTGATCCATATTTTAAGAGAGCTTCTAATATTGGATAGAAGCAGGCGTCCATGATAGTGAAATAACTAGAAGTTTAATTCAGAATTTTCGACACATCTTCGACGTGCATTGTCGAGTCAACATCTCCTGAAGATGCTGCGGTGTCCGAGTGAAACGTGCTTTTGAAACGTGCGCGAGAAACGAATTTTGAAAGCGAGGTGTCAGGCGACTTTCCCTACCCACTGATGCATCTATCCGGACTTTACCCTGAATGGTTTTTTTTATATATATATATGTATAGCGAGCAAACGAGCAGGTGAGTCACCTGATGGTAATTGATTACCGCCGCCCATGAACATTTGCAGCACCAGAGGAACCGCCAATGCGTTGCTGGCTTTTGAAATATTTGTTTATCCTCCCTTTGAAGAGCCCCATATAACATTTTTTTTTAATCCACTACAAGTTAGCCCTTGACTGCGATCTCACCTGATGGTAAGTGATGATGCAGTCTAAGATGGTAGCGGGCTAACCTGTTAGGGGTATGGCAGTTATATTGAACCCATACCCCTATTCGGTTTCTACACGGCATCGTACCGGAACGCTAAATCGCTTGGCGGTACGTCTTTGCCGGTAGGGTGGTAACTAGCCACGGCCGAAGCCTCCCACCAGGCCAGACCAGGGAAAATTCAGAAATTATAAAATCCCAAATTGACCCGGCCGGGGATCAAACCCGGGCCCTCCGCACGTTAAAACAACGGCGCTACACACTGCGCGACGGAGGTCGTCAATCATATATATATATATATATAGATTATAATAATGAGGGAACACAAAAGATGAAAGCTGGTTCCACAATTTGCGGGTACGTGGCAGAAATTACCTGGAATAACGGGTGGTGGAAGAGGAACAGGGATCCAGGTGGTGAGGATGAAGTCGCACGTAGGGTGCGACTGGAGAACACTGAAGGTGGTATTAGATTGAATAACTCCTCAGAGCACTCCCCATTGTAGAGACGATAGAACACGGCCCAGAGGTGAGAGCAGTACTCCATGTGGGGCCGAACTTGCGCTTTATACAGCAGAAGCCTGTGCTTAGGCGCAAAGTATCTTTTCGCTCTGTTGAGCACCCCACGTTTTTTGGAGGCTAGTTTGGCTTTACCTTCCAGATGATCGTGGAACTGGACTTCGTTCGATATACTAACACCGAGGATCCCAATGCTGTAAGATGGAGTCAGGGGAGTGTTCTGGAAGAGAATAGAAGTTGTAAAGGGGGTATTTTTTGCCGAAAACGCGCATACTTGTGTCTTGGTGGGGTTGAAGTGCGGCTGAGCGAATCTGGATGAAATTTGGCACCGTGATCATACTAATATTATAAATGCGAAAGATTGTTTGTATGTTGGTTTTGAGTTTGTTAGAATTGTTTCTTTCGCTTTCACCGCCCATCTTTTGAATGAATTTTGATGAAATTTGGTGGAGACATAATTTGTTGGTTTGTCCTTCAATCACGCTGCAACGGAGCAACGGATCGACGTGATTTTTGGCATGGATATAGTTGAGGACCTGGAGAGTGACATAGGCTATTTTTAATCCCGGAAAATTAAGGAGTTCCCGCGGGAATCAAAAAAACTTAACCCACGCGGACGAAGTCGCGGGCATCAGCTAGTCTCATCTCATAATAATATATGCATAGATTTAGGATTGGGCGAGACCAATCCGAGTGAGTGAAAATTAAGCTGTGGGAATTAAAAACCTTATGCCACGCGAACGAAGTCGCGAGCATCCGCTAGTATTATAAAGAGACTTACTGTCGACGTCTTACAATGTAAAGCATTCCAAATAAACAGGCTGTTAAATCACTGGACCCTTTTCTGGATGCAATAAGCGTTACATAAATCGATTTAAATATATTGCGATAAGAGAGTTTGGTCTTCGAGATATTATCGCGAATATCCAAGACCGGTCCCTTATAATTGCCATCACTTATGTGTGCTATAGAATGAAACATAATTTAATATAAAAAAATCATTTTTCACACCACTCGCTCAACAACGCCTTATTACATGGCCTGTTATCTAAGGTTAAAGTAAGACATTAAATCCCTAGGGTTATAATGTTGTACTGAAATCCATTATTCCCTAGGGTTATAATGTGATTTGAATTTAGAATCATCGCGCATCTGAAGCAAGCTCTGAAGGAAATTCTATTCATTCCAAAGAGGTTTTATTCATAATTCTTATTGCTATATGCATAAAGTCTAATTTCGGTAAACAGAATGTGTTTTCAGCAGGCGCGGCCAACTCGATTTTCGAAAACCGAAGCCGTGGCCCACTAGATTCGCACTGACGACATTTGTTTGTCAAATCGAGTAGGCCACGCCAGCTGAAAGAAGTGGTTGTATCGCGAGGTGTGAAAAGTAGAGTATTCACCGTAGGGGTAATGCTGTATTAATCTTGGGCGCCCCTAATTCCCGCGCTACTCTCAGGATTCTAGATGCAACACCCTCGCTACGCTCGGGAGTTACTCTAAAATCCCTCGTTCCGCTTGGGATTTATCCCGGCGCCCGTGACTTAATACATCGCATTACCCCCGTGGTGAATAATCTACTATTGAACAACCGACTTCAAACTCCCGCGCCAATTTTACAACAACAAGCACACGTTATACAAAGTAAGTACCTACTTATTTTATTGTTGATATTTTAAAAACCGCTCGACCGATTTCGATAAAATTTATATGGGACCACTTGGGAAGTATGCCCTTTCAAATAAAAGAAGAATCATCCTAATCGGTCCGCCCAGTCAAAAGTTCTGAGGTAACAAAAAAAAACAGTCGAATTGAGAACCTCCTCCTTTTTTTGAAGTCGGTTCAAAATATGCGTAATAATTAATTCATTATTTGCAATAGGAGAGCAACCAAGAGGAGAAAATTTATTAAGATAATAGATGAAAAAAATGTCCATGGTAGAGGTTTCAATTTTCTATCTCACCTGATACTGATGGTCTGACACCATGTCAAAGACCTTCTGAGGTATTAGAGATAATGATAAACTTAGGAAATAATAAATAATTAAAAAAATCACTAATCCATTCCAATATTACAAATTCGCAAGTGTGTCAGTATGTTTGTTATCTATTTCGGCCTACCCGTTTAGCTGATTTTGGCGAAATTTGGTGTGCTACTTTTAACAAAAGCGGAAAGAGTTTCCGCGTGATTAACAATTAAGTCACTCTAAATCCACGCGGAGTCGCAGGCATCACATAACACATTTTTACATAGCTTTACCTATATTATTTTTATTTTTTATTTAAATATATAGGATATATATTATATATGTAAGAATATGACACATGTTTTTGTTTTTCCCTCAAAAAATGTTTGAATGTCTAACTCCTGCTGTTATTATCACTATCGGGGTGATTAACTAATGATAAGAGCAAATTAATTACCTCATTAGTTAAAGACACTCTTTGAGGGTATAAATATAAAATTTCATGTAATTGTCATCATTATTAGTATTCAAGTTATTAATACGAGAAGACAATTACAATGACAGACGCCACAATGTTGACGAAAATCGAACACCGCGCAGTGATTAAATTCCTTACAAAACAAGGAAAGACTCAAAAAAGTTATTCATGAAGAAATGGTGGCTGTTTATCAAGATTCTGCTCCTTCATTATCTACTATTCAGAAGTGGTCTAGTGAATTTAAACGGGGTAGAGAGAGTATTGAAGACGACCCCCGTGCCGGACGGCCGGTTAGTGCCACTTCTGAAGAAAACGTCAAAAACTTCTGAAGAAAAGGGTCAAAGTATTATTGCCGCAGCTTACACAAACAGCCTACGCTATTTGAAGGACGCTATAAAAGAAAAAAGACGTGCAAAATTGACCGCTGGTGTCTTGCTTCTTCACCACAACGTGCCGGGGCATCGAAAAGTTATTTACCCGATTTTGAGGGCATCAAAAATTTATTTACCCGATCAAATAAAAATAAGTGTATTGAGGCTATGGGAGACTATATTGAAAAATAAATTTTATTTAGAATTTTCTGCCTGTTATTTCATACCTATACCGAGAATACATTGAACGCCCTCGTACTTACGTATTGCACAATTAATTAACACAAAATTATAAAATGCACAAAAATTGCCCGAGTCAGAAGTTGCCTGTACTTACGTACGAGTACCTACTGGATATTAATTTAATTGGTAAAAACCTGAAAGCTACTAATTTGTTGCATTGTTTTAGCCCGTGACCTTCAATAATTCCCCTTTTGACGATCGCAACTGGCGCAGTGTTGAGCGCTGTTGCCTTAACGTGGGAGGTCCCGGGTTCGATTCCCGGCAAGGTCGATTTGAAATTTAAACGACATTTACATTTGTATAGGCCTATAGGCCTATGCATTTGTAAATGTCAGATTTCGCAAAGCCACAAGTGTAAATGACCCATTTTGACCCTGATCTTAACTCAATTTATAATTTTAATCTGGTTTGGTATGACTCGGTGCTGTGCCACACTTTCCTCAAAGGAAAATTCGAAACAAACGAGATTAAATTGGTACGTAATTTCATGAAATGTATATTTTGCTGTCTATTTCTTAAATAATGGAATGTCGCAAAAATACATGTCGACGATCTTTAATATGAGCATAAGGTTTTTGATAAATACACGTTGTTACAATCGCGATAATCCAAACGAAAAAGGCTGTCTAAATCACCTGACCCTCTTCATTTCTCACCACAACATGCGTCAAATAAATTGATTTAAAATTATTAGGGTAGGTTCCCACGTATATATAATATGTCACCGTTAGATTGTAATAATCGTTAGATTATAATCTAAATCGCGAAATTGTAAACTGTCGAATGATTACAATATAACGGATTATTTTGTGCCCGGATGTCGAACCCTAACCTAACCTACAAGAAAAAGACAAGAAAACGTAAATACAATGAATATTTCAAAAATTGATACTTAAAACATTGAACGGAATCTTTCGACTGTTTACAATCTATCTTTAGCATGGCGATTGAAACTCAAAGCCAGTGCATTTCAGTCTAATCTGTCTTTTGTTTTTACTAATTTATCGTTATTAGTGCCAATTCACCATCTCAGGGTTACGTTTAACCTAGGATTAAAATTGATGTTTTGACAGATGTTGTATAGTAATTATTCTGTCAAAATATCAATTTTAATCCTAGGTTAAACGTTTTTCGGAGTTGGTGAAATCGACACTTAGTCATACAAGTTATTTTAGTAGTTGCCTATTGCATAGGTAAAGGTACCTATATACATTGCATAGTTATGGATAGCAACAGATTCCTTCCAAACGTTTTATCGAATGTGTGAACAAACAGTGGACAAACCAGTTAAATCAATTACTTATACATAAAAGATAAAAAACTACAGTTAGTAACGCCAATTTGGTAAAAAGGTGATTTAAGAAATCGAAATAATTTTATCGAACAAAAAATCCCACTGCCTAAAAGTATTTATTGACTTCGTATTTAAAATTGGCTCAAACCCATCGTTGTATGTACGAAATAATTTAAGTATTAAATTTTATTTTAAAGCTTACCTTTTAGTGAAATCTACGTTGAAAATACCTTCTACTTCGAAGGAGAAAAAAGAAAGGAAAAGCGGCTTATAAACGCGCCCGTTTGAGGAGGTTCGGTCATAAAAATATTCAACGTAACATTGAAAAATATGTATCCACCTCATGGTAGGTGCATTGCCATATTTTGTAATAGATAGCCGAAATAATGAATAAATTAATCATGGCAATAAACTTTTAGGTTTTATTTGACATCCAAAAAAAATTTATGAAAAAAAACACCATACTGATTGAGGCAGTTCTTCATTCCGTTTGGCATAGGTAAAAAGTTAAAAACTACTTAGGGTAGTCGTAACTCGTAACCAATGTTTCTTACAGTATGCCTCTTACATTACATTTTATTGCTAAACTTAAAAAGGCCTTTCAACACAATGAATTCCAATACAGATACAGCAAGTGATATATTATTGCCAAAATGGAGGCACTTAAGACGGCCACTCCGAGATTTTACTGATAAAAAGAAAGCTTAGGTATTACGTTTTTTGGGGCGCCTCTTTGCTACCGCCGTTTTATTTCAATACAAACAATCAATCTTTGTAAAGCAGGTCCTGTCCCGGTAATCAATACATGATTTGGTTGGATAAAATTTGTATCTACCGATAACACTTTTGATAAATGGGATGGTCTCGTGTAGTAATAAAAATGCAACACACAAAATTAAGTAATAAAATAATTTTGTGTGATATTTGGAGTGAATAATTTGATATAAGATTATTTCGTAAGCTGTCCAGCTTTGCCCAGATGGAATATCTGTAAATCCTTTCGGGGTCTATGTTAGAAAAACCCAAATTACAAAACTCAAGCTTCTAATAAGCTTTGTATAAGTTGTACTCTGACTTCGGTATAGTGGTTATTTAATTTAGCGTTATAATAGGTTAAGCTACAAACATACCTACTTGAGAATTACTACTTATATGGCTACGGCTACGTGACGGCTACAGTGCAAGCATTGCAAGTGTAAAACGTCAAATAGCATAGTTCTGTGTTGTGCATGTTGTAGTAGTGTGTTTCTAGTCGATTCAGGAAGCGTAGCACAAGTATGTGGGGCTCATTAAATATTTATGTGAACTACGGTGAAGATCAACAGTAGGAGTCAAGACTTAGTTTTACTATTTAGTTTATCAGGGTTAAGATAAACATCATGTACGTAAGCGATACTAACGATCTGTCAGGCACTATAGAGACAATTATTGTACGGCAAAATGTATTATACCCTAAGTTCGGTCATTCAAAAGTTCTTACTGTCTGTTATGTACAGTACATCCCGTCCTATTCCTTGCACGTGTTACTTTTACAAACATAAAATTAAACTGAAATTTAATCGTTCTTGACAAGGTTTGGATTGGCACAGAGCCCGCCTGCCTCCTTGGGGGTATTGACAAAAGATACTTTTCCTCCTAACTATCCAAAGAATGCTCAAGGGATTTTCAAAAACTCCATACGAAATGACTAAATAATAGTTCGCGCGCGAGTTGAATGCAGAGTAAATGTATAGTGACACATACATATACTCATGCAGAGTATATGTATGTGTCAACTCGCGCGCGAACTGTATCTACGCGACAACGTAGGCCTTGTGAATGTTCTGCAGCTATACGGTTTCATACTGTCGCGTCGCATCGCGTTTGTCGCTCACATTTTATGTCTGATGCCTCCCACTTCAGAAACTTGATTGTTGAAGGCTTGTATTAATGAGAACATTTCCTTTCATCAGTGTGGGGTCGTATTATCGCACCCCGAGTATATTATTATCTCGGATGTAATCTACTTGTTAGGTACTACTAGGCTTTATGTTGCCATCCTATATCATACCCTACTTCGCACTGTATTTGTGGTATCCGTGATTACATCGTATGGTGGGATTTCTTCTGTTACTTAGCAGTGGCGGCGCTAGACCAAACTTGGACTCGGCGATCGGCCCGTTTCATTTCCCAGTCAAGAAGTGCATGAACATTGTGTTAAGCTCTGTGTAAGACCCTGCGACTCTGGATAAATACTACTCACGCGTACGGAAATAATTACGAACAGTGGCGGCCTTAGTGGGTGGCAAGCAGGGCAACCGCCCGGGACTTCCCTCTTGCAGGGGCCTCGCGCCTTCTCGTAACAGCCCAAGTAGAAAAAGTCATTAGGTTCTAAATAACATGTATTTGAATCTCGCACTCGCCGCGTATTAAAAACCCACAAGGTGCTAGTGCAACCGCTCGCGTAGTATAATATCGCGTTGATATCTGAGTCGTTCACTCCACTGAATATTTGTTCCTGTCACTTTCAAAGTTGACGAAATTTCGTGCCTGTGCTCGGACAAAGCGGGCCTCGCATATATCTACCTACCGCCCAGAGCCTCGCAATGGCTAAGGCCGCCCCTGATTACGAATAACTAAACTTCGAATAACTTGTTGGCTTGTTGCTTAGGATTCCTTGCTGTTCCATAGGATTAAACCTAATTATTGCAAGCACACCTGGGGCCCTATTAATGTCTCATGTTCTCACATAAACGTTTAAGTTTCTAGAGGATGGCTTGTGTAAATATATTTTAATACTATATTGTACGTAAGTAGGTTAATATTATCTTGATCAATAAATTTAATAAAATGTGTAACGTCGACACTGTAGCATGAATTCAGATTTCTCTCAACTACGCACCTTAGTTTCTAATAAATTATTAACTTTGAACAACCTACTTAATTAAAATGTTACTGAAAGGGTGAGCGATAACTTGCGTCATGTGCAATATGTATGCAAATACCATCACGACATTAATTTGGTGCCGTTATTACATGCATCGTCCCCAAAATGAACAAGCCTACGCTATGAGCTAATGCTATCATATTGATTGATTTGCATACCTACTTTAATAATAATTATTACAATAGAGTGAACAGTGAACACCTATAATACATATAGAAGTAATCCTTACACTACAGGATATGCGAGAAAGTCGGTAGACAACGTCGATAAACCGAGACATTGAGAAGAACTGAGATTCATTTTTATAACTATAATAATAACTTTTCGGCCAATAGTACTGATCATATAGGTACCTCATCATATTAATAATATAATCATTTCATCCAAGAAATCATCATAATATGATGATTTCTTGGATGAAACAATTCGTCCAAGGACGATTAATATGTTTAATCTTTGAAATGACATGCTAAAACATGGCTTGATGGTCAAACGCAAGCCTACCATGAATTAAAAAACCGGCCAAGTGCGAGTCGGACTCGCGCACCGAGGGTTCCGTACTCAAGAAGTAGGTACTGAAGCAAAACAATCAGGCAAAAACCAATATGTTTATTTGACGACGAGTACTTAGAAGAACTTGCGTTTAACCCAATCTTTGACGGTAATAATTACCTTTGTTAATGAACCGCAAAACTAACTTTGTTTGTAGAGGTTTACTGTTAATATAAAAAAAACTATGCTAGTTAGAGCATTGGCTATAGTTTTCCTGTAAAATATACATAAATTCCTATTGACCATAATTATTTCAGATTTTTCGATTGGTAAACTCCGGAGATAAGGGGGGGGGAACGGTATTTTTTTAGACTTTTTCCCCGATAAATCAAAAACTATCATGACTAAAAATAATTAAAAATCTGTTTTAGAATGTACAAAGTAAACCCTTTCATATGATACCCCACACAGTACAGTTATCTCACTTTTAAATTTCAACCCTCCGATTTTCCCCCCTTTTTAAATAAGAACAAAAATAATTTCCAATTTTTTTTAATTCCAGTGTCTTTGGGCTACTAATATACACAACTATTCCAAATTTCATGTCGATAGCTTCGGTAGTTACTGAAATAATCGAGTGTGACGGACGGACAGACGGACAGACGGACAGACAGACGGAGAAAGTCGCACCATAAGGGTTCCATTTTACCATTTTGGTACGGAACCCTAAAAATTCTAAATTCAAATGTCAAATAAATTTTTCTTTATTTTTTATTCCACTACAAGTCAGCCCTTGACTACGATCTCACCTGATGATAAGTGATGATGGTAACGGACTAACCTGTTGTAACGAAATATTCAAATAAACTTTTACAAGTGCTTTGGAATCGTCAAATGATCTACCACTGACTGGTTCGTCGAGTAGAACTAGCAAGGAAATAGGCGGTTGCTCTTTTTTTTAAAGTTTAACAATAAAATCAAATAGAAAGTATAAAAACTATCAATCAATCAATCAAATGCGAAAGTTTGGATTCAATATTATAAATGCGAAAGTTTGGATGGTTGAATGTATGGATGGATGTTTGTTACACAACATAACGGATCTGTACGAAATTTGGCACAGAGATATAATAGTCTGGAATACCACACAGATTAATTACTTTTATCCCGGAAAATTAAGGAGTTCCTGCGGGAACCCAAAAATATATCTGCGTCAAATTTCATCGAGATCCGTTCAGCCGTTCTGGCGTGATTGAGCAGCAAACATCCATCCATACATCAAACCAAACATTCGCGTTTATAATTTTAGTATATATAATGCTTTTCTTAGTAATTACTAATTTAAACTACGGCAACAAACATCCTTAGAAGCAAAGAAAACACAGCCGCCGGTCGTAGATTTTTTGTTGTAAATTAGTTTGTTTATTATTCAGGTGTGCGGTTACAGTGGTAAAATAAAGTTTCTTAAAATATGACTGTGTCCGGGCGCAAGCTTCGCAGGAAATGAAATGCACAAAATCTGTTAACTAAAATTAAGCTGAACCTGTTGTAGGTTTTTGTTCTTATTATAGAATCTTCCATTACACATAATGGATGGCATCCCTCCGAACTCTTCCCACGCGGTGCACCTCACGCCTGTCCGCCGCTTAGGTATACCTACCTACCTTTATACCTTTATACCTACCTTCATACGTTTATGTATACATTTCCTTAAAGAAGCGCTTTCGATAACATCACGCCAAATAAAATATCAATGCAACTTAAGGTCAATATCATTATCCATATTATAAGAGTGATTAATTAAATGATAAAAAAATAGTCTGGTTAGTTTGTCCTTCAATCACGCCGCAATGCAACTGGATTTTTGCGGGCATCAGCTAGTAATTTTATAACATTGATTTAATTAATATATCCGTAATTCAGTAACTTTTGTTAAGGAATTTTCCTAAATTTTCGTGGTTATTACGCGTAGTTTCCCATCCTTAAGGATGCCTTGGCTGTTAATCGAATTCGAAAATCTTTAGTAAAACTTTGTCATGGAAAAGCGGTCATAAATTGCACGGCGAAACAGTTGTAGACCAACAAAGAAACCGTAATCGCCGAGTCAAACCAAAATCGTTTAAGTAAATCTCCTATATACCTATTGTAGGCTGGAGTACCTACTGGATTGTGGCTGAATGGCAGTATGCGAGAATTCACCATTAGAGTTTACTGATCAATATAAGTAGAACTCAAAAAAATCTTTCCAAAAAACCGACTTCCAACGCCACTATAAAGTACAAAATAATTTTGATTTCTATACCCACTATGTTGAAGTCGGGCGGGTATAACAAGGATAAGCAAAGTTGACGCATCAAACTCGCCCGACTTCAACATAGAAGGTAGAAATCAAAATTATTTTGTACTTTACAGTGGAGTTCAAAGTCGGTTTTTTGGAAAGAATTTTTTGTGGGACCACCTCAAGAGCTTCCTCTAACGACTGATAGAAAAAAATTCAAATCGGTTCAGAAACCACGGAGATATGCACCGACATACATTTTTTTTTTAAATACGCACCGAATTGAGAACCTCCTCCTTCTTTGGAAGTCGGTTAAAAATCATACTAACGGCCAATACTTTCCCCGATAGTTATTACTGCCTTTCCACCATAGATAGTCAAGAATGTATACATAGAATAGAATAATTTATTTGCTAGAATGTGGTACTATTACCTATAAGGTCTTAAAATTATTTTTCACACCACTCGCTCAACAACGCCTTATTACATGGCCTGTCATCTAAGGTTAAAGTAAGACATTAAATCCCTAGGGTAATAATGTTGTACTGAAATCCATTATTCCCTAGGGTTATAATGTGATTTGAATTTAGAATCATCGCGCATCTGAAGCAAGATCTGAAGGAAATTCTATTCATTCCAAAGAGGTTTTATTCATAATTCTTATTGCTATATCTATAAAGTCTAATTTCGGTAAACAGAATGTGTTCTCAGCAGGCGCGGCCAACTCGATTTTCGAAAACCGAAGCCGTGGCCCACTAGATTCGCACTGACGACATTTGTTTGTCAAATCGAATAGGCCACGCCAGCTGAAAGAAGTGGTTGTATCGCGAGGTGTGAAAAGTAGAGTATTCACCGTAGGGGTAATGCTGTATTTTTCTTGGGCGCCCCTAATTCCCGCGCTATTCTCAGGATTCTAGATGCAACACCCTCGCTACGCTCGGGAGTTACTCTAAAATCCCTCGTTCCGCTTGGGATTTATCCCGGCGCCCGTGACATAATACATCGCATTACCCCCGTGGTGAATAATCTACTATTGCTCTGACACATTCAACTGTTACATTAGTGTGCAGATTATATTATAACACATCACTGCTATCACATATCAGATTTACAATTTATAATTAACTAGCTGATGCCCGCGACTTCGTACGCGTGGATCGAGGTTTTGTGGTTCCCGCGGGAACTCTTTAATTTTCCGGGATTAAAAGTAGCCTATGACTATAATCTATCCCTGTGCCAAATTTCATCCAGATCCGTTAAGCTGTTGCGGCGTGATTGAGTAACAAACATCCATACATCCATCCATCCATACATCCATACATCCATCCAAACTTTCGCATTTATAATATTAAGTAAAGTAATTAGTAAGAAGATTCATCAAAATAATAATACCTACTAATAAAATACAATTCAAATTAAAGCCATGCATATCTAGGTATGTATATACTCATCAATTAAGGATCGCTATAATATTTTATCGACCAGAGCTGCAGATTATGCCATTTTAAGAATAATTGAGCAATTTTATTGATATGTTACACACACAGCCCTCGCTAAGCACTTTGGCAGCCTGGTACGCTCCTGGTGGCAAGGCAACTTTATTTTGTGACGACATACCCTACTTGCACCTTGATCATAACTTAAATAAAAGATAACATAATGACGATTAATTCCGTGTTGTTTATAGCTCGGAAAGGATATATATCAAACATGTGTCTGTATGTAGGATGTAAAGCGATCGTGCATGTCTGGTGGCGCGGTCAACGACCCACAGATTAAGTATGAGGAAAAAAAAAACCGGCCAAGTGCGAGTTGGACTCGCGCACGAAGGGTTCCGTACCATTATTAATAAATAATTACCTTTGTTAATGAACCGCAAGACTAACTTTGTTTGTAGAGGTTTATTGTTAATATCAAAAAAACTATGCTAGTTAGAGCATTGACTATAGTTTTCCTGTAAAATATACGTAAATTCCTATTGACCATAATTATTTCAAATTTTTCGATTGGTAAACTCCGGAGATAAGGGGGGGGAACGGTATTTTTTCAGACATTTTCCCCGTAAATCAAAAACTATCATAACTAAAAATTATTATAAATCTGTTTTAGAATGTACAAAGTAAACCCTTTCATATGATACCCCACACAGTACAGTTATCTCACTTTTAAATTTCAACCCTCAGATTTTCCCCCCTTTTTAAATAAGAACAAAAATAATTTCCAATTTTTTTTAATTCCATTGTCTTTGGGCCACTAATATACACAACTATTCCAAATTTCATGTCGATAGCTTCGGTAGTTACTGAAATAATCGAGTGTGACGGACAGACGGACAGACGGACAGACAGACGGAGAAAGTCGCACCATAAGGGTTCCATTTTACCATTTTGGTACGGAACCCTAAAAACACCACTTTAAATCCAATCTTGCAATCCTGTTCCTCCCGTTGGCTTCGAAGAATGGAAAGCAACACGGATTCGCCACCGCTTTTTCCAATACCGCTATGTTTATCTCTTGGAAACAAAGTACACTTAGGTACTTACTGCGTTACTTAGGTATCCAAATGGGAGATATGAAGTATAACCAATTAATGAGGCTAAGAAAAATAAACAAAAGCAAAGAGTTAGCTCGTTATAAATGGCTGGAAGGTTTTACTTAAGTATGTATTGATTAAAGTATCGATTTATCAATATTCATTATTGCGCACGAAATTATTTGGACGGTAACAAATCGGCAATATAAGTACTTAATTTATGTCCTAATTTTTATTTTATACCTAACATTTTCTTCAGTATGGACCTACAATATTTTACGTTGACGACGATACCTATTTTAAACAATATCGCCGCGCCTATTCGTCACTTTGTTTACACACAATATTAATAACATGAGAATATACAGAAGACAATTTCAACTTTTAACATTTAACTTTCTTTAAATAATAAGTCTTAAATCATTCTAAAAAACATTTTTAAAAACAAGCTATTATCTTCCGCCATATTGAATTAAATGTGACGTAATTTTTTTTTTAATTCATATCATTTAATCATCTTTATTCTTTGTAATGTCACAAATAAACACTTGTTATACAAATTGTATCCTAATGTTTCCCTAACACCACCCAGAATGTGTGTAGGTACTGTACAAAGTGTACCTAGTACCTACCTACATTCACATAATATGATGTAGATTAGGTATCTCGTGTAGCTACATGGTCATAGACACTTCATTCGCCGCGAGTTAATTTATTCCGATACATGCTGCCATTTTCCATTTACTTAATAGGTTCAATAGAACTATTTGTTATGATCCTGTTATGTTCAAAATAAGAAACATGCCGAACATTTCGTCGAGTTGAATGACCATTTTATATCATGTCTTTTGATAATTGTTGTAGCATTATATTTGCAGTGATCCGTTTGAAATTGGTGAAAACCGCATCATGATACCCAATTTCCTAGATACCTTTCTCTCGGTCGCATTCTTTATTGCTGAAGGTCGAGTCCGCATTGAAGTGTCCTCGTGACGCTCGTCATGATAGCCCTCCACTCCGTCTTGTCCTGCCCTGTAAACGGAAGGCCCGTGAGCGACTTTACCTGGTCAGACCAGTGGCTAGGTGATCGGCCGCGTGGTCTTTTGCCCTCCACCTTTCGTAAGACTATCAGTTTATCCAGATTACTAGGTTGGCGTTGGGCAATATGACCACTTCGGTCTTCAATCACAATCCAGAATCTTTTGGTAACAAATGGTTGCAAGTCTTGTGCTAATACCTACCTATATAAAATAAATTAATTATATAGTTAGATATATTTATTTACCAACACATTGGTAGACTGTGAAGTCCGCGCTGACAACGTTACGGACATCGTATAGTTAAAAATAGTTCCATGAAATAATCACAAACAACTTCATTAATCTTTTTTTTATCCACTACAAGTTAGCCCTTGACTGCTATCTCACCTGATGGTAAGTGATGATACAGTCTAAGATGGTAGCGGGCTAACCTGTTAGGGTTATGGCAGTTATATTAAACCCATACCCCTATTCGGTTTCTACACGGCATCGTACCGGAACGCTAAATCGCTTGGCGGCACGTTTTTGCCGGTAGGGTGATAACTAGCCACGACCGAAGCCTCCCACCAGGCCAGACCAAGGAAGTTCAGAAATTATAATTTGCTAAACCCTCCTGGGGACCGAACCCGGGACCTCCGCACTTTAAGGCAATAGCGCTACACACTGAATCCATACAATATTCTTAAGGAGAGTGTGTTTATCTGTCTGCTGCGCTTCCACGGTCCATATTTTGATAAAATTTGGTATAGGAAAAGACATCCTGAAGGAAGGCATCGGGAATTAAAAAACCGTAATCCACGTGGACGAAGTTGTGGGTACCATCTAGTTTATAATAATCCAATACACACTAATAATATGAACGCAAAAGTTTAATTGTATCATTGTCTCTTGTACGATTTCATGGAACATCTTTTGAACCGATTTTGACGAAATTAGTTAAAGCGATAGGATGCAAGCCTTTATTGGCTACTTGCTATCTCGGAAAATCTAAGGGCCGCTTGCACCATCGATGGTGATAATAGGCATGATGACAGTAACCAAGAATCAATGAAATTTTGAATTTATCTAATGAAATAGGATTCATGGATTATAAAAAACGTATTTATTTTTCTATTTCGAGGGAGATTGCTATTTATTTTGATAAAATAAAACTATAAAATACAGCAATCCGCCATATTGGATAAAACACCAAGAAGCGAATGACGTCACAATTGTTTGCTTTCGAGCTTTGACAATCACACTATTGTTTACTGCACACTGCACAGAGTACATATTTGGTAAAAACAATAGTGACGTCACAAACGACGCCATGACACCGCCGAACGTTTTGGCGTGAATTTTAAAAATTAAATTTCAAATGCCAATTTTATCTACCAAACCTTATTTTTCTGCTGAAATAAGATATTTTTTCGAAATAGTAGATAATCTGACCATTTTTCAAAATCAGTCATCATGCCTATTATCGTTAAATTTCCCCTAGAGATCCCGCGGGAATCAAAAACTTTAATCGACGCGGACTAAGCCGTGGGCAAGTTTAGAAATAAACATAACATTTGACTAGACCTTAAGCGCCATGTGTACACATGTGACACCGCGTGTAGTACTCCAATAAATAATCAAATGCGAATGACCTTGCGATGAAAGTACGTTCCGAAAAAAAAAGGATTAAGTGCGAGGGCGACGCACCCCGCACCCAATTGTTCCGTAGCCTGAAAAAGACTCTTTATGCACCCTTATATTATACGATCGGCCAGTCCAACTGTCCATCTGTGTGTTAAAGACATTTTTACTAAAATATATCTGCTATATATATAAAGGCTATATATACTAGTTATAGAAAACACAGCTACACAGAGAGGTATGTTAAAATTTTAACCGTATATTTTTTTATTATTTATTTTATAATTTTTGAGGACCTCCCTGGCACAGTAACGAGCGCTGAGTCTGAGCGCCTGCAAAGCGAAAGTTCCGGGTTCGATTCCCGGTTGGGTCATTTTGATAATTAAAATTTCATTAAGATCTGGTGTATAGTTCAAATATTGTAATAGTAAGGAAACGCGATCTAAGTATCTGAGAATGTAATAATAAGTAACTAGGTACCTACTTAAGTAAAATGACCCGATTTTTAATAGAAACCAGTTCCGAAAAAACTTGTAGGTACAGTAAGTAAGTTTTGGGTGCTCAGATCGGGTGGTATCGACGCCTTAACCTCAAAATTATGAACCACCTTAAAACAACTAAACACCACTCATGTTAATTATAATAGGTCCATCAACCTGACGTTTATTGGCAAATTATACACCAATTTATTAAAATAAATATTTTTTTAATCTGTAGGTAGTAAACCGAAAAGTGAAGAATGTAAAAATCATTCATATTATGTTTCATATAAATGAATGGCGAATACTTTATCTACAGTTACATTTGAAGATAATTTAATTTAATAAATTATATCTAGATTTTGTGAGTTTGTGTGAATTAACACACAGTCATTAATCATTGTACCTATATCCCATGTAAAATTATTCCCATTTAAACTGGTAAGTAGTAATTTAAAATTGATTCAAAACAACAAGAACAAAAGCTATGAATATTTTTAACATTCTCCATAATCACAGACTATAATATCGAATGCCCGACATGCGATGCAATGCAACTCATTGCTACCATACGTTGAGTACTATATGTACAATAGTACTCGTAGTTACCGTGTCACAAACGGTTTTCCGCAGGTTCGGAAAACAACTGCACAAAGTTTCAACCAATGATTCAACTTTTATATATAAACTAACGCAATTGAATGAAAGATGCACTCGAAATGCATGCATGCTGTAAGTATAACAATTCAGTCTGTCTGGTAATAAAGGTTCAGTCTATAAAGTACAATCTTTTCAGACGTGACACATTAGAAAATCGGCAAATTGATATATAAGTATCTGTTTTTTAGGGTTCTGTACCTCAAAAGGAAAAAAATGGAACCCTTAAAGGATCACTGTGTCCGTCCGTCTGTGTGTCAAGACCCTTTTTCTCAGGTAAGCATGGAGGTATCAAGCTGAAATTCATATCAAATATTCAGGTATACTGTCCCTTGAAGCTGTGAAAAAATTAAACTTCTAAGCTAACGCAATCAAAAGATACAGCCGTTTATGTCAAATTTTCGACACTCGCAAGGGAATCAAAACCTACAGGGTAGGTACTTCCCATGAACTCAGAATCTTGAAATTTTGTACGAAGCAACGTCTTATAGCACAGATAAAGGAAAAATTGCGAAAAGCATAAATTTTTATTTACATCATGTAATAAAAATATTTTTATGCAAATTTTCGACACTCGCAAGGGAATCAAAACCTACTGGGTACTTCCCGTGAACTCAGACACTTGAAATTTGGTACGAAGTATCGTCTTATAGCACAGATAAAGGAAAAATTTCGTAAAGCATAAATTTTAGTTACATTATATAATAAAAATATTTTTAAGCAAATTTTCCACAATCGCAAGGGGATCAAAACCTACAGGGTACTTCCCGTGAACTCAGAATCTTGAAATTTGGTACGAAGCAACCTCTTATAGCACAGATCAAGGAAAAATTGCGAATTTTTAGTTATATCATATTATAATAAAAATATTTTTAATAATTTTAAACTTACTACCCCTTGCCGCATGCACGCGTAGAGATATTAAATTGAAATTAAAATAGATAAGTGGAATAAAAATACCATTACTTTTACTTATATACCTATAGGTTTGTACGGAACCCTAAGTGCGCGATGGTCCGACTCGCACTTGGCCGGTTTTTTATAAATTCCAGTCCTAGGTGACGAAATTTTGCATGAAAACCGTTATTTTCAAGTACCTAACACATGAACGGCTAAAAGTAAAAATGAAGGGATACGTGTTTCAGGGTTTTTGTCCCCTAAGGGACTTTCAGACATTTCATCTCAGCACAACAGGGATGAGTGAGTTATCACATATTACGTAATATTTTATTTAGGATTAAATCTATATATATAAAAAAATGAATCCCTATTTCTTTTGATCACGGCATCACGCGTGAACGGCTGGAACAATTTCGCTAATTCTTTTTTTGTTGTATAGGTGAGGACTTGGAGAGTGACATAGGCTACTTTTTATCCCGGAAAATTAAGGAGGTCCCGCGGGAATCGAAAAAACTAAAACCACGCGGACGAAGTCGCGGGCATCTGCTAGTATTATTATAACGAACACCAAAAAATACTTTGAGTATTGAGACCCTAAGCTTTCTTATCAAAATAATATATTTAGCTAAAGACCTTATATAGTAAATATTCATGGGTTATACACCTAACTTAAGTTAAAATTTAAAATGTTGGTGGTGATTTACTATTTTTGGCTTGGCAATGAATATTTTGGAGTCATTTGGTTTAATAGAATAGCAAGATGTAAAATTATTTCACATAATAATAAGATGTCAAATTTTGATTTACATTTTTACTTACCCATTTTGTGTTAACAAAATTATTTTTTTGTATGTAACTTACTCTATTTGGTAAGCAATTAAACTTAAGCCATTATATTTTACCAAAGCCCTTCTTAATGTCCGAGTAACAGATGCTCTATAGGAATTTTGTGAAAATGACAAAATTCGTTATTATGCTTTTATTGGCGATTGTGAAACAGGCCCTCATCTTTTTTCCATTTCTTTTTATATAAAGTCAATGATTTTTATATCTATACTTACTATATTATAAATGTAAAAGTTTGGATGGATGGATGGATGTTTGTTACTTAATCACACCATTACGGCGGAACGGATCTGGATAAAATTTGGCACAGAGGTAGAGAATAGCACTTAGGCTACTTTTTATTCCGGAAAATTTAAGAGTTCCCACGGGAACCAAAAAACCTCAATCCACGCGTACTAAGTCGCGGGCATCAGCTAGTAATATATAAAGTATCAAATATTTCGAATTTGTTTTTTTTTTGATAAAATGTTTTTAAGATACGTATTTAATATTTTTCATCGATTCTCGCCCAAAAATATTACTTTCTCTAAATTGATACCTAACCTACCCTAAGATTTATTTCCTAATTTATATTCCATTAATTTTATCTCAATAAAATTCAAATTACTAAAATTAATGGTTATGGTTAACAAGAGTTAGGACTAACTTTTGATAGAAAAAATAAGAACACTGATAGCGTTTTACACACACATAGAGACATGTTCCCTTGTCACCGCAGTGTCGCACACGCAGGCTTCATCGCCAAAATTCACCCACACATGGACAATAACACCTATATGCCAAATACGTTGCGGTATTCGACGTTAACGTAAGAGGTAATATAAGAGGCGCATCTTCGAGTTTGCACAATTTAGTATTAAAAGAGGTTCGCCGGAGAGCGGGGCATGTTAGCGATTTTTAGCACGATCACAGCTTAGCTCGGCTGTGTATATAGGCTTTACAGTGTTAACTGGAGCGGGACATAACGTGGTGAGGCCATTGGCCATCCCGTGCCATGGCGCCGGGAAACATATTTTACCTCCTGGTGAGTCTTAATGACTTAATTTATACACCTTAGAATTAATTATTAAACTATTATTAATAGGTATTAATAATAAAAGACTAATTGCACACTAAAAAACCCACCTATATATTTCAGTAGGTAAAACGAAACTTTGAGAAATATCTTGAAAGTCTGGATTTCAAGTATGCTGGATAACTCTTAAACTTCAAAATTCAAATGTTTTTTATTCAAATAAACTTTTACAGATCTTTCCCTTTTTATATTAAAAGCTCATATATACAAGAGTTTTCAATTTATTTCAGCTCTACACATTTAAAACACAGTATTTGTTACAATCAGTAAGCAGGTACTTAACCTGAAAGTCTGGATTACATATTCTAATAAAATCTATGTTTACTTTTGAAACAGGGATTACTGAAAGTTTAAAAGGTACTTTTCATAAATACCAGAGCTTTACTTTCAAGTTATTTTTGTTTTTAGTCTCTTAGAAATATCACTGCACTTTTAATGAGCAGTTCACCTGAAAGCCTGGATACCTGCATTGCCATGGTATCATGTATAATAAAATATATCTTAGCTTTTAAAACAAGAATCGATACTAATATTATAAATGCGAAAGTGTGTCTATCTGTCCATCTGTCTGCTACGCTTTCACGGTCCATTTGTCTAACCGATTTTGATGAAATTTGGGATAGTTTGTATCCCGGGGAAGGACTCCTTCGCATTTTTATAAATACCAGAGCTTTACTTTTATTTCAATTTTATCGTATCAAGTTCTTATGGTTCTTATATAGTGTGTAACTTAATATTAACAGAAACAAAAATATATGTGATATTCGGAGCCTCGACGATGTAAAAATGTGGTATTTTCTATCGCGACCTTGACCTTTCCTGAGATATTAATGATGTCTGAGTCATGCACACATTGGTAGCTTACTTAATTCATGCGTGTATAATATACATAATATTATACTTGGTGAAAAAGTTGACATGTGCGAAAGACTGAAAGGCTTGGTACAAATCAATTAGGCCACCAGCTTTGCAGGTCATAGACCGACGGCTTTCAGCTATAGTTCACGGCGGTTTTCTTGCAAATGTAAAGCCACCGAGCGATGCCGGCTATGGCGTGTAGTCTTTAGACTTATTCCTACACCTGTAAACCTTATATTTAGTAATTCGACGCAAAACAAATCTTCTTTAGCTCAAGTGTATATGACAAAGTAAGACTCGAAAAGAACAAACTATTACATTACTTGCTGATGCCCGCTACTTCGTCCGCGTGGTTTTAGACTCTAGTTTTTTTTAATTCCCGCAGGAACTCCTTAATTTTCCGGAATAAAAAGTAACCTTTGTCACTCTCCAGGTCCTCTAGTATGCCCATATCAAATATTACGTCGATCCTTTGCTCCGTTGCGGCGTGATTGAAGGACAAACCAACAAACAAACACACTTTCGCATTTATAAAATTAGAATGAAGTATGATGTCGATATTATTTTTTATTGAAGGTTATTCTTAATTCTTAAAAATACTTATTTAGGGATACCTAAGAGAGATCTCTATACAAATTATAAAAATAATGACGTTGTAAACACAAAAACCGGCCAAGTGCGAGTCGGACACGCGCACCGAGGGTTCCGTACAAACCTGTAGTAAGTTTTAAATTATTATAAATATTTTTATTTTAAATATTTGAGTTGATTGAATGAAAGGTAAATTGCGGTTTACGATTTATGACGTATTAAAAAAAACTACTTACTAGATCTCGTTCAAACCAATTTTCGGTGGAAGTTTGCATGGTAATGTACATCATATATTTTTTTTAGTTTTATCATTCTCTTATTTTAGAAGTTACAGGGGGGGGGGGACACATTTTACCACTTTGGAAGTGTCTCTCGCGCAAACTATTCAGTTTAGAAAAAAATGATATCAAAAACTTCAATATCATTTTTGAAGACCTATCCATAGATACCCCACAAGTATGGGTTAGATGAAAAAAAAAATATTGAGTTTCAGTTCTAAGTATGGGGAACCCCCAAAATTTATTGTTTTTTTTCTATTTTTGTAAGAAAATCTTAATGCGGTTCACAGAATACATCTACTTACCAAGTTTCAACAGTATAGCTCTTATAGTTTCGGAAAAAAGTGGCTGTGACATACGGACGGACAGACAGACAGACAGACAGACAGACAGACATGACGAATCTATAAGGGTTCCCTTTTTGCCAAATTTGGCTACGGAACCCTAAAAATGACGTTATTACTAAAACTTGGTGGGTTGGTAATTGGTATATTCATTCTGTTAGTATTCATTCTGTCTGAAGGTATTTCGGCAAGCTGCAGTAGGGTGAGAGATAAGCAAATTCTCCAAATAGTATTAAGTAGGCATGAGTAGGTACTTTCTTATTATTCTTGTATTGAAAAAGACACATTTTTCAAGTTTCATTTGTTTTCTTTAAGAATTTTATACGGTAGGTATATAAATATTTGAATATAAAATGTAACTTAGCTTTAAAAACACACATCTTATTGATGCGAATGTAAAAACGAACAAAAATTACTTTAAAAAGTTGGCAAAAGTTTTAAGTTTGGTATTAGTGTTCGTATTAGTATCTATTCGTGAGATTTATTTAGTTTAACTAAAAAAAATATTTAGTCCTTTTAGTTTGCTTAATTAGTTATTATTTTCAGAAGAGCACGTTTGTCATATATCTCACTCGTGAAACGCCTAGAAAATGAGCATGTTTAGGGTAGTGGAACATAAATCCTATCAATAAAATATTAAGGTATACACACTACTGTTTATGTATCACAATCTGCAATGTAAGATCCGAGATAGGTATTACTTCAATTCGCACGGAAGAGGACGATTGTGGTTATACCATTGATATTCGTGGGTTACACATAGATTCCCATAGGATTTCTTGGGGTTGTAGACCTAACTAGCATTAAGTACATTTTATGTACACTTTGTTACACTAGGGCTACTCCAATCATTAAAACCACCACCACCACCACTACAGCCCATTAACGTCCCACTACTGGGTACATGCCTCCACTCTCGTAGGAGAGAGGAAATTAAGGCTTTAACGACTATTATCATGTTAATGATAATAACCGGGACCGACGGCTTAACGTGCTCTTCGAGGCACGGGGGTGAAACACCGCCAACTTCCTAACTCCGGGCTAGTACCTACTGAGAACTTCTAGTCAGAAAACCCCAATGCCTAATTAATTATATGGTTCGACCCGGGACTCGAACCCGGGACCTCGTCGCTAGCCACTAGACCAACGAGGCAGTTATCATTAAAACATCTTTGTTTATTGAAACGACCGTTAGGGTGTGGCCTTAATATGTAGGAACCATCAAAAGGAATGCTAACAATGACCAATGTCGCCTGCTATCTCACCCGCATATTTTGGCCACAGCGATATTTCATTAGCATAAAAATTTAACAATTTATTATTATTACGTACTTAAGAACTTTTTGAAAATAGAATAGTTATTGTGAGAATAGTATTACAAAATTATTATTTTTAATTTATTACTTAATTGAATTAATACTTATATTTATTAGATCTTAATATTGAATAAAGGTATATATATATATATATATATATATATATATATATATATATATATATATATATATATATATATATATATAATAATAATATTACTCAATAATATTATTATTGTACCTATACGTTCAGATTGATATAATAAATAAATATAATTATTACATTTAATCACGGATGTGTTCAGAATTTACATGGATTCGCAGATTGTTGTTGGAATATTATAATTTTGTAAAAATTTGTTTGTAAGTATTTACTTAGTAATACAATGAAACTTATTAATATCATTTTATACTTGTCATTATTGGCAAAAATTGTAACTAAATAACTTTTTGTTTTGAATCAGTCAATATTTATTATTTACACTCCTTAAATTTATTTGCTTTCTAGTAAATACGTTCTAATTGATTCAAACTGTTTTAAAGTATGTATTTATTTACATAGAAATGATCCACAGTCATTGGGTACTAAGTATTTGGATAGCCTTTTTCTCTGGAGCACATTAAAAAAGACCTATGCCTGAATTAAACCGAAATCTTATAGTCTGGGATTTTTTTAAGCCGGGAATTAGCACCATTAATCATTATATTTGAAAATGAATGATGGCGAAATGTAACACAATTATTATTATTTTAAAAAGGTATTTATCCGTTTTTTTTTACTTTAACTAAGTATCTAAATGTTTTTAATTAATTTATTACTGCATTTAAATAAAACTGTACGTAAGTACCTAAATAATAATAGGAAGTCTTTAATCAACATCACAAAATCTCCTTGAAGTGACTTCATCATCATTAGTATAAAATAAATTATTTATTATTATATATCCTTAATAATCAAACATATTATGTCAATTTAAAAAACTATAAAGTTATTAACCAATTTGAATGCTTGGTTAAGGTCAAGAGGTTACTATATCAACTTATTAATATGCAATAAATTTATTGATAAATAAATTTACCAGAAATTAAATTCCAAATTTTACTTTAGGTACTAGATTTCGAAAGTACACTAATATTATAGGACTCATTTACGAAGCAATAAAGCTTAAACTTAAGTTAGTTTCTATGCGTCTTAGTGATAGTTATTAAGTATTTTTTAATAATAAAAGTAAGTATACGAGTGAATTCGCAGTATGCAAACTTTCATCACCTATTTTAAACTGGATGATGCCCGCGACTTCGTCCGCGTGTATATTAAGATTCTGGATTCCCAGGGGAACTCTTTAATTTTCCGGGATGAGAAGCTATGCCTTTGCTTTCGGTCGAAAAGATGGGCCGTTAAAGCGTAGCAGACAGACAGACTTGTGTTACTTAATAATAATTGAAATTGCATTTTTCTATTGCACTGATAATAATATGAACTTATTAACTTACTTAAATTTTAACCATGCTTTTAAACATGTCAACAAGTATTTCTTACTTCTTGTTGTCAAGTAGTTTGAATAAAACCGGTCATTGACTGACTAGTTTCTGATCCACCCATAGCAAAACTATTATTGTTTTAATCATTATTATATTCTGGCTCATTCGTTTACAAAAATGTTTAAAACTTCTGATTAATTGCTTTCCGGAAGTCGGCCATCTTTAAATCTAGCCCCCAATAAAATATACCCAATAATATATACCTTGGAATTGAAGTCCATCCGGGGTGTTAAATTCATGAGTACATCACTATGTCTGATCTCAAGAGCTCAAAACTAGTTGGAAAAACTAGATATTTAGCAACATTAGTACCTACCTACTTACCTATAGCCGGTTTTGTATAAAATACGAAAATATTTCCAATACAACCGTGCTTTTAATAAAGGTAGGTATAGGTACTCCCATTTCGTATTGATAATTTTGTACTTGAATAGTTCAAGTAGGAATCGAATATTTTTATACCATGTAACTTTTGGCAAGTGCAGATCAATTAATACTTATTTTCCGCTAAAATAATAGGGCCATAGCAAATACTAAAAACCCGCCGCCTATGATCAACTTTTAAACCTCTTGTTATCAACGACATTATCAGCTCTTTTACTTTATTTTCTTTTCTCATTCATTAATTTATTGAAATTCAGCTCACGTTAATTCTCATGTAAGTTTTTTTCCTAATTCTATTCTATATTTTACGTAATGGAAAAGATCATGGATGGATGCACTGTGCGTGTTTTCAAAATCTGTTAAATCAAAATATCTCTTTATTAATACAAAATATTATGAATATCAAAACATAGAACACATAAATTACACTTAGTTTCACCCGTCAACGTTTTTCTCAATCTTTTTTCAATACATGCAGACTGCAGTATTAGGTACTGAAGTTATAACTGATTAAAAAAAATTAATAATAGAAATAACAAAAAGCTTACGAAACAAATAATATAAACATAAATGATATTGATAAATAACATAATAACATAAAATTAATATAAATAATTTTCATATTTTCTCGTTGAGTTAGAGACGAGTAAGCGGTACGCACCGGCTTCTAGTGAGTTTAAAGGTTGGTTGAGGTTACTAATGTTTATATCTGTCACCGTAAGATTGTAAAAACCGTTAGACTATAATCTAACTCGCGAAATTGTAAACTGTCGAATGATTACAATATAACTCATTATTTTTCGGTAGATTGTAATCTGTTAGGTTTATTAACCCGATAGAACCCGGGTACTACTTGATTATTTATGTCGAACCCTAACCTAACCTACAAGAAAGAGACAAGAAAACGAAAATACAATGAATATTTCAAAAATTGACACTTAGCGTTAGATTACAATCATACGGTGACATATCGACTGATCATATTATGATTATATCACATTCGCGAAATATACCTAAGTATACGATGCCATCGTCACAACCCATTTCACACTTTACAACTTATATTCGGACAGAAGATTAATCTTCATTATTTCACGCATTAGGTACTACAAGATATCCTACTAATTTAATAAATGTGAAGTTTGGATGTTTGTTACCTACTCCTTAACGCCGCAATGACTGAACCGATGGCTGAAATTTGGAATGAAGATAACCTAACTATAACCTATAGAAAATTATTAGAAAATTAAAGTTTCCGCGGGAACCATAAAAACCTCAATCCACGCGGACAGGTTCGCGGGCATGATCTAGTAAAAAATAATAACAGTTTTTCTTATTATTTTTCTAGATCAATTTTGTACCTCTAAATAAAATTGATGGACGGGCCCATTATGTAAATACATAATATTATATTCCATCCCTAGAACCTTATAATCGAAAGGCTGAAAAAGAACTCGATGTACCGTAGAGATAGAATAGCCCGTAAATATAATATTATACTCTACATAAAAATCTATCTTAGAAAGGTACGTAAAATAGTAACTATACGAACACAATAATATTATGAAACTTTAAAGTTATATATTATCATACCTATTCGTATTTCATGCTTAAGTTGAATGACTTCTGAATGGGAATTTAATTTTGACCGTTATAAACCATTTCCGAATTATTTCAATTGGATCGGCCATTGGGATTTGACCATTTTAGGTATGATCACATCCTACGCTTTGGACTGTAAGGAGTTAATTTCAAGATATTAACATTTGCTTATCCATATCACTTCATTTTATGGAAAACGGAGAATATTTTACCTCAATGTGAAAGAAAAAACGTAGATCTTTTTATCTTTATCTTTACAAAGTAAAACCTTTTTAATGACATGATACACGATATCGTGAATGAACCATAACATATATTTTAAGCACAACGTTATAAAATTTAATATTTCTTGTTTTGTATTTGTTCCGCTTGCCGTGGAGTCTTAGTGCCAAAAATATTTTGCGAGATATTTCACCGCGGTCGATTGCCTCAGTTGGTGACAGAAGGGCTGGCTCATTTTTTGGGCAAAGGATCAGCCTAGCTGTCCAGCGCGAAAATGCAGCCAGCATTCTTGACACCATTCCACGCGGGCATGATTTATATAGTAATTAGGTTAGGCTAGCTAGCTTTAAGTTCTATTGTATTGTTTTTAATAAATGAACAAAAAATAAAAAACATTGTATATTATAATAATATGTCTGAAGTCATTATCAGCTGTGAATCTCTCTGTAACCTAAGTAGTTCGTTACCGCTACACTAAGAAAAGAAAATAAATTAGAAATAGTAAAGTCAATATACTTGCCTTATTCCTACAGTACAAAAACAATGATCGTAAAAGAAAACCTAACACATCTTCAACCGCCACTAGCACAAATTCTAATGACCTTACCTACAACAGCTACTCTTACAAAATTAATAGAGAAAAAAATTATGTTACATATTGTACCCTGTGTAACTAAAAAAAGGTATCAATGACTCCGAGACAAAAGTGAACAACCGTTCGAACGACAAGTAACTTACAAGCAGTCATTATTGTAATAGTCGCAGGTAAATACAATGTAACTCAATAGATTCCTATACGTTGTGTTTTTAAGAAAAAAAAACACCCGTTAACCGATTAGTTAACGTTAACTACTTAGTATAGTCCGCGAAATCAGTTTTGCGGCGCAGTTTGACTTATTACTAAGTTATTTATACTAAGATACATAGACCATAAAATTTAAAGATTTGACTATGACTCGGTTTCTCTATAAAATAAGAAATAACTTCTCAAAGAAAATACATTTTAAAAAAATTGGTTCTGGACTTTAAATAGGTACTTAATATGTACGTCAACTGGTTATGTAGCCCATATTCTCTGAGCATTCTTTATGTGGTTATCCATATTTAAAACTAGGTTTTAATAAGATAATTATGTGGTGTGGTATGGTTGATCCAGCAAGTATTCAAAAGTACGTGTATTAAGTTCTTTTGAATAACAAAATATAAATTCTCTTCTAATTTCAAACTAAATAGGTACGAGTATTTAATTATCTTCAAACTCAAAAACTCGCTTATAAAGAAGTTATTAGTCTAGAAATAACTACATATATTCCCTGTAAGTACTTTGTAATTTAATTTTTTTTTCTTAAATTAATACATTTTATTGAAATGAAATTCTAATTTCAATTCAGAATAGACAGACCACTTTTGATAAGAACCAAATTTGACACAATTTTAACTTAACAAAATAATATTATTAGGCATAATATGGATATGACAGGTTTTCTTTAATTTCAAAAATCCACAATTAGATTAATGTATAAAATGGACATTGGCAGATTCAATTCACAAATCAAAATTTACCTACGGTCTGATTGCAGCCAAGCGCTAGTCTATAAATAAATAAAAAAAAACCGGCCAAGTGCGAGTCGGACTCGCGCACCGAGGGTCGCGCACCGAGGGTTAACCGTACAAACCTACGGTTTTTTAAAATATTTGAGTTGATTGAATGAAAGGTAAATTGCGGATTACGATTTATGACGTATTAAAAAAAACTACTTACCTACTAGATCTCGTTCAAACCAATTTTCGTTGGAAGTTTGCATGGTAATGTACATCATATATTTTTTTTAGTTTTATCATTCTCTTATTTTAGAAGTTACAGGGGAGGGGGGACACATTTTACCACTTTGGAAGTGTCTCTCGCGCAAACTATTAAGTTTAGAAAAAAATTATATTACAAACCTCAATATCATTTTTGAAGACCTATCCATAGATCACACGTATGGGTTAGATGAAAAAATTTTTTTTTTAGTTTCAGTTGTAAGTATGGTGAACCCCCAAAATTTATTGTTTTTTTTTCTATTTTTGTAAGAAAATCTTAATGCGGTTCACAGAATACATCTACTTACCAAGTTTCAACAGTATAGTTCTTATAGTTTCGGGAAAAAGTGGCTGTGACATACGGACGGACAGACAGACAGACAGACAGACATGACGAATCTATAGGGGTTCCGTTTTTGCCAAATTTGGCTACGGAACCCTAATAAAAACAACTTGACGTAGGTATCAGTCGTTCATTTGTTAAAACAGAGTTGTTAGATGTGGGTGAGATCACGTCAAGATTAATTAAGCCCTATTCTTTCATCATCACATTGGTATACCTAAGCGTCATTTTCTTGAGTTTCTTTTTTGTAAGGCATAAGTCTACGTCTCATCACTTCATAATATATTGGATAGACTCGTAATACGTATTGATCCAATTTGTTTATATTAATTATTTTGAATGGGAATTACAAATCTAATCAACATAATTACAACGTTTTCTATCTATGTTAGGCTGCATCTCCACTAGCAAGCAGGTCTGATTGCAGCCAAACGTATATATTAAAAAAATAAAAAATTGGCAGTCAGACTGCATGCCGGCAGAAGTGAAAACGTTTTTTTTTTTTTTATTAAAATTATTAAAATATAAACCTTAACACTAAGCCATTAAAGTTTAATTTCGAATGTAGTATATTTATATGTTCGCGAGCATGTCGCTCACGGTTACGCGAATCTACATTAATTTTACCCCCTACCAAAAAGTGCCCAACGCGCCTAAAGAAGTTTTCACTTCAAAATGTTTTTGTCTTATCAAACTATTAAAGCAACCTGTAATAAGCGTCAATGATGCAAGGATTATTAACGTAACAGGACATTGACTCCGTCTGGTTTATCTGTATGTCCAACTGGACGTGACATTTTTCGAGCCTTTACAAGTTAAGCTTGTCCATTGTGCTGTCAATCATCTCATCAAAGAGGCAGATTCAGTGGGTGGAACAAAAGTAAAATCTTCCATAACCTGATCTTGACAATGGACAATCCGGGTAATAACATCACAATTAAGATTCCGATAAGCTTAACAGTCCAGCACAGTATCATTTAAGTTACATTACAATAGTAAAAATTATTAATATGGGCATGGTTATAAATTGGCATTACCTAACCGACTTTCGAATAAGCGACTCATAAAATATTAATATTTTTTCTCCTACATTGGTATACCGTGAGTAGCGTAAATAAGTTGCGAATGAATACTACGATCTGCTTGACTTTAATAAAATGCAGACAATATTGTTATGAAATATCTTATTCCCATAGCATTAACAATAGCTTATTAACTTATGTTTGCATGTTTTAAGGTTAATTGAAGCGTAACAGTTGCTCCATACAAATCCAATCTTCTAGGTTAGGTTAGAACAGAAATACTTAATAGAAATAATTTAGAAATGATTTGAAGTTTCATAATACATTAGTAAAATAGAATACACCTCTCATTCTCTCTTCATCGGCAGGAGGTTGTTCTAAATTATGCTGAATTCTTAAGGTGATACCAATACTCCTTTAAAAACCAGTTTATTTTTTCAAAGGAACCAAATATAATGGTTTCTATTCGAATTGGGTATTTGACAACTAGTTTTAATAAAAACTACCTGGTGTCCGCGACTTCATTCGCATGGATAAATTTTTTTTTTATCCACGCGGGAACTCCTTAATTTTTTAGGATAAAAAGTAGCCTATGTCACTCTGCAGGTCCTTAACTGTACCCATGCCAAAAATCACGTCGATCCGTTGTTCCGTTGCGGCGTGATTGAAGGACAAAACAACAAACATACATTCGCATGATTTTAATAGTTATTATTAAATAGAGGGCCTTCCAAAGGCCATTATACCTATCCACGTCT
The DNA here is from genome assembly GCA_963932025.1 of Erebia epiphron. Lineage (NCBI taxonomy): Eukaryota > Metazoa > Arthropoda > Insecta > Lepidoptera > Nymphalidae > Erebia > Erebia epiphron. Next base: position 19,142,485 of record OZ009952.1, on the reverse strand, counting down.
CCGGTTAATTTTATGTTTGACAAGGTATTTTAAATTATAAGTAAAAAATGCGTTGACTTTTAATGACATCACAAATCAGTATTTCATGCAAAATCCTATACTAAGCGCGCGTTCTGCAGTTTGAGAAAAAGTACCTGACATAGATCAAAAATCAAAAAATCAAAATGCTTTTTATTCAAATAAACTTTTACAAGTGCTTTTGAATCGTTAGATAAGTGAATCTACCACTGGTTCGGAATGCCATTCCTACCGAGAAGAACCAGCAAGAAACTCGGCGGTTGCTCTTTTGAAAAAAATAATTTACAATTTCATTAATTTGTACAATACATTAAGTAACAGCTGTCCTTAGCATTGCTGGAGAGAGTCAATCCACGCTCTTTTGTCGTTTATGTAATCTTCAACGGTATAATAAGCTTTTTTCAGAAGCATACTTTTAATAGATTTCTTAAACTTGTGTAAAGGCAAGTTTAAGATAGGTTGTGGAATTTTGTTATAAAATAGAATGCTCATTCCCACGAACGACCTTCGGACTTTCTTGAGGCGGAGCGAAGGAGTCACGAGCTTATTGCGGCCTCAATTATAATACAATATCGCAAGTATTTCGGACGTAATATGGTAAATCATTTATATACACCAAGAACATGAAGGGACCCAGAATAGAGCCTTGAGGAACACCCATTAGTGAGGCTGATCCGGATGATTTTACATCGTTGACACATACCGTTTGAATGCGATCACTGAGATAAGATGCAATGAGACCCAGTGCAGTGTCTTTGATTCCATAGTGACTCAACTTAACTAGAAGCGTCTTGTGCTCAACACAATCGAATGCCTTAGACAAATCACAGAAAATACCAATAGCATTTTGTGATTTCTCCCACGCATCGAATATATGCTTTAGCAGCATTGCGCCCGCATCGGTTGTTGATCGACCTTTAGTAAAACCATACTGCTCAGAGTGAAGTAGATTATTTGAGTTAAAGTGCAGAAGCAGTTGGTTCAGCATAATTTTCTCAAATATCTTGCTAAGTGCTGGCAAAATTGAAATCGGTCTATAATTATTAGGGTCACTTCTGCTGCCAGATTTAAAAAGTGGAATCAATTTACTGCTTTTCATAAGGTCTGGAAAGGATCCTGAATCTACAGACTCATTAAATATAAAAGCAAGATATGGTGCAATTATATCAATGACATTGCTGATTATTTTTACTGATATCCCCCATAGATCTCCGGTTTTCTTGCATTGCAGAGATTTGAATATTTTAATAATATCAAATGGGGTCACATGTTCAAACTTAAATAACACACTGCACTCGGCGACATTGCCCTTAAGAAGCTTAAGGGCTTCTGTTGGCGAAGAATTAAGGGAGCTAGTAGTCGTTACAGGGATATTTTGGAAATAATTCTCAAATGTATTTGCAATTTCCGCATCGCAGTCAATAATACGGTCATTAATTTTTAGCTCCAATTTAGGCTTCTCCACTTTATGTTTCCCTGTTTCATCTGTGATTATATCCCAAACTGCTTTTATTTTATTATCTGAATTAATGATTTTTCGTTTTATATAAAGTGATTTTGCTTGTATGCAGACATTTCGAAATAATTTTGAATAATTTCTCACATATTGAACAAATCTAGGAGTGTAATTATACTGCTTTTCAGCATACAAATCAAACAACTTATTCCTACTTTTATAAATGCCAACAGTAGCCCAGTCGCTAAATTTGAGGTTTTTAAACAATTTTTTTTCTACTATTTTAAAAATGGAGCTATACTGAGAATTTAACAAATCAAAGAAGGTATTGTAGTGTTCATCCGGACCACCCTGTGTAAGGTCAAGTGTAGGTAAAGTATTTATGATATTTAGTTTGAATTGTTGTATTTTTTTACCGGTAACTGGCCTATACTTTATTACTTTAGTTGTATTTTGTTTAGAGCCAGGAACAGATATCATTTGCCCGCAGTGGTCGGATCTAAGATTAGTAATGACGGATTTGCTGACAACTGTACAATCACTGAAAATGTTATCAATACAAGTAGCTGAACTTGCAGTTATCCGTGTAGGTTCAACAAAAATATTGTCTAAATTGAAACTTTTAAACAAGTTAAGAAATCTGTCAGAAAGAGAGGTGGTAAGCAAAATATCTATGTTAAAGTCTCCACATATTAATACTTTTTTCTTTGACCTACATATCCGTCTTAGGGCCTCCTCCATGACATCCTCAAACAGTAGAAAGTCGCCTGAGGGAGGTCGGTATACGCAAACTATAATGTATCGCTCCAGCTCAACACAGGACAGCTCAATAGTGCGTTCAACAGAAAGATTAACAATATCTTTTCTTTCCTTACAATTATTATTACTACGAGTTATAATCAAAGACCCTCCGCGTATAGCCTTCTTTCTTGAGAACGCACTTGACAACGAGTAATCCTTAAGATTAAGAATTAATTGGTAACTATTGAGCCAATGCTCAGTAAGACATAAAATGTCAATATCAAATTTTCTTACAAAAAGTTCAATCTCGTGTTCTTTGCCAGATAAGCCTTGTATATTTTGGTGTACAAGATTAATATTACATAGCTTATCTGTTGTCTTGCTACCTAGTTTAAATTTTTTTTACTATTTTCATCCATATTAGTATAACTGTTTGTACCAGAAGTTAAAGTAATCAAAATATTACAACTTGTATCCATAGTCAAAAGACTGGAATCAGTGTTCTTACTAAGTAAGTCACTATTCAGTGTACAAAATGTACCATTTCCCACCATACTACAGCTAAAAATAGCTGGGTCTTGTATATTACAAGCTACTAATGTAGCTAAATGTTTCTTACATCTATGGGGCAGATACATAGTATCCTTTGTCAATGTAAATTTCTGGATAAACTTATTGGTGTCTAAAATATGAAAATAGTCCCTATGACTATATGTTAAATTATGTAGAAGCCTATTAAGTTTATGAATACGCCTATTTTGTGCTATGGTCAATACGCTAGAAAAAGGAAATGCACAAAGTATAAACTTACAGCCTGATTTTTTTTGAACACTTAATAAGTATTCCAAACTTTTAAGAATTTCTTTTTTGGTTATGTGCAGGCTGTCACCTATCAACACAATAACTGTACTACAACTATCCAAGCCAAAATCTTGAATTTTTTCAATTATATATTCATATGGGGCATTAGGGTTACATGAGTTAAAGACATTTTGGTGTAATTTATTACTAAGTAAGCAACCAAAGTCTTTTCCCAGCCCGTCTGAGACTACAAATGTTTTCCGCTGTGGAGAATGCAATGAAATGTCATTATGCGCTGATACAACTAAGGGATCACTGTTTGAACACTGGACGTCCACTGGCATTATTGTATTGTCTTTATTCGAACACTGGCACTTATTGATCAGAGAGTCAAAACGGTCTATATTATAATTTCCTATTGCTAATAGTTCATCTGCAACCAGTATTTGCTCATTGATCTGTTTCTGTGACTATGTTTCTATCACTATACACTATGTTCGAGGGGCTAACTAAAATCTAAAAAATCATAGTTTCAAACTAATACTTTAAATTGTCGCACATACCTACATACTTACATAAAATACAAGCTCAAAGCTTAGTGGAATAAAAAAAAATTAAGCTTACGACTTCATACAAATATTCACAAATTCTGTTAAATAATACATATAATTAACAATAATTAAATTTACGTTTACGCATTCGATCATAATAATTAAAAAAAAAAAATATTTTATTACTATTTCAATAATACTAACATCACATTAGTATCAACCTATCAAGTCACATTTTGTAAATGAATCACCTCTATTTTTGTATATAAAGTCCATCATCCTTGTCGATACAAACTGATCGATCCGGTTGTAAGTATGGGTATGGGTTGAATGAGACATAGGTAACGAATAGCAGTGATAAGATTTCTATAAAGGTTGAGGATGCGACCGGCTCACCTTTGACAGATCGAGCTTCTATGTTCAAGCGATGACGTAAGAATAGGGTATTTCAAACAAAGCATTTAAGACTATGAGTTAGGAATCAATATATTTAAATTAGATATCTGACACCTCAACACCACTGAATAGGTAATAGATAACACAGAAACATAAATGGTTAAATGCTTTAAAGAGCATAATCGTTTCCAATCAAGCTCAACTTTTGCCTTATTTTTATAGTACCTAATTTTTACATACCTTATTAAAATACGTGTAAGGTTTTAGGTTCTTTATGTATCTGTAAATGTACTCGAACATATTATACTTTTTATACCTAAACTAGTTGGTACTTATTAGTTGTAGTTAGATATATTTCATCAGTGCAAACCAGGCGCAAAATTTCTGGAAATCCTTTCTTATTAAAAAAAACCTCATGTTTCTAGCTTTAAATGTATTGTGTCTATCATATTTGGATTCCGAATCCATGTAAATAATATAAGTCTATGCGACCCAATAGGTACCCATTAAATTAAGAAGAATCTAAACATATTTTAGATCCTCATAGAATATAAAACTTTTAGGTTATAGAACAGGATTTTGTACCCATTAATTTGAGACGAATGCAAATCATTTTAGATCTTAAAGTAAAACATCGTTGAGTATAAAACTGTACAGCTTTTAGAACAGGATTCTATGCTCATTAATTTGACACGAAATTTTTTAAATTTAAAACTACTAACATCATCAATAAATAATTCATATTGTTTTGGTTGATGACATAATCACCAAAATCCGATTTGAACAAAAGAGTTGCATTCTTAAAGACAAGGTATGGCAACAGCTGTATACCTATTCTGTGGTATGGCTTGACGGCAATTTCACTTTATTAGATTTAACGCAACACGCCAGGCGGAAAACACGCCTAGGTAACAAAATATGAAAATAGAGGACCCGAAATGTCCGGTTTTTTACCTACCAGCACAAGACAGCACCGCAACGAAAGGACTTTGTGACATCGCTGCAAAAAAACCAGTAGAAACTTTCGGTTAGAGCTTTTCCACTAAGCCAATTAAAAAATCGTACCCAGGCGTATTTCAGAGGAAAATGAGGCATACGTTATCATAACTAAGGTAGGTATTTATATAATCACGTTACAAACTATTCCAGCCACGTTCGTACCTACTTGATAAACATATTATATTATTATCATTCACAACGAAAACTAATATTCAAACTGAAACAAATTATTTGCTTGAACAAACAAACTTGGTGACACCGATTCAGAGCTGCGTGATTGAAGTTTAAATATGTTAACTAGTCATTGGAATGTGGCCTCCCTTTGGGAACATAATATCAGATATTATGCTTACAATATTTGTGATGCCCTAACAACCAAGCAGACAAAAAATCTAAAAAATAGATATTTTGTGCTCTGCAGGCTCCAATTAAATTCGAAAATATTTGAAGTACAGGATTCGTCAAGTTACAGGTTTATTATATGCTAAGACTAGCGGACGCCCGCGACTTCGTTCGCGTTGCTTAAGTTTTTTAATTCCCACAGGCACTCCTTAATTTTCCGGGATAAAATACATATGTCACTCTCCAGGCCCTCATCTCACCCACCCATGAAAGAAATCACGTCGAAGTATTGCTCTGTTGCGGCGTGATTGAAAGACAAACTCTCTATTTAACGTCCTTGAGGATAAAATTTTCAAAAACTGTGAAACACGTATTTTTTTTTTTTTAAACCAGAAGCCCAAATACCAACTTTCATGGCTATAGCTTGAAAAATGAAGGAGTTTCATACAAACTTTAACCCCTATTTTTTAACCCCTTTGTTGATTGAATGAAAGGTAAATTGCGGTTTACGATTTATGACGTATTAAAAAAAAACTACTTACTAGATCTCGTTCAAACCAATTTTCGGTGGAAGTTTACATAGTAATGTACATCATATATTTTTTTTAGTTTTATCATTCTCTTATTTTAGAAGTTACAGGGGGGGGGGGACACACATTTTACCACTTTGGAAGTGTCTCTCGCACAAACTATTCAGTTTAGAAAAAAATGATATTACAAACCTCAATATCATTTTTGAAGACCTATCCATAGATACCCCACACGTATGGGTTAGATGAAAAAAAAATTTATGAGTTTCAGTTCTAAGTATGGGGAACCCCCAAAGTTTATTGTTTTTTTCTATTTTTATAAGAAAATCTTAATGCGGTTCACAGAAAGCATCTACTTACCAAGTTTCAACAGTATAGTTCTTATAGTTTCGGAAAAAAGTGGCTGTGACATACGGACGGACAGACAGACAGACAGACATGACGAATCTATAAGGGTTCCGTTTTTGCCAAATTTGGCTACGGAACCCTAAAAAGACGGACTTTCATGCGAACTTTCAACCCCTATTTTACCCCTTTGGGGGTGGAATTCCGAAAAACACTTTCTTAGTGGATACCTAGTCATCACAAAGAACACACTCTCCAAATTTCATGTCTCTAGGACCAGCGGTTTAGGCTGTACGTTGATATATAAGTCAGTCAGTGAGTCAGTCAGTCAGGACTTTGAATTTTATATAAATAGATTATAAGCATCTTCGAGAGCCGAGGTTCTGTGGTAGATCTCTATCTACTCAATGATAGAATCCGGAAACTATTGAGCCATGTTGAAGGACCTCATTATACGGGTCAGCTCTAAGGCCAAGTTTATCAATTAATTAGCTTAGTTTGGAATGTTGTAAGTCATCATTCCATAATAGTGTGTTGAATTGAATTAATCCATCCATACTAATAATATTTATAAATGCGAAAGTGTGTCTGTCTGTCTGTCTGCTACGCTTTCCCGGCCCATCTTTTCAACTGATTTTGCTGAAATTTGGTACAGAGTTAGGTTATATCCCGGGGAAGGACATAGGCTACTTTTTATCCCGGAAAATTAAGGATTTCCCGCGGGAATCAAAAAACCTTAATCCACGCAGACGAAGTCGCGGGCATCATCTAGTATCTTATAGTCCTTACCTTCTCAAGGCTCAACAGCTGAACGGATAAAATTGGAACAGAGATGGTTAGAGATAGGGCCGGAAGAGGGATAGAGTTCTCGCGGTAATTAAAAAACCAAAAACCACACCAATAAGGTCTGGTATCGTTGTATGTGTCACCGTAAGATTGTAAAAACCGTAAGATTGTAATCTAACGCTTTTTTTTCGATAGATTGTAAACAGTCGAAAGATTGTGAACCGTTCAATGTTTTAAGTATCAATTTTTGAAATATTCATTGTATTTACGTTTTCTTGTCTCTTTCTTGTAGGTTAGGTTAGGGTTCGACATATATAATCAAGTAGGGCACTTAGGTTCTATCGGGTTAATAAACCTAACAGATTACAATCTACCGAAAAATAATCCGTTATATTGTAATCATTCGACAGTTTACAATTTCGCGAGTTAGATTATAATCTAACGGTTTTTACAATCTTACGGTGACATATGTTTAAGCTATCTTCATTAACACGCTTATTTTTAGACAGCGATAAAGTTATAATATTAATTATGAGTGTATATCCGCCAGTTTGATATAGTTATTCTAATATATTAATGTTTTTTACTAAACATAGTTGGTAGATAAAACACACCTTTATCGACTACGAATCAACTTTTGTAGACTTAGCATGAAGGCACTCAAGTATTTGTCATAAAATATTGCAATACTTGATTACAGATAGTACCTACTGCTAACAACAAAAAAGTTACCAGCATTTACTTATCGATTTTGCTGTATCGGATTTTGATAATGGACCCAACTTGAAATGTTATTTATTCTGTTACATAAAAATGATATAATGCTATCCATTCGATCTTCGTGTTTTCTAGTTCGATCTATTTCACATAAAAAACTTTCGTGATCTTTGGCTTAGGCAATCTTTTCAATTCTCACGGCGATTCTTAGCTCAGAGTCTGGTTATTGTGAAATTTCGATTGTTTATCTATTAAATAAGATATCCTAATGACCAAACAAGGACAAAATCATCTAATATTTGGACATTTATGCCTTCTTATTCACACCTTATCACTGGAAAAATACAAATTGCTTACCATACATCGCCTTACCTAAGAGAGACTAAACTATGACACTTAATATACTTTTCTATATTAAAAGTAGCATCTCTATTCTCTATGAAGATAAAGATAATGAAGTAATTAAGTAGGTACCTAGTAGGTAGGTAGGTACGTAGGAAGGAATAAAACTAGAGAACAGCAACTAAAATAATATCCTAATCCGCCACTAAAATAAGAAACTAAATCACACTGTGGCCAAATCTTTCTATAATATTACAACATACGACTCTATTTCAATCTGCTTATTTTCTCGAATACTTATCACATTATTATTGACTAGTACTATCTATACTAATATTATAAGCTAGATTAAAAAAGATTAAATTTAAACAAATAAAGAAAATGAAGAAACTAGACAATGGGGAATTGTGGGAACTCCATGAATTTCCCACCTATCTATAGGTGTATCCCGGAAATTTCGTCGAAATCGGTTGAACAAATAGGCCAACGAAACGTAGCATCCAGTCTAGACAGACAGGCACACTTTCACATTTATAATAATTAGTATGGATGGGAAAGTGTGTACTGTGTATGTCGATCTGATTGTTAACTCTTCACTGCCCATGCGATTTTGACCTTTGTTAAAGAGGTAGCTTGCATTGCATCGCAGAGTCGAAGATAGGTTATTTTTATCTCGAAACTTACAATGTTTATCTTTGGAAACCTGGCATCATCTAGCATATTATTTAAAACTGACCAAATATAAGCTCATATGACTAAGTACCTTTTATTGCGATCTGTGTAGAAATAATACGTCGAGTGTTTTCTGCAATGGTCTAGTCAACCTCGAAGTCAAAGATGTCACCACACATGCTTATTACATTACAAACTTACTTACTGTCAATATAACAGGTTCGTAGGAATTTAATTTACTAACATCAAAATGTGTGTTTGGAAAAGAATTTTTGGGGCTAAGCTTTTTTCTAACATCGTATCTTATTAGGTAGGTAACAATTTTATTGTGTGTCTGCCATAACTAGCAAGTGAGTTTTTCTTGATTTAGTTTTCTACGTAAATTAAATAAGAACTGGGTAGGAACTTAAGTTATACCATACTATTTTAAGATAATGGATGTAATATTTCTAATGAGCTTATAAAAAGCTACTTATAGTTCTTTGGTTTGATTGATTTGATAAGGATTTGATATATGACCATGTGAACGACTGATTGTTCGTTGTATGATAGGTATAAAATGGAATTATTAACAGCGTGATTTGGTTCTTAAATATTCAAAATAGTAAGCGTTACGCAATAGATGTTTTAATATTATTGACCTCTAGATAAAGAGTGCCTTGAAGGATAAATAAGTAATGAGTATAAACAAATGAAAAGGTTATAGTGCAGTGACAGGAATATGGTATTTCTGCACTATTATTATTATGTTAATATTATTAATATAAAGTTGAATTTATGATGAACCACCCATACAAAAAGGGTGATTGTAATATTAGCTTAAAATAATTAAATACACTTGATATCATTTTAACTTGATTAGAAGAACATAATAATGAAAGGGAACGAAATGGAGCTTTAAGTACTAATAATACTTAGATAGGCCAAAAACATAATATATCTGACTAAGAAATCAATACCTTCCTACTTATTAACTTATAAATTATAATATTTACTTTGAACCTAAATTGAATACTCGTAATTCTAAATTACAACAATAAAACTAAAACCTCATCGATTTCAACGCGTACTTAGCACCCAGGAAGTTTAAAGCATTTTTGGCCATGCTTACCTACTATTAGATTTTCTGTGGTCAATATCGCTACCATTTCTGAGACCATTCAAAGAGTATCTGGGATAAATCCCATTTAACATTTTTAACTACTTATGTTAGTAAGTGGTTCCTGCTAGCTTTTGCCCGAGGCTTCGATTTTGAAACTCCTGTTTTACCCTATAATAGTTAAATCATGATAATTACGTAATTTCAGTCCGATCCGTCCAGTAGTTTGACCTGGTTGATAAATCAGTCAGTGAGTCAGTCGTGTTTTCATCCATCCATACTAATATTACCAATGCCAAGGGGTAGGTTACATTCCGGGGAAGGACATAGGCTTTTTATCTCAGAAAATTAAGGAGTTCCCCGGGAATAAAAAACTTTATCCACGCGGATGAAGTCGCGGTCATCATAAAGTTTAGATATTTAGAAGATTATACAAATTCTGGCTACTTAGGAAAAAAATAAATTATCACTGAGATTTCTGAAAATTAAATATTGATGACAAGAGAGAATTTTACTAATTACAATAATGTGATAATGCCACTTGATTAAATCATAGTGTCAAAGTTTAAGTAACAAGATTCAATAACAGGTATCGAAAATAGCCTTGTCCAAATTCGTAATAGTTGTATATATATACCTCTGTCTATAGTCTTTGTCTCTACTGTACAATATACCTATGCGAAAAACCTATTCGAGTAACTTAACAATAATTTGATGTCAAGTGTCTCTGGGTTCACTGGCAATATTTTTTTAATGTTTACCGTCAAATGCTATTTATTTATTTAAATAATATTGATGATATTTATTTATTTTATTTAAATAAATCTTTATTGCACACCATTAACAAAAGGAGTTAAAAACATTAAAAGTAAAACTAAGAATAGAACAGTTTACTTCACAGCATGCAAAGGCGGTCTTATTCAGATATCCCTTGGAGAGAAAATATATGATAAATACAAATTTTTTTTAAGTTTTACATTTTATCAATTCTCGACGTCAAATCATGTGTCATCCATTACCACATTAGATATTATATTAAATTAGCTGATGCCCGCGACTTTGTCCGCGTGGTTTAAGTTTTTTGATTCCCGCGGGAACTTCTTAATTTTCCGGGACAAACAATAGCCTATGTTACTCTCCAGGTCCTCAACTATACCCATGCCAAAAACCACGTCACGAAACCGACGAACGACGAACATTTTGTATGGGAAAATCAAGGGAAAATGTTTTTTCTTTTATTTTATTTTTTCGTCAATTTTACAATGTTTTTAATAGGTAGTTATTCTGCTATTCGGGACGGAGACAAATACAACAAATCAAAAACATCGATATATACAAGGTGTAAGGTAATTAGTATAACATACCCGCGGCTACCCATGTTAGATGGTGTATAGATATATTGAAAAAGTGTCATGAGACGTGTAGCTCATATCCTGGGGGAGTTATGAGGACTTCAAAATTTTAGCATAAATGTTCAGGTGGCATCCCTTAAAACAGCTGATTCAATATCAATGAACTGCGAACAATACGACGTATGTTAAGCCTCGTTGCCAGCGTGAGCGTTGCGATAAAATCCAGTTGCGATACTAAAGTAATCATTATTCGGCATGCAATTAAATTCTTAAGCCACGTATTTTTGTAAAAAAAATGCCGACTAGTTTGGACTTCGTAAGTCGAAGTGTCCCTTATCCTTAATTTATGAGCCGCCTTTCTCTGTGATTAATTTCTCGACTTACTTCGTTGAAGTTTTGATCAATAATTAATTATTCTGTGTAGTTTGATTTTTCAATGATTTGTAAATTGTAATGATTTGCCAAATTGCATAGCGATTCGATAATAATTATTATTATCGCTTGTAGTACAGTTCTGACTTTAGGTGTAGAAGGAACAAAGGACTCCACAGGGTTGCCAAAATTTATTTTCCTTAATTAACTAATTAATTTTGTATGGAAGTTTTTGATAATTAATTTTGACTTTTTAACTCTGCCATAGTGTTTATAAATTATAACGTCAAAATTGGGTAGCCGCCGGTATGTTATACCTTTTACCTTACACCTTGTATATGTAGGTACTAGTTGGGCCCTTTCATAGAAAAAGGGCGGGCGTCCGACTTGCTGAACCTCGTTGCCTCGAACCGAACTGAGCTGCCTCGTTGGTCTAGCGGTAGTCGACTGCGGATCACGAGGTCTTGGGTTCGATTCCCGGTCGGGCATAAAGATTGTTAGGTATTGGGTTTTTCAATTAAGAAATTCTCAGTGCCAGCCCGGAGTTGGAAGTTGGCGGTGTTTTACCCCCGCGCCTCGGAGAGCACGTTAAGCCGTCGGTCCCGGTTATTATCACTAACATGATAATAGTCGTTAAAGCCCGCCAACCCGCATTGGAGCAGCGTGGTGGGTCTAAGCTCTAATTCCCTCTCTCCTATGAGAGTGGAGGCCTGTGCCCAGCAGTGGGACGTTAATAGGCTGTAGTGGAAGTTAACATCTAAAGTATAATTAGTTTGGCACTGTATAATTTTTATTTAAAGGTAAGTGTTTCAATTCACAATTATACATTTCCAAAAAATAGTTATTTGTTATACAAGAGTGAAAAGTTGTTTTTTAACCGCGTGCTCAATTTTGATGACCGAGCAAGCGAAGGATTTAGAATCCTGAGCGTCAGCGAGGGAATCAAAATTGAGCACGCGGTTAAACGTTATTTAAACTTCCTATTTAATATTTTTATCCATTACGCAATCATTTAATTTCCGCGGCAAACTGTATGATATTTTTTTTACTAACTGGTCAGTTATTCAAAACTTTGGGCTTTGGGTATAGTACATTCAATATTAACTGGCGTCTTTCCACTTGAGACCGTCATTAGCAATAACAATAGGATTAAGTCGTGGCGGGTGAATTCTTTGTATTGCAAAACACGTGCGGCGTTCAAACGGTGTTTCAAACGTTTTTGATACTTTCCCTATGTTATCTTCCTTTAAATAATATAATCAAATGATACAGCTCTTGAAAATCGTCAGTAAAAATGAAAATCTTTTAACAAAAGTCTACGCAGTGGTTAAAATGGCTCAGGAAGCAGGACATGAAGTTTGTAGACTTCCTCCGTATTACTGCATTTTTAATCCCATAGAGTTAAAAAACAATACGAAGAGAAAACATCACACCAACCGTAGGAGATAGTGTCATAACCAAAATTCGTCACATTATTAATACTTCGGATCCGATTCTGTGGAAGAATTCTTACAATCACTGTAAGAAAATTGAACAAAGATTTTTAAAAACACCATGCACTAACTTTATAATAAATGTTGGAAGCGACTCATCAGACAATGAAACCGTGGAAAATAATTCGGAATCAGAAGAAATCAGTGAGTCGTCATAATTTAAAACCCACACGTTTTGATTTATTACTTTAGAATAAATAAATAATTTTTGTAATTGTATTTTATTTAACATACCTGTAAATTAGGTATTTTTTTTTAATTATTCTACGATTATTCAAAAGTATCAACACTGGTTGGTTTGCAACAAAATAGATAAGGCCGAAACTGCTTCGTTAAAAATGAATGGGCTCTATGAGTGTTAGGTTTATTACCCCTATTGTTTAGGTTCAAGTGGAAAGACGCCAGTTAATATTGAATGCACTATACCAGCCGTAGAATAGTCAGCCCAGTACGATAAAAAAATGCAACCAAGATTAGTTAAAGCATAGACGGGCAGAACGGATAAATTTTATCATATTATTATAATAATAATATGAAAAAAAATTGTTATTGACGTGAGTTTAATTTTTAACTAACTTCAATAAATAAAGAGTTTTTATTTATTGAAGTTGGTCATTTTTATAATAGTACTAATAATTATTTTTGAATTCTTTCATTTTCAATAAGGTTTGGCGAGGAATATTTTAAACTGTTCAAAATTTCAAGTTTTTAGCATTAGTGGTTACTGAATTATGCAAAGTGTGACGGACGGACATGTGGCGCCACAAGGGTTGTTTTCTTATCATTTTGTTACGTAACCCTAAAAATGACTTTATTTCTGTCAATTTTTTGACATATCACAGTATCAATAACTAACAAATAATAAAATTTGAAAAACCCACGACGTACTGCAACGCCCCATTGTGTGGACTTTGACCTTAAAATATATCTAAGAACCTTCTCCCAAGCTATACATATCTAATGCAAAAAACCGCAGTATAATCGGTCCAATAGTATAACAGGAAAGTTACATGTAACAAAAATGTGGTAAAAATACTGACATTAATTATCGTTTACCTCGAGAGTACACTGATGTAGGTATTATTTTCAACAAGCGCATCTGTACTAATCTATGACCGAGTCATATACGTTTTCAAGCTGTCATTCAGCAATGGCGCATATTGCAAGCAAGTTCCCGCTTTTCAGACTAGATGGTGTTGTTAATAAGTCCACATTCTTTGTTTGACTGCGCCCGTCTATATAAATTGAGGTCGTTGATCAAAAACCATGAAAATCGGTCCAGCCGAGTTATAAGTGTTCGAAAAAACCGACTTTGTTAATTTTATATATTAAGATTTATATGCCTATTGTTTAACATTTTTATCCAATAATATATAGGCACACGAGGGCAAATAATTGTGCACTCGAAATCGAAAGTGATTGACCAAAGTTATCGGTAAACATTATTCACTTTTACTACTTAGTTCATGCAAGTACGGTATTCATAGAGAATTCCGGATGCATGCGACCTTCGTCAGTTTGAATAGGCACTTAACGCCTAAATTGCCGTCCAAACATAGGAGAGTGTATGACATAACCAGCTGCCGTCACCTACCGCACTTACCACCTTGACACACACAATAATTCCACCTATTGAATGTTTACCTGCACAGACGAGTAAGTGATGAAATTCTGACTTGTGATATATTTTACAATAAAATTTATAATAAATTTTCATAGTAATTTAGTATGATGAAATGTTTATTTTAAGTTTAAACTTACTAGTGAATTAATTATTTTGTAGATTGATGTCCATACTATTGGTTTGAACTTTGACAAAAGTCATAATGTCTAAGCAAAAAAATTAACGCGCGTTCTTTTAAAGCTTGATTTGCTGAGGAAAATCCTAAAAAATTTAAATTATATAGACTTCAAAACTTCGTAAGAGGATTTATTTATAGAACATTAAAACAAACAAAGGCTTTGTCATAACTGCAATAAAAATGTAAAAAATGTTTCCACAAAAGATAAGCTCGTAAACACCAACCCGCATAATGCACTAAAAGATCTCTTATCTTGAAAGATGATAAAGTCAGTGTTGCCTTAAAATGATTTTTGTTAAAAGTGAGCTTTAAAAAGTTTTATGATGAATAACTTGTTAAAAACGAGGTATTTTTCATCGTCGTAAAGTTTAATAAGTTACAAGACGTTTAGTAGGTACTTATTTCCATAATTTTTTTAGGCTCAGGCAGTTAGGTACATATTTTTATAGCAGCGATGTGAGTTTTTGCTTTGGAGGTCAAAGTTCTAAGATCAAGTCCCGGTTGAATTTTTGGAAAATATAATTTTGATTTATAAACACTTGAAGAGATAAATTCTGACCCACTCATTCATAAACTAACTCATCAACCCCCAGCCAAACCCTTGGACTTAGATAGCTAAAATTTTGCTTCCATTATAATGCAGACAAGGAATATAAGCTACACTTTTAAAATTCCCATGGGAGCAAAGCTGCGGTTGGTCGCTAGTCGCATCTTTTATAAATTCACCTTTGTGAAGTTAATTATTGTATCGCTTACTTTCTAACAAAGTACGTACCTCAGGAGTTGATTCCAATAATTAGTGTAGTTTAGCGGCCAAAAATCTAAATTACATATACATATTAGTAATACAATCAACCTACTCGTATCTGCCTGTCGATACGTTACAAGCAACATTGTCGGCAAAAATGTTATTTGTCACGAAATGTATGGTTTTATTGATTGAATACTGATTATTATCATTCATTTTGTCCATAAGTCAAGCCTTTTAGCTAGGAAATGTTAATAGCTACATAGTGCGAAGATGCCGAATTTATCGTCCACTAATACAACGAACCAATAGGTAATATGTAATTGATGACGAAACGAGCTAATCTTGTGAAGGTCTAATATATAACTTTTGCGGAACAGTATTTAACTATTTGATCAATGTATATTCACAGCGTTTAAATGTTTAGTATGGCCTTGATTATTACTACCATTCTAAATGCCTCTTCGGTTTGATTGTTGTTTTTGTCTTTTATACAGAAAATTATCAGTTTAAAGACATCACTCAAGTAGCTTATTTTTAATTATGATGAACGCAACTTAGGATGGTTTAGTCAGACAATCGGTGACGGATTTTTTATCGGCAAAATATGAAACATACAGCTTGCAATATTTAAGAACACGCGTCCTACAAAAGTCGGTCAAAAACCAAATCGGCCGATTTGATGTCTGTGGTAAATTAAAAGGTTTGGACATTGAGTCGGTCACAATATTATCAGTCATAAAGTCAGACCAATTTCATCGGACATACAAAAAGTCTGACGTAGGCGGAGGCTACGGTTAATAAGCCTGTATGAAAGTCATGTTTCAAAGTGTATCCATGAAAAAATGTTTTTGGGTTTTTGGTTAAAAATAAAGACATAGCTGTTATGCGTTTTACGATTATTGGAAATTCCACCTCAGACCGGGATGCAAGTTTGTATGAAAGTCCGTCATCTTTCAAGTTGAAAGGACGAAAATTTGTATTTGAGCTTTCAGCTAAAATGAGTTACGTGTTTCAGTATTTTTGGCAATACCACCTCACTCGATGAATTGCAATTATACCTACAAAGGGGCATCCCTGATTTTATACTAGTTTGATGGTACATTGTGGGTACAATAGTATACCTACATATTGTGCATATTTTATCTTGATATATTAATGACCTCCATGATATTTTTTTATGATCGCGATCATTGCGGTGACCGACCTCAACAATAGGTACACATCCAACTAATACGTCTTATTGTAAATGCAAAAGTGCGTTTGTTTGTTGCTTTATCCTTCAATGATATCACAAATATATAATGGATATAGTTAAAAACCTGAAGAGTAACATAGATTAATTTTTATTCAGGAAAAGTAATGATTTCCCATAATTTTTACTTTCCATTATTAGGTGCAAAGACTAAAGGTAGGTTTATAAATATAAAAACATATGATAAAGAGCTAGTAATAATAGAGTTTAACGAATATTAAAATCATCCATCACCTGTTTGCGTCGAGGTGAATGCTAGGATTTTACTCAATACTTTGAAATAACAATTTAAATTTCATATTCCAATACAAATAGATAGATGAGAATTATTGGCTGAAGCAAATAAAATTTCACGCAAAATAATAAATGACTATAAAATTTTAACGATAATTATTATTAGAACCAGTAGTTCAATTTTTATATTCTGACAGTTATACTTTTATGGAATAATATTAGCTGGGAAACTCACTTTGTAGTATCAGTAGTAATTTGTACACAGTCATACCTCTTATTTTATGTTTTCTTATCATTGTCTTGGTATGTGACAATTTGAATAGGATAACCCCCATTAATGTATAATTTTATAGATAGGGCACGTACTTTATGTACAGATCCGTCTTAGTGCACCACATAATATGCAGGTATAATATTATTATTAGCGATGATATTATGATTACGACGCCTATATTACACCGGATCTATTAATATGTAGGTACACAAAATTATGTGTTTTAATAATCACACATCTTTAGATACAACTATTGGAGTTTTATACGGTAGAGTCAAAACCTGACGTACCTACCTAACATATGGGACACCTGTAGGTCCTACATGTAGGTAATAAATTAATTGAGTATTGATAGTCGAAATAATTTGATGGTTTTTGGCAAATCTAGTTCAACTGTACAAATTATTTTAACCGAGTTTCAATAAAGTTCGAAGAAACAATTCAGGACTCGTAGGTACGTAGAAAAAAAATACGCCCCAAAATGAGGGGGTCTGTTTGAAGTTGGTTGCGAAAAGTACAATATAATATGTGGATAGCAGATAGCCTATTAATGAATATGTGTTTCCTTGAATGTAACAAAAATTAAAATCTATGTAGGTATATATGTCGCAGTCATCTGGTTTAATCTGCTATTTGATTGAATGACTAGCGCGTTCATTGAATGACAACATTCAATTGAATGACTAGGCCGAACGTTGATTGATTAAGCGTCACTCAACGTCCAACTAGTTAGCGGATTGTAACATAGCCCTTTGAACAGAGCGGACGAATCAGTCAGGTGATTGAAATTTAGTTTTCTTGTCTCTTTCTTGTAGATTAGGTTAGGGTTCTACATAAATAATCAGGTACAGGCACTTAAGTTTTATCGGGTTAATATACCTAACAGATTACAATAACCAAACATTACGAAGTCGGCTATATCCCATTCAACGACTATGCTAGATGACGTTCAGTCAAGACGTTGAACGTTACATTGAACAACTTGACGAGTTGTCCTTTAGTCATTCAATTGAATGTTGTCATTCAATAAACGCGCTAGTCATTCAATCAAATAGCAGATTAAACCAGATGACTGCGACATATACAATCTCAACGTTTACAAATGCCTTATGCAGAACGATTCAATTAAGTAAAATAAAATTTGCTTGTTCTATTTTTATTAATATAGGTGACGAACTTAACTAAAACTTCATTATTGTTTTCTTTGGATACATTAATTTAAACGAGAAGCAGTTTAAGTTTCCTACAGAATTCGTCCTCGAGGAAAAGGTCGAAAATAGTTCGTAAGCTATTGTTGAAATTCGCCTTTGTATCGCAGTGTTGCCAAATATCTGTCCTGTGCCAAGTAAAGATTTGTCATTTAAAGACGAATATTGTCCAAATCAAACGTTTGTAGACTTCGTAATATGCACCTTCCATACACTTGGATGAAATTCGTATCTACTAAGAGGTGGAAGATTTGATTCTCAGTCGTAATCATTTGCGTAGGTACCTCCACTATTGAACAGAGTATTATGAGTATATATAATATTACTAGCTGATGCCCGCGGGCCGCGACTTCGTCCGCGTGGAATAAGTTTTTTTAATCCCCAGGGGAACTCCTTATTTTTCCGGAATAAAAAGTACCTAGCCTTTGTCACTCTCCAGGTCCTCAACTATACCCATGGAAAAAATTTACGTCGATCCGGTGCTCTGTTGCAGCGTGATTGAAGGACAAACCAACAAATCAAGAAACATATACACTTTCGCATTAATAATATTAGTATGATGTATATCCTTCCTATTTAAATGTCGTAAGTAGGTAGGTATAGATAAAGGTCAGGGTTAGTTACCACCAATCATCAATGTCGGTCAATCATCTGGATTCTGGATTCTGGACCTAGCGACCGGCTTTCAGTTTCTTGCAATTTCAGGCAAGACGAGACGGACGGAGACTTACACCTACGGTTGCAAAGACTATCGACTGTGGCAGTGCTGATGCAAGCTGTCAGACTCATGAATGTATTTACTTCATAGATAATACATTAGAGATTATTATAAAGGAGTATACTTATTAAAAAGTTTGTGTCAAAGTTGAATCGTAAAATATTCTACAAATGTTACCTACTTCTTGAAATTGCAAATGCCTTTTTGAAGTGCTTACACGTTTTCTTAGCGGATCAAAAACTATTTTTTTGATGGTTATCTTGTACGTGAGTCTGAAATATAACGCGGCGGATTGGCTTGCGAGCGGCGAGGTTACGGTCACGGACACCATGGACATTGCTAAAATATATAAACGTGCGTGGGTTGACTTTTAAAAGGGTCCTTTGTATGGAGCAAACTGTTCTTCGTGATTGACCTGACCGAAATTCACTAAAGCAATCCGTTTTTGTCAAATTCGCGCAAATAAAAGTAGAACGGCGCTTTGTTAACAATAAGATATTGTGCGAATGTACAAGTTCAGAATAGAAAAGAAGGCGTGACCAATAAAAAAATTATAATCATTGAATTTAATCGAATGACGTCGCCAACTCACCACCAAGTCCCATTTTGTATCGGGTTGAAAATCAATAAACTATCGAAGTTGCGAGCCCTTTTTTACAAGCTTTTATTTAGCTTCACCTTTTCCGGTGTCTGTCTGTAATCAAATCTTGCAAGTTAAATTTGACCCACTTCCCGGTTTCCGATTGGGCTAAAGTTTTGTATTATTTGCTGAGAATAATGTACCTACTGTGACTTTGTACATGGGAAATGATTTTCTGAGGCTTTTTCGTAGCCATATTATACAATTTTATAGAATAGAAATATAAAGTACTAATAGACACATTAATATGTAAACTTATGTCATGGGCAAAGAGCATAAAGAACCAGGGGTAGAGGTACAACTCCATACTTAAGCAAAAAGCATTCAAAATCTGCTTATCATCGCTGATACCCTGTAGTTCTTCTGCTTAGCTCTAGATGGCGTTAAAACGAAAGCTTCGAAATAAACTTTTTGCTATCGGATTTTATGAAAATTTTATATTTAATAGTTAATTAAACTTAATAAATAAATAGGTAAATAAAGTAAAACAACAAAATACATGTTTTCATTGAGTTTCGGTTGATTTAAACAAAATTTATACTTATTCGAGACAAGTAACGCCATCTAGAATTTATTTTAGAACTATGGTACCCGTTGTATGGAGTTGTACCTCTACCCCTGGTTCTTTATGCTCTTTGGTCATGGGAATTGAACAAAAAATAAGAATACCTTTATGATCCTAAGTAAACACGCTGTTTCAAAATTATAATAGGCTATTTGTATTCAGCGATCGATTTTATTTGATAATCATACCTGTGAATGCCAACATGTCCACCATAATGCTTGAAATGGGTACTTATACCTACCTCTCAATTTTAGATGACATTTTTGAGGAGTCACATTTTATTTGAATTAGAATAACTTACCATATAAAATGGAAGCAACCATGGGAACAACATTTTTACGGTCTCAGTAGGTACTTACGCAGAAAAATATACCTATATTGAAGTACTTTTTCGTTCCGACGAGCATTTCTGCTGCGGACAACCCTGCCTGAATACGACATACTTTTAAATAATGTGTATGGTACTGAAATAGCGTTAAAATGCTGTTAATTTTGCAAACTGCAATAACTATTCAGTGAATATATTGAATCTCTATACAATTCTATTTCGATGCTCTACATCTAGGTACATATTAATCAAAATGTAACACTACTCCAATCTGACTCACAACACTGTACTGATATTTATAATCCAACCAACCCAATATTTTTTTTTAAATTTAAGAAATTACTTCTGAGGTCAGAGTTCTGAATTCTGCGATCATTACAATCAATATGATGGCTTGAATCTCTTTTTGAGTATTAAAGTAATAATATAAACGAACCTCTTAGCATATTCTATAATTCTCAAGTTTTTCTTATTGTTCCAGGCATTTTTGGTAATAGCAAATGCCAAAGAGGATGCCGCCACGACACGCGAATTGTTCCAGATAGAGGTACCGGAAGAGCGAGCATACTCTGACAACTATGGCACCAACAACAAAGAGACCGTAGTCGACATCGAGGATAGTGATAAGAAACAATATTATGAAACCAATTATGATACTAGTAAGTAAAATATAATAAATAACCGTAAAAAAGTAATGTTATCAACATAGTTAGGTACCTACTAAACAATAAACGAATTGCACGTTGATGATTGGTATTCGAAAGTTAAAATCCAATGAAGTACATCATTGTTCGTATCACATCATTTGGTGTTTTTATTATTGTGAGACAGGCTTGCGCTTGACGACAATCATGATTAGTGCAAAGCAATGATGAGGTCTAGGTTGGAACGCACTTGCCTAGAAGATGCATATTCACTCTTGCCTTGAAGGTACCTAAGTTATATGTGGCAGGAAACACGTGCTCTGGGAGGGTGTTCCATACCCTAGCGGTTCTGATCAGAAACGTCGAGCAAAAACGTTTCGTGCGAGCAAACTGGACGTCAACCACATAAGGATACCAACGCGGACGATCTCGCTGTTCTGTGGTAGAACGGAGAAGAAGGAACAAGATTGTGAAGTTCCTGAGCACACTCTCCATGGTATATCCGATAAAAAACTGATTAGCAGGCGACATTGCGTCGGGGTTGTAAACTGAGCAATTTCGCCTGCGTGATTGATCGCCAATTATCCTTCGGGCCCGGCGATCTATCGAGTCTAATGTATCGAGTTGGTACTGACGGATCCGTCCCAAAGGTAGGCAGCAATACTCCATGCCTGATGAGAACGAGGCGCTGATCTGGCGTGAAGTAACGCTTCACCTTGTTCAGGATACCAAGTCTTTTGGCAGCTGTAAATGGCACACTGTTTTTTCATATACTATTATTTAAAATGATTTTAGAATGTAAGCTGTGAGTTTCAAGAGCAATATAGATTTTAATTCTCACTTATTTTTAGATGCTTATCAATTTGGTTACGATGTCGGTCCCAACGGCCAGTTTCACCACGAAAACCGAGGTCCGGACGGCGTCACATACGGTTGCTACGGTTACGTCGACGGGAACGGTTATCTACGTGCGACACACTACGTAGCTGATAGCCACGGCTACAGAGTAGTGGAGCCCGAGAAACCAGTCGAAGTCTTTCCGGAAGCTCCGAATTACGAATATGATGAAAAGTACGTATAACTTTAATATCACTTGCTTTAACTGTGAAGGAAAACATCGTGAGGAATCCTGCGTGCCCGAGATTTCTTCACAATGTTCTCAGAGGTGTGTAGAATCTGTCAGTCCACACTTAGCCAGCGTGGTGGACTATAGCCAAAGCCTTCTTCTTCTGAGAGTGATATCGTGCTCAGTAATGCGTCAGCAATGGTTTGAAGGGTTGACGTTGATGTATAATTTACCAACGTTTTCTTAATCTCTTTATCTTTCTTATGAGGTGTAAATTATTTTCGCCGCTGCTTACAAGCCGCCTGTCTCCTAATACTACTGGTGCAACATGAGTTGCACCGGCTCGGCCCGCTGAATTTACATCGTAAGGAAACGCCCACCACCGGCGATTTTTGATTTTTTGGGATTAGCCATCTCAAATGAACTTTTATTTGCTTACCAAAATAGATTGCTTTATGTATCTTTGCCCGTGTGAGCACGCAACCTTTTTAGGCCTAGGGTTCATCGTAACCTTGAAGTACCTATGAAAACAATTCAATGTTATAAATTATACGCGTGCGACGTCGATTATTGCCCTACAACATAAAAAGGATTCTCTCCGGTTTCTTCGTGTGTCCAAAAAGATAAATACTTTTTATTTATTTTTACATTTTTAATCATTGCTTTTCAGTAACGTGACCCCAAGTACGGAACCAGGCCAGCTAGTACCATGGGACAAGTTGTACTTGCCTAAAGGTTGTGGTCGCACCCCTGGTGGCATTCCTCCGGTTCCTCCTCCGAAACCGAAGCCGAAGCCGCCCTCAAAGCCCAACCCGCCACCCGACAACACCGGTCAAACCAGCAACCCGACACCCGGTGTGGTGTACCCCGGTATGTGTTATCTTTAATTTAACAAGCGAAAGAGCCACGCATACGACAAAAGCGAAGCCTCCTGCACTTAATTGCGGCGTTATTCTGACCCACCCTTCGTCACTCAACAAAGACAAATCTGCCCATACCTCCTCTTTCAAATTCTACCGATCCGTTTAGGCTGCTATTATTGTGAAACAATTTTTTGAAATACCTACGTAAATTCATAAATATAAAATATCTAAAAGCAATTAGAGATAGGTATTGTATTTTCACGCGAAAACATTATAGAGCAAGATCCCGCAACTATAATCAGACCTTCGTTATTTTACTAACCGACTTCCAAAAAAGGAGGAGGTTCTCAATTCGGCGCGTATCTTTTTTTTTTTTAATGTATGTCGGTGCATATCTCCGAGGTTTCTGAACTGATTTTAACAATATTTTTTTTCCTTGGTTAGAAGAAGCTCACGAGGTGGTCCCATAAAAAAATCTGACTCCAAATCCTCAATCCTGATGCTGTAGGTGTACCGTACTACATGAAATCATCAAACTAGTGAGTTAGGAAATTTTGATGGTGAATTCATATAGTAGGTATCTAGTGACGTGTATACGATACAACTCTGAGTCCCAACTCCTCAACCCTGATGCTGTAGGGTACAGAACTCCTTAAAAATAGCAATTTAAGATTTTATTATGATGAATTAATATTGTAGGTGTCAAGCAACGACTTCATACTTAAACCCAAGTCCCAACTCCTCAACCCTGATGCTGTAGGGTACAGAACTTCTTAAACATAGTGGTTTAGGATTTTTTATGGTGAATTAATATTGTAGGTGTCAAGCAACGACTTCATACTTAAGCCCAAGTCCCAACTCCTCAACCCTGATGCTGCAGGGTAGGTGCACTCCTAAGCCATAGGGATTTAAAGTACACTAAAAAGTTAAAAATAAAAATTCTTTTCAAAAAACCGACTTCCAAAGCCACTGTAAAGTAAAAAATAATTTTGATTTCTACACACTCTGTTGAAGTCGGGCGAGTTAAACAAAGATAGGCATAGTTGACGCGTGAGGCTCGCCCGACTTCAACATAGTGTGTGTGTGTGGCTTTGGAAGTCGGTTATTTGGAAAGAATGTTTTTAAAGCTGAAGTCGGGCGGGTATAACAAGGAAAAGCAAAGTTGACGAATCAGACTCGCCCGACTTCAACATTGTGGGTAAAAATCAAAATTATTTTGTACTTTACAGTGGCGTTGGAAGTCGGTTTTTTGGAAAGAATTTTTATCATGTTTTCTTTTGATACGAGTATAACCTGATATGCACGAGACTAAGAATGGCGTTGATATTATTTTAGGCCAAGGCGGATATTACCCTGGCACACCTGGAACTCCCGGCACTCCCGGAACGCCTGGTAGTCCTGGCAGCCCTGGTGGACCCGGTGGACCTAATGGACCATATGGACCAGGTGGCCCCAACGGACCTAGCGGACCTGGTGGACCAAATGGACCAGGTGGCCCTAACGGACCTAGCGGACCCGGTGGTTCAGGTACTTTTAATTTGAAATCTATTTAAAATTTTAATTAGGCTGTTTAGCTTGCCAGTGCTACCATCTAAGACTAAATCATCACTGCTCCACTTACCACCTGACTTTGGCTTCCTGACTGACTGCCCTGACTACGCCAAAATTTATAGTAGGTACTTAGCTTAGAGATAAAAAAAACTAAAACGTCTGCAATATTTTGAGCTAAGTTTCAAAATCTTTGGGTTATGATTTCACATCATTCACATGCCATGTTTATTAATATATGTATATATAGCTGCTCGTGCTGATTCATTGATTGATCACCTCTCCTGAACAATTTTGTATGAAAAAAATTTTTTTCACTGACCATTTCGTATAGAGGGGAAAAATTCATGAAGAGGAAAAATACGGAGAGAGCTGATGATTGAGGATTTCGAAGACGGGTGAACAGCACAGCCAGGGCATTGAAGAAAGATGGGGGGTGCTCGACCAAATGTCATTCGAAACGTCATCCGATTGACAATGAGCCGAAAAAAAAAACCAAAATGGCGGATTCAACATGGCCGCCATACAAATTTCATCGGTGTCTATCTCGGAGAGTATAAAAGATGGAAGAGTGGTTTCTTGGCAAAAGATGATCAGGACATGAAGGTCTACTTGATGAACAGGAAAAAAATTCAAGATAGCGGAATTTATTTTTCCATAGAAAATGTATGGCGAATATTTAGTGTAGAACTATGCAAGACTTTGATGCGGATCCTTTCCAAAATTTGTTTATAAAGAACAACTCTCCATAATTTTTTGGAGAAAAAAATATACTTATGGAGAGCGATGATAATCGAGGGTTTGAAAGATGGGTGAGGAGCACGGCCAAAATTTCATAGGTCTATTTCAAAATGTATACTAGATAGAAAAGTGGAAGTAGGAAAATTGCATGACTTTGATATGGTTTTTTTACAAGATTTTTTCTGTATGGAAAAATTGTCGGTTTGCCGTTAGGAAAGCCAATATGGCGAAGTTCAATGGCACCCAAAGGTACCCGATCGTCAGCGGTATGATAATGATATTAAATATTAATCAACTAAGGAAGGTTTCTTTGTGTTTTTACTTCAACGGTCTCTTACACTCTATGCATGTCTGGAAATGTTTTTTACATTTAAAGGCCCTTTTAGATTCTTAGGGGGGTTTCTGTTTTATGTTTTCTTATGAGAATTTTTTTAACGTCTGTCGGACGTTTGGCACGCTGGCGCTTCAGTGGGCCGCGCGATCTACTTCGCGGTCCACTTCAGCGGGCCGCGCATCCACGCGCCATACTAGTTTACTTTATATACCTACACAAACAAGAAAAGGAAATAATATGTACTTACTACCTATACTTAAAATAGGGACCTAAATTATCCTTTCGCCAATCCATACTAATATTATAAATGCGAAAGTGTGTCTGTCTGTCTGTCTGTCTGCTACCCTTTACGGCCCAACTACTAAACCGATTTTGATGAAATTTGGTACAAGGCTACTTTTTATCCCTGAAAATTGAAGAATTCCCGCGGGAATCAAAAAACATAAATCCACGCGGACGAAGTCGCGGGAATCATCTAGTATAAAATAAAGACTAATAATTTTTTATTTAATATTCAGCTTTAGGCCGATCTAAGTCTTGTGTGAATTTTACAAAATGGTCAGACGTAGCCTCTGAAAGTCGAATGAATAGTCAAACAGACGGACTGATACAAATTCCTAGAGTCGGAGAACTCGCATCAAGAATTTCTCGGTACCTACAACATATATTATCTAGTATAATTGGAGTTTTTTGTGAACTAAGACGCTGGATAGTGAAAAATTTCGTCAAATAAAATATTAGGTAGTTGATTAACTAAGCATACTTGATAGATCTTATTGCTAGGTAATTATGCTTATTATATTTGGATTGGTTTAAAAATAGCGTCTGATATTATTTGTAGGACAAGGCGGATACTATCCTGGCCCGCCTGGAACTCCCGGCACTCCCGGAACGCCTGGTAGTCCTGGCAGTCCTGGTGGACCCGGAGGACCGAATGGACCATATGGACCAGGTGGCCCCAACGGACCTAGCGGACCTAGTGGACCAAATGGACCTGGCGGACCCGGTGGTTCAGGTACTTTTTTCAATTTTCCGTGATAGCCTATGTCCTTCCCCGGGATACAACCTCTCCCTGTACCAAATTTCATCAAAATCAGTTGAGTAGTTGGGCCGTGAAAGCATAGCAGACAGACAGACAGACAGACACACTTTCGCATTTATAATATTACTAGATGATTCCCGCGACTTCGTCCGCGTGGATTAAGATTTTTTGATTCCCGCGGGAACTCTTTAATTTTCCGGGATAAAAAGTAGCCTATGTCCTTTCCCGGGATACATTCTACCCCTGTACCAAATTTCATCAAAATCGGTTGAACAGATGGGCCGTGAAAGCGTAGCAGACAGACAGACAGACAGACACACTTTCACATTTTTAATATTAGTATGGATAAGTATGGATTATAGTAGAGCTTATAGTAAAAAAAAAATCTCTATAACGTCTGCAATATTTTGAGCTAAGTTTCAAAATCTTTGGGTTATGATTTCACATCATTCACATGCCATGTTTATTTACTTTATGTACCTACAGTCTACACAAACAAGAAAAGGAAATAATATGGACGTAACCTTTACGTAAAATGACACAAGAGCAAACACGGTCACTGCAAGATAATTTCTATATTTTCTTTTGATATTACCTGATTTACCTGATATGCACGACGATGTAGGGACCTAAATTATCCTTTCCCCAATATAAAATAAAAATTAATATTTTTTTATTTAATATTTAGCTTTAGGCCGATCTAAGTGTTGTGTGAATTTTACAAAATGGTCATACGTAGTCTCCGAAACTCGGAGAACTGGCATCCAGAATTTTTCGGTACCTACGACATATTATATCTAGTACCTACATATTAAACAGGAGTCTTTCTAAACAAAGATGCTGGACAGTGAAAAATGTCGACAAATAAAAATATTAGGTAGTTTAATAAGTAAGCGTACCTACTTGATAGATTTTTGGTAGGTAATTATGTTAATTATATTTGAACTAGCGGTCCGCCCCGGCTTCGCACGGGTAGCAATTAAGCATAGTAGTCCATACCCAATAATAGCCAGTCGGCAATGGCCAGCACATCAGGTTTTACATTAGCACTGCGATATCTACATATTATGCAGGTCGCGGCCGCCAATATTTCTGTTGCGCGTTACTTTATTTCTATGATATCTTCTAAGATATCAATCTAAATTAAATGGTGTAAAGTGCCAATTTGGTCTATATTAAATACTTGAGATGAAAAATCATTTTATTTTGATAAGGATTAATACAATGTCAGTAAAACAACTTCGAAAGTAAAGCTTTGTTTTAGAGCAAATTTGAAAATTATAAAAATGGTTATTGTGAGATGACCTTAAAAGATAGATAGATAGAACTTTTTGAGACGAACAATTCCACCATACA
The DNA here is from genome assembly GCA_963932025.1 of Erebia epiphron. NCBI lineage: Eukaryota > Metazoa > Arthropoda > Insecta > Lepidoptera > Nymphalidae > Erebia > Erebia epiphron. The sequence goes on along the minus strand of OZ009952.1, from coordinate 19,114,107 downwards.
TTGTTTTCGTGTAACTTTGACTATTTAAGCAGCGCACGCCATGGAAGCCCTCAGATGAAATAATTTTTTCCGACTTAATTCACATTATTGCAATTTGCGAAGGGATCTCTATTTTTTTGAAAATAGAGCCTTTGTTACTCGCTGATAAAGTAGCTTTCTATTAGTGAAAGAATTTTTAAAATCAGTTGAGTAGTTTTTGAGTTTATCCATTACAAACAAACAAACAAACAAATCTTTCTTCTTTATAATATTAAAATTGATTTATTGATTTATTGATTTGTTTGTTGTGAACACAATATCAACATGTATTCTGCCATTTCTGGCGTACAACATTTAGAATTATTAATATCTAACATTTAACATTAACATTAACATTATTATTATATCTACTAATTAAATTATTTACAAAATCAAATTGGTCAATTAAATTCAAAATTATTATTACACTCAATAATGGACAAATCACATAATACATATTATCAAATCTTCTTGAAAAAAAATACAAATACAAAAAGGGTACACATGTCATTATATAATTCTTATGTAAGTATAGATTGGTATAATGTATTGGTAGATTGGTTCTTATGTAAGTATGGATTGGTATATTGGTAATATTAAGTATAGATTGGTTTAAAAATTGCATCTGATATTATTTGTAGGACAAGGTGGATATTATCCTGGCACGCCTGGAACTCCCGGCACTCCCGGAACGCCTGGTAGTCCTGGTAGTCCTGGCGGGCCTGGTGGACCCGGTGTCCCTGGAGGCCCTCCCGGCAGTTACTACCCTGGACAAGGTTTGTACCTATCTATCTTTGTCTATTTTACCTTTATCTCCTACCTATCTCTAGCGCTTAATATTTCGATAATCACGATGCGTGTTTAAAGTTAACACAGTGTTTGTTGTTTATAGGTGGTTCTGTGGTAAAAGCTTGTTTTTAAAAATTGTTTTTTTTTTATATTATTATGTCGTATATTAATGATAATCATAATAAAAGTATCAACTTTTACCTAATTTCGACTAATAAAAAGTCATTGAAAATATACAAAAGTACATACATTGATAAGAACGAAAAGAGACGTTAATGTAGGTACACTATTAACAACAATTCTCCGCCGATCAGGGTCGTTCGATTCTAGTGTACGGTGTCAACTTGGTACATAATTCTCTTGGAGTCAGATGATCAGTACTTAAAAACATTTTGAAATATTTCCAGGGACTCCCGGTACTCCTGGATCACCCAGCACTCCTGGCGGTCCCGGAGGCCCTGGCGGCCCTAGTGGTCCAGGCGGACCAGGAAGTCAAGGTGGATACTACCCCGGACAAACAGGTGGCCAAGGACCGAGTGGACCAGGTACAAACGTTAAACTTAAAATTTGTCCACGTTAAGAAAATTGTGACTCATCACTGTCAGTAGGCTGCCACGGCCAAGCCTCACCAAATAAGTTGCAAGAAAGCAGAAAGCTTATTATCATTCACATGCCATGTTTATTTACTTTATATATCTACACAAACCAGAAAAGGAAATAATATGTACTTACTACCTATACTTAAAATGACAAACAAGAGCAAACACGCTCACGGCAAGATAATTTCCATGTTTTCTTTTGATATAACCTGATATGCATGACGACGTAGGGACCTAAATTATCCTTTCCCCAATATAAAATAAAGACAAAAATATTTTTATTTAATATTCAGCTTTAGGCCGATCTAAGTGTTGTGTGAATTTTACAAAATGGTCAGACGTAGCCTCTGAAAGTCGAAAGAATAGTCAAACAGACGGACTGATGCAAATTCCTAGAGTCGGAGAACTCGCATCCAGAATTTCTCGGTACCTACAACATAATATATCTAGTATAAATAAACAGGAGTTCTTTGTGAACTAAGATGCTGGATAGTGAAAAATGTCATCAAATAAAATATTAGGTAGTTGATTAACTAAGCATACTTGATAGATTTTTGCTAGGTAATTATGCTGATTATATTTGGATTGGTTTAAAAATAGCGTTTGATATTATTTGTAGGACAAGGCGGATACTACCCTGGCCCGCCTGGAACTCCCGGCACTCCCGGAACGCCTGGTAGTCCTGGCAGTCCTGGTGGACCCGGTGGACCTAATGGACCAGGTGGCCCCAACGGACCTAGCGGACCTAGTGGACCAAATGGACCAGGTCGCCCTAGCGGACCCGGTGGTTCAGGTACTTTTAATTTTAAATCTATTAAAAAGAATAAAAATAATATATATATATGTATAATATTATAGTAGGTACTCAGCTTATAGTAATAAAAATATCTCTAGAACGTCTGCAATATTTTGAGCTAAGTTTCAAAATCTTTGGGTTATGATTTCACATCATTCACATGCCATGTTTATTTACTTTATTTACCTACCTACACAAACAAGAAAAGAAAATAATATGTAAGTACTTACTACCTTTACGAAAAAATTACACAAGAGCAAACACGGTCACTGCAAGATAATTTCTATGTTTTATTTTGATATAACCTGATTTACCTGATATGCACGACGATGTAGGGACCTAAATTATTCATTCCCCAATATAAAATAAAAATTTATATTCTTTTAATATCTTTAGGCCGATCTAAGTGTTGTGTGAATTTTACAAAATGGTTAGACGTAGACTCCGAAAGTCGAATGAATAGTCAAACAGACGGACTAATGCAAATTCGCTCTACATTCAGAGAACTGGCATCCAGAATTTTTAGGTACCTACGACATATTATATCTAGTACCTACATATTAAACAGGAGTCTTTCTAAACAAAGATGCTGGACAGTGAAAAATGTCGACAAATAAAAATATTAGGTAGTTTAATAAGTAAGCGTACTTGATAGATTTTTGCTAGGTAATTATGTTAATTATATTTGAACTAGCGGTCCGCCCCGGCTTCGCACGGGTAGCAATTAAGCATAGTAGTCCATACCCAATAATAGCCAGTCGGCAATGGCCAGCACATCAGGTTTTACATTAGCACTGCGATATCTACATACCTATTATGCAGGTCGCGGCCGCCCCTATTTCTGTTGCGCGTTACTTTATTTCTATGATATCTTCTAAGATATCAATCTAAATTAAATGGTGTAAAGTGCCAATTTGGTCTATATTAAATACTTGAGATGAAAAATCATTTTATTTTGATAAGGATTAATACAATGTCAGTAAAACAACTTCGAAAGTAAAGCTTTGTTTTAGAGCAAATTTGAAAATTATAAAAATGGTTATTGTGAGATGACCTTAAAAGATAGATAGATAGAACTTTTTGAGACGAACAATTCCACCATACATTGTTTTCGTGCAACTTTGACTATTTAAGCAGCGCACGCCATGGAAGCTCTCAGTGGAATTAATTTTTTCCGACTTAATTCACATTATTGCAATTTTCGAAGGGATCTCTATTTTTTTGAAAATAAAATATAGCCTTTGTTACTCGCTGATAAAGTAGTTTTCTATTAGTGAAAGAATTTTTAAAATCAGTTGAGTAGTTTTTGAGTTTATCCATTACAAACAAACAAACAAACAAATCTTTCTTCTTTATAATTGGTTATGATTGGTTTAAAAATTGCATCTGATATTATTTGTAGGACAAGGCGGATACTATCCTGGCACGCCTGGAACTCCCGGCACTCCCGGAACGCCTGGTAGTCCTGGTAGTCCTGGCGGCCCTGGTGGACCCGGTGTCCCTGCAGGCCCTCCCGGCAGTTACTACCCTGGACAAGGTTTGTGCCTATCTACCTTTGTTTATTTTACCTTTATCTCCTACCTATCTCTAGCGCTTAATATTTCGATAATCACGATGCGCGTTTAAAGTTAACACAGTGTTTGTTGTTTATAGGTGGTTCTGTGGTAAAAGCTTGTTTTTAAAAATGTTTCTTTTTTTAATATTATTATGTTGTTTATTAATCATAATCATATTAAAAGTATCAACTTTTACCTAATTTCGACTAATAAAAGTCATTGAAAATATACAAAAATACATACATTGGTAAGAAACGAAAAGTGACGTTAATGTAGGTACACTATTAACAACAATCCTCAGCCGATCAGGGTCGTTCGATTCTGGTGTACGGTGTCAACTTGGTACATAATTGTCTTGGAGTCAGATGAGCAGTACTTAAAAACATTTTGAAATGTTTCCAGGGACTCCAGGAACTCCCGGTACTCCTGGATCACCCGGCACTCCTGGCGGCCCTAGTGGTCCAGGCGGACCAGGAAGTCAAGGTGGATACTACCCCGGACAAACAGGTGGCCAAGGACCGAGTGGACCAGGTACAAGCGTTAAACTTTTAATTTGTCCACGTTAAGAAAATTGTGACTCATCACTGTCGGTAGGCTGCCACGGCCAAGCCCTACCAAATAAGTTGCAAGAAAGCAGAAAGCTTTTTAATTTCTTGCAATTTGATTGGTTGGGCGGCGTGCTTTAGCCAGTGCGTGCGTGTCGGCAGTGTTGAGTCACTATTTTCTTATCGGGGACAGACTAAAGTATTCTTTTAACTCACTTTACCAATTAATTTCTTTGCAAAATTAGTAGGTTGGTAAAATGAATACACAAATGGCGTATTCTTAATCGTGAATTCTCTTAAGGTGGCAACTATCCCGGAAGACCAGGCTACCCTGGCACTCCCGGTTCGCCAGGAACTCCCGGCACACCTGGTAGCCCTGGTGGCCCTGGTGGTGCTGGAAGCCCTGGGGGCCCTAGCGGTCCAGGCGGATATTACCCCGGACAAACAGGAGGCCAAGGACCGAGTGGACCAGGTACGCGTGTCAAAGATCTATTCCTAATATTACTTTGACAAATACTTATTCTTCATGAATGATGAATGATAATAATCATAATATAACTGTAACTGGATGACTCCTGCTCAGTGGAATATTTTAATAGCAAGAAATATAACTCTCTGTCTATCTGTTACGACATCACGCAGAAAATGCTGAATAGATTTTTATGCAACTTTTGTACCGTAAAAAAATATGGTTCGTTCGAAATGGGGATGATAAAATTAAAAATAACTAGGTGAAATGTACCGATTTAGACAATTCTTATTTCTTTACAAAGGTTATAGGTACTATAGCTTATAAGGGGTAGATTTTGAAAAATCTTTCTATTATTATAACTGTCTAAATATATTCAAATATATTTAATGTACATAAATCGTCAAGTTACAGTTTCATTATAAGTAAAGATACAAAACTTTTTGCTGCTCCAGGTCAGCCAGGACAACCTGGACAGCCAGGCGGACCAGGACAACCAAGTAAGCCCGGATATCCAAGTGGACCAGGACAACCGACTCAACCAGGTGGACCAGGACAAACCGGCCAGCCAGGACAACCTGGACAGCCAGGCGGGCCAGGTCAGCCAGGTAAATAAACGCATTTTGTTTATATTTACTTTACATTCTATGAGATCCAGAAGTACAAACACAGGGGACGGAGCGCTGCGTTTCCGTGTGTTGTAGGATATAAATACAAGGAATTATACCCGGCCCGACCCGCTCCCGATTCCCACCCATTCCATGTGTACATGTCCATGAAAGAAATATATAAAAAAGTAAAATATCAGAAATAAATAGCTTAAGTTCTACCGTCCATTTTATTGGTGTTACAGGCCAGCCAGGAAAACCAGGATACCCAGGACAACCAGGCCAACCCGGATACCCAAGTGGTCCAGGGCCATCTGGTCAGCCAGGTGGACCAGGACAACCAGGTAAATAAAAGCAATGCGTTTGTGTGTTTATTTAACGTAAGAAATCTATGAGTCATTAAATAAGTCATGGGGTAGATTGTCACGAACCCTTGGTTTGTATGCCATATCCATACTAATATTATAAATGTGAAAGTGTGTCTGTCTGTCTGCTACGCTTTCACGGCCCACCCGTTCAACCGATTTTCAACAAAATGTATACAGGGATAGGTTGTATCCCGGGGAAAAACATATGCTTCTTTTTATCCCGAAAAATCAAGGATTTCCGGCGGGAATTGAAAAAACTTAATCCAAGCGGACGAAGTCGCGGGTATCATCTAGTCCTTATTATACTTATGCTAACAAACGATGCCCAATTTCTTTGATTGAAAATTTACCTTGAATGGCTCAAGGTCATTAATCATTTCATGCTTTCCATAATTGCGAATTTGTTTCATAAAAAATAAACGAATACAATTTGATGATGCCTGCGACTTTATAAAGTTCGCGCGTATTATTTTTATCCTGCAGAAGCGATTTCCGAACTCGATAAACAAGGTCCCTGTACCAAATTTCGTCAATAATAGTTGAGCAGATGCGACGTGATAATTACAGACAGGCAGGGAGACAGAGAGATAGGCAGCTCATAAGGAATAATTTAGCATTATAATTAAAATATGTCAATCTAACTTGCTATATTTTAGGTGGTCCAGGCCAGCCAGGAAAGCCCGGATACCCAGGACAACCTGGACAGCCAGGACAACCCGGATACCCAAGCCAGCCAGGAGGACCCGGATATCCAGGACAACCTGGACAGCCAGGTCAACCTGGTTACCCAAGTCAACCAGGTGGGCCAGGCCAACCCGGTCAACCTGGACAACCCGGATACCCAGGAACGCCAGGACAGCCAGGACAACCAGGACAACCAGGCCAGCCCGGATACCCAAGTGGTCCAGGTCCATCTGGTCAGCCAGGTGGACCAGGGCAACCCGGACAACCAGGTGGACCAGGACAACCAGGTAAATAAAAGCAATGCGTTTGTGTGTTTATTTTACGTACGAAATCTATGAGTCATTAAATAAGTCATGGGGTAGATTGTCACGAACTCTTGGTTTGTATGCCATATCCATACTAATATTATAAATGCGAGAGTGTGTCTGTCTGTCTGCTACGCTTTCACGGCCCACCCGTTCAACCGATTTTCAACAAAATTTATACAGGGATAGGTTGTATCCCGGGGAAGGACATAGGCTTCTTTTTATCCCGAAAAATCAAGGATTTCCCGCGGGAATTAAAAAAAACTTAATCCAAGCGGACGAAGTCGCGGGTATCAACTAGTCCTTATTATACTTATGCTAACAAACGATGCCCAATTTCTTTGATTGAAAATTTACCTTGCATGGCTCAAGGTCATTAATCATTTCATGCTTTCCATAATTGCGAATTTGTTTCATAAAAAATAAACGAATACAATTTGATGATGCCTGCGACTTTAGAAAGTTCGCGCGTATTTTTTTTATCCTGCAGAAGCGATTTCCGAACTCGATAAACAAGGTCCCTGTACCAAATTTCGTCAAAAGTAGTTGAGCAGATGCGACGTGATAATTACAGACAGGCAGGGAGACAGAGAGATAGGCAGCTCATAAGGAATAATTTAGCATTATAATTAAAATATGTCAATCTAACTTGCTATATTTTAGGTGGTCCAGGCCAGCCAGGAAAGCCCGGATACCCAGGACAACCTGGACAGCCAGGACAACCCGGATACCCAAGCCAGCCAGGAGGACCCGGATATCCAGGACAACCTGGACAGCCAGGTCAACCTGGTTACCCAAGTCAACCAGGTGGGCCAGGCCAACCCGGCCAACCTGGACAACCCGGATACCCAGGAACGCCAGGACAGCCAGGACAACCAGGACAACCAGGCCAGCCCGGATACCCAAGTGGTCCAGGTCCATCTGGTCAGCCAGGTGGACCAGGGCAACCCGGACAACCAGGTGGACCAGGACAACCAGGTAAATAAAAGCAATGCGTTTGTGTGTTTATTTTACGTACGAAATCTATGAGTCATTAAATAAGTCATGGGGTAGATTGTCACGAACTCTTGGTTTGTATGCCATATCCATACTAATATTATAAATGCGAGAGTGTGTCTGTCTGTCTGCTACGCTTTCACGGCCCACCCGTTCAACCGATTTTCAACAAAATTTATACAGGGATAGGTTGTATCCCGGGGAAAAACATATGCTTCTTTTAATACCGAAAAATCAAGGATTTCCCGCGGGAATTGAAAAAACTTAATCCAAGCGGACGAAGTCGCGGGTATCATCTTGTCCTTATTAAACTTATGCTAACAAACGATGCCCAATTTCTTTGGTTGAAAATTTACCTTGAATGGCTCAAGGTCATTGATCATTTCATGCTTTCCACAATTGCGAATTTGTTTCATAAAAAATAAACGAATACAATTTGATGATGCCTGCGACTTTATAAAGTTCGCGCGTATTATTTTTATCCTGCAGAAGCGATTTCCGAACTCGATAAACAAGGTCCCTGTACCAAATTTCGTCAAAAGTAGTTGAGCAGATGCGACGTGATAATTACAGACAGGCAGGGAGACAGAGAGATAGGCAGCTCATAAGGAATAATTTAGCATTATAATTAAAATATGTCAATCTAACTTGCTATATTTTAGGTAGTCCAGGCCAGCCAGGAAAGCCCGGATACCCAGGACAACCCGGATACCCAAGCCAGCCAGGAGGACCCGGATATCCAGGACAACCTGGACAGCCAGGTCAACCTGGTTACCCAAGTCAACCAGGTGGGCCAGGCCAACCCGGCCAACCTGGACAACCCGGATACCCAGGAACGCCAGGACAGCCAGGACAACCAGGCCAGCCCGGATACCCAAGTGGTCCAGGTCCATCTGGTCAGCCAGGTGGACCAGGGCAACCCGGACAACCAGGTGGACCAGGACAACCAGGTAAATAAAAGCAATGCGTTTGTGTGTTTATTTTACGTACGAAATCTATGAGTCATTAAATAAGTCATGGGGTAGATTGTCACGAACTCTTGGTTTGTATGCCATATCCATACTAATATTATAAATGCGAGAGTGTGTCTGTCTGTCTGCTACGCTTTCACGGCCCACCCGTTCAACCGATTTTCAACAAAATTTATACAGGGATAGGTTGTATCCCGGGAAAAAACATAGGCTTCTTTTTATCCCGAAAAATCAAGGATTTCCCGCGGGAATTGAAAAAACTTAATCCAAGCGGACGAAGTCGCGGGTATCATCTTGTCCTTATTAAACTTATGCTAACAAACGATGCCCAATTTCTTTGGTTAAAAATTTACCTTGAATGGCTCAAGGTCATTGATCATCATGTCTGTCTGTCTGTCTGTCTGCTACGCTTTCACGGCCCACCCGTTCAACCGATTTTCAACAAAATTTATACAGGAATAGTTTGTATCCCGGGAAAAAACATAGGCTTCTTTTTATCCCGAAAAATCAAGGATTTCCCGCGGGCATTGAAAAAACTTAATCCAAGCGGACGAAGTCGCGGGTATCATCTTGTCCTTATTAAACTTATGCTAACAAACGATGCCCAATTTCTTTGGTTGAAAATTTACCTTGAATGGCTCAAGGTCATTGATCATTTCATGCTTTCCACAATTGCGAATTTGTTTCATAAAAAATAAACGAATACAATTTGATGATGCCTGCGACTTTATAAAGTTCGCGCGTATTATTTTTATCCTGCAGAAGCGATTTCCGAACTCGATAAACAAGGTCCCTGTACCAAATTTCGTCAAAAGTAGTTGAGCAGATGCGACGTGATAATTACAGACAGGCAGGGAGACAGAGAGATAGGCAGCTCATAAGGAATAATTTAGCATTATAATTAAAATATGTCAATCTAACTTGCTATATTTTAGGTGGTCCAGGCCAGCCAGGAAAGCCCGGATACCCAGGACAACCTGGACAGCCAGGACAACCCGGATACCCAAGCCAGCCAGGAGGACCCGGATATCCAGGACAACCTGAACAGCCAGGTCAACCTGGTTACCCAAGTCAACCAGGTGGGCCAGGCCAACCCGGCCAACCTGGACAACCCGGATACCCAGGAACGCCAGGACAGCCAGGACAACCAGGAAAGCCAGGTCAACCCGGATACCCAAGTGGTCCAGGTCCATCTGGTCAGCCAGGTGGACCAGGGCAACCCGGACAACCAGGTGGACCAGGACAACCAGGTAAATAAAAGCAATGCGTTTGTGTGTTTATTTTACGTACGAAATCTATGAGTCATTGAATATGTCATGGGGTAGATTGTAACGAACCCTTGGTTTGTATGCCATATCCATACTAATATTATAAATGCGAAAGTGTGTCTGTCTGTCTGCTACGCTTTCACGGCCCACCCGTTCAACCGATTTTCAACAAAATTTATACAGGGATAGGTTGTATCCCGGGGAAAAACATAGGCTTCTTTTTATCCCGAAAAATCAAGGATTTCCCGCGGGAATTGAAAAAACTTAATCCAAGCGGACGAAGTCGCGGGTATCATCTAGTTCTTATTGTACTTATGCTAACAAACGATGCCCAATTTCTTTGATTGAAAATTTACCTTGAATGGCTCAAGGTCATTAATCATTTCATGCTTTCCATAATTGCGAATTTGTTTCATAAAAAATAAACGAATACAATTTGATGATGCCTGCGACTTTATAAAGTTCGCGCGTATTTTTTTTATCCTGCAGAAGCGATTTCCGAACTCGATAAACAAGGTCCCTGTACTAAATTTCGTCAAAAGTAGTTGAGCAGATGCGACGTGATAATTACAGACAGGCAGGGAGACAGAGAGATAGGCAGCTCATAAGGAATAATTTAGCATTATAATTAAAATATGTCAATCTAACTTGCTATATTTTAGGTGGTCCAGGCCAGCCAGGAAAGCCCGGATACCCAGGACAACCTGGACAGCCAGGACAACCCGGATACCCAAGCCAGCCAGGAGGACCCGGATATCCAGGACAACCTGGACAGCCAGGTCAACCTGGTTACCCAAGTCAACCAGGTGGGCCAGGCCAACCCGGCCAACCTGGACAACCCGGATACCCAGGAACGCCAGGACAGCCAGGACAACCAGGAAAGCCAGGTCAACCCGGATACCCAAGTGGTCCAGGTCCATCTGGTCAGCCAGGTGGACCAGGGCAACCCGGACAACCAGGTGGACCAGGACAACCAGGTAAATAAAAGCAATGCGTTTGTGTGTTTATTTTACGTACGAAATCTATGAGTCATTGAATAAGTCATGGGGTAGATTGTAACGAACCCTTGGTTTGTATGCCATATCCATACTAATATTATAAATGCGAAAGTGTGTCTGTCTGTCTGCTACGCTTTCACGGCCCACCCGTTCAACCGATTTTCAACAAAATTTATACAGGGATAGGTTGTATCCCGGGGAAAAACATAGGCTTCTTTTTATCCCGAAAAATCAAGGATTTCCCGCGGGAATTGAAAAAACTTAATCCAAGCGGACGAAGTCGCGGGTATCATCTAGTCCTTATTGTACTTATGCTAACAAACGATGCCCAATTTCTTTGATTGAAAATTTACCTTGAATGGCTCAAGGTCATTAATCATTTCATGCTTTCCATAATTGCGAATTTGTTTCATAAAAAATAAACGAATACAATTTGATGATGCCTGCGACTTTATAAAGTTCGCGCGTATTTTTTTTATCCTGCAGAAGCGATTTCCGAACTCGATAAACAAGGTCCCTGTACCAAATTTCGTCAAAAGTAGTTGAGCAGATGCGACGTGATAATTACAGACAGGCAGGGAGACAGAGAGATAGGCAGCTCATAAGGAATAATTTAGAATTATAATTAAAATATGTCAATCTAACTTGCTATATTTTAGGTGGTCCAGGCCAGCCAGGAAAGCCCGGATACCCAGGACAACCTGGACAGCCAGGACAACCCGGATACCCAAGCCAGCCAGGAGGACCCGGATATCCAGGACAACCTGGACAGCCAGGTCAACCTGGTTACCCAAGTCAACCAGGTGGGCCAGGCCAACCCGGCCAACCTGGACAACCCGGATACCCAGGAACGCCAGGACAGCAAGGACAACCAGGAAAGCCAGGTCAACCCGGATACCCAAGTGGTCCAGGTCCATCTGGTCAGCCAGGTGGACCAGGGCAACCCGGACAACCAGGTGGACCAGGACAACCAGGTAAATAAAAGCAATGCGTTTGTGTGTTTATTTTACGTACGAAATCTATGAGTCATTGAATAAGTCATGGGGTAGATTGTAACGAACCCTGGTTTGTATGCCATATCCATACTAATATTATAAATGCGAAAGTGTGTCTGTCTGTCTGCTACGCTTTCACGGCCCACCCGTTCAACCGATTTTCAACAAAATTTATACAAGGATAGGTTGTATCCCGGGGAAAAACATAGGCTTCTTTTTATCCCGAAAAATCAAGGATTTCCCGCGGGAATTGAAAAAACTTAATCCAAGCGGACGAAGTCGCGGGTATCATCTAGTCCTTATTATACTTATGCTAACAAACGATGCCCAATTTCTTTGATTGAAAATTTACCTTGAATGGCTCAAGGTCATTAATCATTTCATGCTTTCCATAATTGCGAATTTGTTTCATAAAAAATAAACGAATACAATTTGATGATGCCTGCGACTTTATAAAGTTCGCGCGTATTTTTTTTATCCTGCAGAAGCGATTTCCGAACTCGATAAACAAGGTCCCTGTACCAAATTTCGTCAAAAGTAGTTGAGCAGATGCGACGTGATAATTACAGACAGGCAGGGAGACAGAGAGATAGGCAGCTCATAAGGAATAATTTAGCATTATAATTAAAATATGTCAATCTAACTTGCTATATTTTAGGTGGTCCAGGCCAGCCAGGAAAGCCCGGATACCCAGGACAACCTGGACAGCCAGGACAACCCGGATACCCAAGCCAGCCAGGAGGACCCGGATATCCAGGACAACCTGGACAGCCAGGTCAACCTGGTTACCCAAGTCAACCAGGTGGGCCAGGCCAACCCGGCCAACCTGGACAACCCGGATACCCAGGAACGCCAGGACAGCCAGGACAACCAGGACAACCAGGCCAGCCCGGATACCCAAGTGGTCCAGGTCCATCTGGTCAGCCAGGTGGACCAGGGCAACCCGGACAACCAGGTGGACCAGGACAACCAGGTAAATAAAAGCAATGCGTTTGTGTGTTTATTTTACGTACGAAATCTATAAGTCATGGGGTAGATTGTCACGAACCCTTGGTTTGTATGCCATATCCATACTAATATTATAAATGCGAAAGTGTGTCTGTCTGTCTGCTACGCTTTCACGGCCACCCGTTCAACCGATTTTCCACAAAATTTATACAGGGATAGGTTGTATCCCGGGGAAAAACATAGGCTTCTTTTTATCCCGAAAAATCAAGAATTTCCCGCGGGAATTGAAAAAACTTAATCCAAGCGGACGAAGTGGCGGGTATCATCTAGTCCTTATTATACTTATGCTAACAAACGATGCCCAATTTCTTTGATTGAAAATTTACCTTGAATGGCTCAAGGTCATTGATCATTTCATGCTTTCCACAATTGCGAATTTGTTTCATAAAAAATAAACGAATACAATTTGATGATGCCTGCGACTTTATAAAGTTCGCGCGTATTATTTTTATCCTGCAGAAGCGATTTCCGAACTCGATAAACAAGGTCCCTGTACCAAATTTCGTCAAAAGTAGTTGAGCAGATGCGACGTGATAATTACAGACAGGCAGGGAGACAGAGAGATAGGCAGCTCATAAGGAATAATTTAGCATTATAATTAAAATATGTCAATCTAACTTGCTATATTTTAGGTGGTCCAGGCCAGCCAGGAAAGCCCGGATACCCAGGACAACCTGGACAGCCAGGACAACCCGGATACCCAAGCCAGCCAGGAGGACCCGGATATCCAGGACAACCTGAACAGCCAGGTCAACCTGGTTACCCAAGTCAACCAGGTGGGCCAGGCCAACCCGGCCAACCTGGACAACCCGGATACCCAGGAACGCCAGGACAGCCAGGACAACCAGGAAAGCCAGGTCAACCCGGATACCCAAGTGGTCCAGGTCCATCTGGTCAGCCAGGTGGACCAGGGCAACCCGGACAACCAGGTGGACCAGGACAACCAGGTAAATAAAAGCAATGCGTTTGTGTGTTTATTTTACGTACGAAATCTATGAGTCATTGAATATGTCATGGGGTAGATTGTAACGAACCCTTGGTTTGTATGCCATATCCATACTAATATTATAAATGCGAAAGTGTGTCTGTCTGTCTGCTACGCTTTCACGGCCCACCCGTTCAACCGATTTTCAACAAAATTTATACAGGGATAGGTTGTATCCCGGGGAAAAACATAGGCTTCTTTTTATCCCGAAAAATCAAGGATTTCCCGCGGGAATTGAAAAAACTTAATCCAAGCGGACGAAGTCGCGGGTATCATCTAGTTCTTATTGTACTTATGCTAACAAACGATGCCCAATTTCTTTGATTGAAAATTTACCTTGAATGGCTCAAGGTCATTAATCATTTCATGCTTTCCATAATTGCGAATTTGTTTCATAAAAAATAAACGAATACAATTTGATGATGCCTGCGACTTTATAAAGTTCGCGCGTATTTTTTTTATCCTGCAGAAGCGATTTCCGAACTCGATAAACAAGGTCCCTGTACCAAATTTCGTCAAAAGTAGTTGAGCAGATGCGACGTGATAATTACAGACAGGCAGGGAGACAGAGAGATAGGCAGCTCATAAGGAATAATTTAGCATTATAATTAAAATATGTCAATCTAACTTGCTATATTTTAGGTGGTCCAGGCCAGCCAGGAAAGCCCGGATACCCAGGACAACCTGGACAGCCAGGACAACCCGGATACCCAAGCCAGCCAGGAGGACCCGGATATCCAGGACAACCTGAACAGCCAGGTCAACCTGGTTACCCAAGTCAACCAGGTGGGCCAGGCCAACCCGGCCAACCTGGACAACCCGGATACCCAGGAACGCCAGGACAGCCAGGACAACCAGGAAAGCCAGGTCAACCCGGATACCCAAGTGGTCCAGGTCCATCTGGTCAGCCAGGTGGACCAGGGCAACCCGGACAACCAGGTGGACCAGGACAACCAGGTAAATAAAAGCAATGCGTTTGTGTGTTTATTTTACGTACGAAATCTATGAGTCATTGAATATGTCATGGGGTAGATTGTAACGAACCCTTGGTTTGTATGCCATATCCATACTAATATTATAAATGCGAAAGTGTGTCTGTCTGTCTGCTACGCTTTCACGGCCCACCCGTTCAACCGATTTTCAACAAAATTTATACAGGGATAGGTTGTATCCCGGGGAAAAACATAGGCTTCTTTTTATCCCGAAAAATCAAGGATTTCCCGCGGGAATTGAAAAAACTTAATCCAAGCGGACGAAGTCGCGGGTATCATCTAGTTCTTATTGTACTTATGCTAACAAACGATGCCCAATTTCTTTGATTGAAAATTTACCTTGAATGGCTCAAGGTCATTAATCATTTCATGCTTTCCATAATTGCGAATTTGTTTCATAAAAAATAAACGAATACAATTTGATGATGCCTGCGACTTTATAAAGTTCGCGCGTATTTTTTTTATCCTGCAGAAGCGATTTCCGAACTCGATAAACAAGGTCCCTGTACTAAATTTCGTCAAAAGTAGTTGAGCAGATGCGACGTGATAATTACAGACAGGCAGGGAGACAGAGAGATAGGCAGCTCATAAGGAATAATTTAGCATTATAATTAAAATATGTCAATCTAACTTGCTATATTTTAGGTGGTCCAGGCCAGCCAGGAAAGCCCGGATACCCAGGACAACCTGGACAGCCAGGACAACCCGGATACCCAAGCCAGCCAGGAGGACCCGGATATCCAGGACAACCTGGACAGCCAGGTCAACCTGGTTACCCAAGTCAACCAGGTGGGCCAGGCCAACCCGGCCAACCTGGACAACCCGGATACCCAGGAACGCCAGGACAGCCAGGACAACCAGGAAAGCCAGGTCAACCCGGATACCCAAGTGGTCCAGGTCCATCTGGTCAGCCAGGTGGACCAGGGCAACCCGGACAACCAGGTGGACCAGGACAACCAGGTAAATAAAAGCAATGCGTTTGTGTGTTTATTTTACGTACGAAATCTATGAGTCATTGAATAAGTCATGGGGTAGATTGTAACGAACCCTTGGTTTGTATGCCATATCCATACTAATATTATAAATGCGAAAGTGTGTCTGTCTGTCTGCTACGCTTTCACGGCCCACCCGTTCAACCGATTTTCAACAAAATTTATACAGGGATAGGTTGTATCCCGGGGAAAAACATAGGCTTCTTTTTATCCCGAAAAATCAAGGATTTCCCGCGGGAATTGAAAAAACTTAATCCAAGCGGACGAAGTCGCGGGTATCATCTAGTCCTTATTATACTTATGCTAACAAACGATGCCCAATTTCTTTGATTGAAAATTTACCTTAATGGCTCAAGGTCATTAATCATTTCATGCTTTCCATAATTGCGAATTTGTTTCATAAAAAATAAACGAATACAATTTGATGATGCCTGCGACTTTATAAAGTTCGCGCGTATTTTTTTTATCCTGCAGAAGCGATTTCCGAACTCGATAAACAAGGTCCCTGTACCAAATTTCGTCAAAAGTAGTTGAGCAGATGCGACGTGATAATTACAGACAGGCAGGGAGACAGAGCGATAGGCAGCTCATAAGGAATAATTTAGCATTATAATTAAAATATGTCAATCTAACTTGCTATATTTTAGGTGGTCCAGGCCAGCCAGGAAAGCCCGGATACCCAGGACAACCTGGACAGCCAGGACAACCCGGATACCCAAGCCAGCCAGGAGGACCCGGATATCCAGGACAACCTGGACAGCCAGGTCAACCTGGTTATCCAAGTCAACCAGGTGGGCCAGGCCAACCCGGCCAACCTGGACAACCCGGATACCCAGGAACGCCAGGACAGCCAGGACAACCAGGACAACCAGGTCAACCCGGATACCCAAGTGGTCCAGGTCCATCTGGTCAGCCAGGTGGACCAGGGCAACCCGGACAACCAGGTGGACCAGGACAACCAGGTAAATAAAACCAATGCGTTTGTGTGTTTATTTTACGTACGAAATCTATGAGTCATTAAATAAGTCATGGGGTAGATTGTCACGAACCCTTGGTTTGTATGTCATATCCATACTAATATTATAAATGCGAAAGTGTGTCTGTCTGTCTGCTACGCTTTCACGGCCCACCCGTTCAACCGATTTTCAACAAAATTTATACAGGGATAGGTTGTAACTTGTATTCCGAGGAAGGACATAGGCTTCTTTTTATCCCGAAAAATCAAGGATTTCCCGCGGGGATTGAAAAAACTTAATCCAAGCGGACGAAGTCGCGGGTATCATCTAGTCCTTATTATACTTATGCTAACAAACGATGCCCAATTCCTTTGGTTGAAAATTTACCTTGAAGGGCTCAAGGTCATTGATCATTTCATGCGTTCCACAACTGCGAATTTGTTTCATAAAAAATACACGAATACAATTTGATGATGCCTGCGACTTTATGAAGTTCGCGCGTATTTTTTTTATCCTGCAGAAGCGATTTCCGAACTCAATAAGCAAGGTCCCTGTACCAAATTTCGTCAAAAGTAGTTGAGCAGATGCGACGTGAAAATTACAGACAGGCAGGGAGACAGAGAGATAGGCAGCTCATAATGAATAATTTAGCATTATAATTAAAATATGTCAATCTAACTTGCTATATTTTAGGTGGTCCAGGCCAGCCAGGAAAGCCCGGATACCCAGGACAACCTGGACAGCCTGGACAACCCGGATACCCAGGACAACCAGGCCAACCCGTATACCCAAGTGGTCCAGGGCCATCTGGTCAGCCAGGTGGACCAGGGCAACCCGGACAACCAGGTGGACCAGGACAACCAGGTAAATAAAAGCAATACGTTTGTGTGTTTATTTTACGTACGAAATCAATGAGTCATTTAATAAGTCATGGTAGATTGTCACGAACCCGTGGTTTGTATGCCATATCCATACTAATCCATACTAATATTATAAATGCGAAAGTGTGTCTGTCTATCTGTCTGTCTGTCTGCTACGCTTTCACGGCCCATCTGTTCAACCGAATTTGATGAAATTTGGTACAGGGATTGGTTGTTTCCCGGGGAGGGACATAGGCTACTTTTTATCCCGGAAAATTCAAGAGTTCCCGCGGGAATCAAAAAAACTTAATCCACGCGGACGAAGTCGCGGGAATCATCTAGTATTATAAATGCGAAAGTGTGTCTGTCTGTCTGCTACGCTTTCACGGCCCACCCGTTCAACCGATTTTCAACAAAATGTATACAGGGATAGGTTGTATCCCGGGGAAGGACATAGGCTTCTTTTTATCCCGAAAAATCAAGGATTTCCCGCGGGAATTGAAAAAACTTAATCCAAGCGGACGAAGTCGCGGGTATCATCTTGTCCTTATTAAACTTATGCTAACAAACGATGCCCAATTTCTTTGGTTGAAAATTTACCTTGAATGGCTCAAGGTCATTGATCATTTCATGCTTTCCATAATTGCGAATTTGTTTCATAAAAAATAAACGAATACAATTTGATGATGCCTGCGACTTTATGAAGTTCGCGCGTATTTTTTTTATCCTGCAGAAGCGATTTCCGAACTCGATAAGCAAGGTCCCTGTACCAAATTTCGTCAAAAGTAGTTGAGCAGATGCGACGTGAAAATTACAGACAGACAGGGAGACAGAGAGATAGGCAGCTCATAAGGAATAATTTAGCAGTATAATTAAAATATGTCAATCTAACTTGCTATATTTTAGGTGGTCCAGGCCAGCCAGGAAAGCCCGGATACCCAGGACAACCTGGACAGCCAGGACAACCCGGATACCCAAGCCAGCCAGGAGGACCCGGATATCCAGGACAACCTGGACAGCCAGGTCAACCCGGTCAGCCAGGACAACCAGGATATCCAAACCAACCAGGACAGCCAGGACAATCTGGTTACCCTGGAGGATCAGGCAAACCTGGTCAACCAGGCTACCCTAGTGGTCAAGGAACATCCGGACAGCCAAGTGGCCCAGGGCAAACCGGCCAACCAGGACAACCTGGATACCCAGGACAACCAGGACAGCCAGGACAACCAGGACAACCAGGATATCCAAACCAACCAGGACAGCCAGGACAATCTGGTTACCCTGGAGGATCAGGCAAACCTGGTCAACCAGGCTACCCTAGTGGTCCAGGACCATCCGGACAGCCAAGTGGACCAGGGCAAACCAGTCAACCAGGGCAACCTGGATACCCAGGACAACCAGGACAGCCAGGACAAACCGGTCAGCCAGGACAACCAGGATATCCAAACCAGCCAGGACAGCCAGGACAATCAGGTTACCCTGGAGGATCAGGCAAACCTGGTCAACCAGGCTACCCTAGTGGTCCAGGACCATCCGGACAGCCAAGTGGGCCAGGGCAAACCGGATACCCAGGAACGCCAGGACAGCCAGGACAACCAGGAAAGCCAGGACAACCCGGACAGCCTGGACAACCCGGATACCCAGGACAACCAGGCCAACCCGGATACCCAAGTGGTCCAGGTCCATCTGGTCAGCCAGTTGGACCAGGGCAACCCGGACCACCAGGTGGACCAGGACAACCAGGTAAATAAAAGCAATGCGTTTGTGTGTTTATTTTACGTACGAAATCTATGAGTCATCAAATAAGTCATGGGGTAGATTGTCACGAACCCTTGGTTTGTATGTCATATCCATACTAATATTATAAATGCGAAAGTGTGTCTGTCTGTCTGCTACGCTTTCACGGCCCATTCGTTCAACCGATTTTCAACAAAATTTATACAGGGATAGGTTGTATCCCGGGGAAGGACATAGGCTTCTTTTTATCCCGAAAAATCAAGGATTTCCCGCGGGGATTGACAAAACTTAATCCAAGCGGACGAAGTCGCGGGTATCATCTAGTCCTTATTATACTTATGCTAACAAACGATGCCCAATTTCTTTGGTTGAAAATTAACCTTGAATGGCTCAAGGTCATTTATCATTTCATGCTTTCCACAACTGCGAATTTGTTTCATAAAAAATACACGAATACAATTTGATGATGCCTGCGACTTTATGAAGTTCGCGCGTATTTTTTTTATCCTGCAGAAGCGATTTCCGAACTCGATAAGCAAGGTCCCTGTACCAAATTTCGTCAAAAGTAGCTGAGCAGATGCGACGTGAAAATTACAGACAGGCAGGGAGACAGAGAGATAGGCAGCTCATAAGGAATATAATATAGCATTATAAATAAAATATGTCAATCTAAATTTCTATATTTTAGGTGGTCCAGGCCAGCCAGAAAAGCCCGGATACCCAGGACAACCTGGACAGCCAGGACAACCCGGATACCCAAGCCAGCCAGGAGGACCCGGATATCCAGGACAACCTGGACAGCCAGGTCAACCTGGTCACCCAAGTCAACCAGGTGGGCCAGGCCTACCCAGCCAACCTGGACAACCCGGATATCCTAGCCAGCCTGAACAACCCGGATACCCAGGAACGCCAGGACAGCCAGGACAACCAGGAAAGCCAGGACAACCCGGACAGCCTGGACAACCCGGATACCCAGGACAACCAGGCCAACCCGGATACCCAAGTGGTCCAGGTCCATCTGGTCAGCCAGGTGGACCAGGGCAACCCGGACAACCAGGTGGACCAGGACAACCAGGTAAATAAAAGCAATGCGTTTGTGTGTTTATTTTACGTACGAAATCTATGAGTCATTAAATAAGTCATGGGGTAGATTGTCACGAACCCTTGGTTTGTATGCCATATCGATACTAATTACTAATCCATACTAATATTATAAATGCGAAAGTGTTTCTGTCTGTCTGTCTGTCTGCTACGCTTTCACGGCCCATCTGTTCAACCGACTTTGATGAAATTTGGTACAGGGATAGGTTGTATCCCGGGGAAGGACATAGGCTACTTTTTATCCCGGAAAATTTAAGAGTTCCCGCGGGAATCAAAAAAAATCTCTCTTCAACCGATTTTGATGAAATTTCGTATAGGGATAAGTTGTATCGCGGGGAAGGACATAGGCTACTTTTTTTCCCGGAAAATTCAAGAATTCCCGCGGGAATCAAAAAACTTAATCCACGCGGACGAAGTCGCGGGAATCATCTAGTATCATCGCATCGACGTGATTTTTGGCATGGGTATAGTTGAGGACCTGGAGAGTGACATAGGATACTTTTTATCCCGGAAAATTAAGGAGTTCCCGTGGGAATTGAAAAAAACATTTTCACGCGGACGAAGTCGCGGGCATCAACTAGTAAAAAATAAACGAATACAATTTGATGATGCCTGCGACTTTATGAAGTTCGCGCGTATTTTTTTCCTGCAAAAGCGATTTCCGAACTCGATAAGCAAGGTCCTTGTACCAAATTTCATCAAAAATAGATTAACAGATGCGACGTGAAAATTACAGACGGTCCCCTAGACAGAGAGATAGGCAGCTCATAAGGAACAATTTAGCATTATAATTAAAATATGTCATTCTAACTTACTATATTTTAGGTGGTCCAGGACAGCCAGGAAAGCCCGGATACCCAGGACAACCTGGACAGCCAAGTGGTCCAGGTCAATCTGGCCAGCCAGGTGGATCAGGGCAACCAGGACAACCAGGTGGACAAGGACAACCAGGTAAACAAAAGCAATGCGTTTAAGTGCTTATTTTACGTACAATATCTAATCCATACTAATATTATAAACGCGATAGTGTGTCTGTCTGTCTGTCTGCTACGCTTTCACGGCCCACCCGTTCAACCGATTTTCAACAAAATTTATACAGGGATAGGTTGTATCCCGGGGAAGGACATAGGCTGTTTTTTTTCCCGAAAAATCAAGGAGTTCCCGCGGGGATTGAAAAAACTTAATCCAAGCGGACGAAGTGGTGGGTATCATCTGGTCCTTATTATACTTATGCTTACAAACGATGCCCAATTTCTTTGGTTGAAAATTTACCTTGAATGGCTCAAGGTCAATGATCATTTCATGCTTTCTACAATTTCGAATTTGTTTCATATAAGATTAACGAATACAATTTGATGATGCCTGCGACTTTATGAAGTTCGCGCGTATTTTATTTTCCTGCAGAAGCGATTTCTGAACTCGATAAGCACCACATTTCGTCAAAAGTAGTTGAGCAGATGCGACGTGAAAATTACAGACAGGCAGGGAGACAGAGAGATAGGCAGCTCATAAGGAACAATTTAGCATTATAATTAAAATATGTCATTCTAACTTGCTATATTTTAGGTGGTCCAGGCCAGCCAGGTAAGCCCGGATACCCAGGACAACCAGGACAGCCAGGACAAACCAGTCAGCCAGGACAACCAGGATATCCAAACCAACCAGGACAGCCAGGACAATCAGGTTACCCTGGAGGATCAGGCAAACCTGGTCAACCAGGCTACCCTAGTGGTCCAGGACCATCCGGACAGCCAAGTGGGCCAGGGCAAACCGGCCAACCAGGGCAACCTGGATACCCAGGACAACCAGGTGGGCCAGGCCAACCCGGTCAGCCAGGACAACCAGGATATCCAAACCAACCTGGACAGCCAGGACAATCTGGTTACCCTGGAGGATCAGGCAAACCTGGCCAAACAGGCTATCCTAGTAGACCAGGATCGTCTGGACAGCCAAGTGGGCCAGGGCAAACCGGCCAACCAGGGCAATCTGAATACCCAGGACAACCAGGACAACCGGGACAACCCGGTCAGCCAGGACCACCAGAATATCCAAACCAACCAGGACAGCCAGGACAATCTGGTTACCCTGGAGGATCAGGCAAACCTGGTCAACCAGGCTACCCTAGTGGTCCAGGACCATCCGGACAGCCAAGTGGGCCAGGGCAAACCGGCCAACCAGGACAACCTGGATACCCAGGACAACCAGGACAGCCAGGACAACCCGGTCAGCCAGGACCACCAGAATATCCAAACCAACCAGGACAGCCAGGACAATCTGGTTACCCTGGAGGATCAGGCAAACCTGGTCAACCAGGCTACCCTAATAGTCCAGGACCATCAGGACAGCCAAGTGGGCCAGGGCAAACCAGCCAACCAGGGCAACCTGGATACCCAGAACAACCAGGACAGGCAGGACAACCAGAACAGCCAGGATATCCGGGACCGGATAGTATGTATTTCAATTTACATATCTTTTTTATTTTATTAGACTCAGTCAATAGGTTTCAAGCTACTAGTGCAGCATCTACTTACATATGTGACCGTAAAATTTTAAAAACCTTTAGATTGTAATCTAACTCTTTTTATTTTGATAGATTGTAAACTGTGAACCGTTCAATGAGTGTGAATTTTTGAAATATTCATTGTATTTACGTTTACTTGTCTCTTTCTTGTAGGTTAGGTTAGGATTCGACATAAATAATAATCAGGTAGTTGAGCCTTACCATATACCAATGCCTAGCTTAGGTTTTATCGGGATAATATACGTAACAGATTACAATCTACCGTAAAATAATGCGTTAAAGTGTAATCTTTCGACAGTTTACATCTCGCTATTAAGATTATAATCTAACGGTTTTTACAATTTTACGGTGACTTTATAACATTTCAGTTATATTTATTGCGTGAATGATTTAGGTACTTACATTTGATGGATGTACGATAGGTAATGTACGGTACACGCAGGCATAGGTAACGAATAGACCGCATTGCATATAATTATCTTCTTATTATTTATAAATTACTAGATGATGCCCGCGACTTCGTCCGCGTGGATTAAGGTTTTTTTATTTCCGCGGGATCTCTTTAATTTTCCGGGATAAAAAGTAGCCTATGTCCTTCCCCTGGAAACAAACTATGCCTATACCAAATTTCATCAAAATCGGATGAACAGATGGGCCGTGAAAGCGTAGCAGACAGACAGACAGACAGACACACTTTCGCATTTATAATATTAGTATGGATAGGTAATATTATATTTTTAGGAAACAGAAGTCGAGTAAAGTTAAAATAAAAACAAATGAAATACCACGATTTATTCTAGTGAACGATTTCAACATATCACACATAAAATAACTAAAAAGGAACATACGAGTAGTAACAACTCAAAAGGTGACGATATTATGATACAGCGAGCGCTTTTTATAGACGTTCGTGCGGTGGGGCCGGAAATTAAACTAATTCTCCCATCAATATTAATTTATCGCACGGCTTTATTGGGAACAGTTTGGTGATATTGTTATCGCCCAAGTGTGGTAAAAGTTAACGTGAAAAAAATAACTCATTTCATTTCTTTATAGTTTAAATAGTGGTGAACACCTGAAGAACAAATGTGTTGTAAAAAAACTTTTTATTTTGTCTTTGTTCTTAGGCTGATCTATTATGCATATAATATGAGTGCTTTAAAACATCAGACATATTATTATTATTATTATCTATATCTGTTGACATGCATGAACAATGTTATAGTTGAAAATTTTCTTGTTACAGGTCAACCTGCTGGCACTGGAGTTCAACCGCCTGTTTATCCCCCAGCAGGCCAAATGCCACCATTCCCAATTTATGTCATACCATACCCGCTGCCAATCGTACCAAGCCCCGGGTCATGTCCGTGCTACCTTCTAAATCCAGGCAATAATAGCACCGCTGTGTCACAACCGCCATCGAACCAGAATGCTTACAACCCAGGCTACGCGCCTTACGGTATCATTGGATTCCTTCCGGTTGTGTTCGTGCCTTATTGCCCAGGTAATAACACCGATATGCAGGCAGCTCAACAAAACTTCCCTAGTGCAGTACCAGTGCAATACAATTGCGCTCAGTGCCAGGCTAATCAAAATTCGTTCCGATTTTTCGGAAGACTCAATGGTGGACGTAGTATGAATCTGGATGATTTGAAGGAAATCAAATCATTACCAGAACTCGAGAATCTCCTGAAAAATGAAATTAAAGCTCCAAGAAGAAGCTTGAAAAGGATAGCAGTTCACGCCAGAGTCCTTGATAAAGTAACCAACGATAAGAAAGCAAAGAAATCCGTTTAAAATTTGTGTTACGAATAGTGCTTACATAATTAAATGTGATGAATAGTGAAATTTTATTTGTAGTTTTGAGGCCGTCCGACATAATCTTGGACGATTTCAAAATTTACAATTAGTTGAGGTACCCTAAATGTATAATATTTATTTTTTACACAGTAAAAAAAATATCAATGTAGGTAGGTACTTACTAGATAGGTAGATATTTGTAATTTTTCGAATTATTTGTTAATATGATCCAGTATGTAATATTTACATTTTGTACCTTCTCAACTCATAATGATACTTATATATTTTAAGATATTTTTATAAATTGATAATATTTTTTACCTTTGACGTGAAAAAATATTTTGTAATAAAATAGTGTAAGAGTCATTAAATATCTAAATATTTTTTAAAGAATGTTTTATTTCCATCGTTCTTACTTATCTAGTTATCTCATTAATTAATATATCGAGGGGTTCCGGGCTATTTGTATTAACCGACATTTTTGAAACTTTACACCAGAGCAGATTAAAGTTTCGATTTTTAGAAAAAAAAATATAACTTTAGGAAATCGCATTATTTCTTTAAAAAGAAGGATATTACTGTTTTTATAAAATATTCCCCATAATTACATTATATTTTTTTTCTTATATTCCTATTTTTAACGAAGATAAATGTCGCATAATACAAAATGACCCATATTTTACTTTTTTTTGTTCCAGGCTAAATGACTTAACCGCCTATGATTATTGTTTCTTATTTCAGGCTAAACGACTTAACCGCCTAGGCATGCAAATAATGGCTCTAAGCTAAGTGCTTTAATCAAATAGTTGGTCATATTTCAAACCTAAGCTAATTGATTTAAATACCATATCTTTAACTTATTAATGTATGGCTAAGTAGTTTATGCGACTGTTTTTTTTTAATAAATTGTTTGTCATCATACTTGAATAATGAAGTTTACAGAAATTGGCGGTTAAAACATTGATAAATTAAGAGGTACATACATAGGGTGTGCCTACCTATCTTGTTAATAATTATGAAATGAGAAATAAAACGCACATTATAAATTGTTTAAAGATAAGTTTTTTATTTAAAATGACAATCACCTAGGACTTCTTAGCTTACCAAACTAAAGTTTTTATCACAATTGTATAGGAATCAGAAGTTAAACAGTATTTTTATTACGTAGCCTATAGTCTTATTACCTGAAATAATTATTCTCATTCTTCTTCATTCCTAAACTTTAACATTTCTTCTCAGTCGTGTACTCTTGACAGAGTGGTCGTGGCTGGTGGGATGATACTGGTACACTCGTCATCGGTCTTCTTTAAATTAGGTTGCACCGCCTCCCGCACGATGCTCCTCCACTTATCTCGATTGGTAGCATTGCGGGAGCACTCCACCACAGTTTTCTGGGTCATACTTTTTATTAGGTCTGTCCATCGAGTAGGTGAACGTCCTCTGGCTCGCTTTCCTTCCACATGACCCTGTACCACCAGGCGCTCAATTGACCCTTCATTTCTGGAGATGTGGCCAAAGAACTTCAGAATTCGCAATTGTACAGTCGACGATAACCTTTCTTTCAGCTGTCCAGGGTATCTTTAAAAGGCGCCTCCAGCACCACATCGCCAAGGCATCAATTTTACGTCGGTCTTGTAGTCTAAGCGACCATGTTTCAGCTCCGGAGAGAAAGATTGGTAAAACCAGACACCTCATAAGCCGAACCTTGGTGGTTTTGGTGATCTTCCTGTTCTTCCAAATCTTATTGAGCTTCTTTACCGCAGACCTAGTTATGGCACATCGACGACGGATTTTCAGTTCACAGCCCCCAGTATTAGAGATGGTAGAACCAAGATAGATGTAGGTTTGCACCACCTCGCAATTGGCGATATTTTGGATTTCTGGCCTATTATGATAAGCCCGATCTACTATCATCATCTTGGTCTTATCCCTGTTGATGGTTAGTCCAAACTCAAGACTAGTTGTCTCCAGACGCTCTAGTAGGTCTTCTATATCTTCTTTAGTTTGGGCAAGAAGCGTAGTATCGTCCGCATATCTGAGATAACACATCTTGCGTCTTCCAACAGATATACCTTTATCCCAGTCTTCCAAAACAATCCGCATTGTGTTCAGTGTAAATGTTGAAAAGAAGTGGTGAGTGACACCCCTGTCGAACGCCAGCTTGAGTTTTAAAGGTTGAAGATTCTAGTTCGTCCACTCGTACAGCTGCTGTACCATCCACGTAAAACATCTGTACAAGATATATAAGATGCTGAGGTACACTCATTTGAGAAAGTATTTGCCAGAGTTTTAACCATTTAACCGTATCAAATGCTTTCCTGAAATCCACAAAACAAATGTATAGAGGGTTGTTAAACTCTCTAGCTTTCTCTATGATTTGGCGGATCACTAGTATTTGTTCTCGTGTACCTCTTCCTTTGACGAAACCAGCTTGTTCCAGTGCGATTTGGCGCGACAAGTAAGCTTGAAGTCTTGTATTTATGATGTGAAGCAGTACCTTACTTGCATGTGATATGAGAGAAATCAGTCTGTAGTTGTCGCATTTTTTTGTTGATCCCTTCTTATGTAATGGAATGAATAAGGAATGTGACCATTCTGCCGGCCAACGTCCAGTTTCAGTAAAATAGTCCAGTAAAATATTTACGAGCGTTTCTTTGGTTTTCATTTCTTTACTTATTTTCTTCTATATTTTTTTCTAACTTTCTCAGTAATCAAAATCAAAAATATCTCTCGTTAAATGTTGAAGTGACAACATCTAACATTTCATGTACAGAGCTAATGTATGGATCGACACTGGGTATGAATTTGACAAAGAGGCTAAATGTATTAAGCGACACTGGATAAGAATTTAACAAAGAGGCTAATTGTATTAAGCGACATTTCTATATATTTATATGGTCAGGCTAAATGCTTTAACGTACGTTGCCTGTAAATTGTTGCTCCAGGAAAAAACGTTTAAACGACTGCCTGGTATTTGGTAGTCAGCTTAAGTACACAGTTCCTAAATTTGTCAATATTTTGTGTCGCTTCATACATTGCAGTCCAAAATGGGCCCAAAAATGCGGGTTGTATTAAGCGACAAAAAAAGTGCTCCGATCGTCACCAAACCCAGCTCAAATGACGCAGAAAAATTCGCTGATTCCAAATATGTATAAAAGTCTATATCGCTCAGAGTGTCGCTTAATACAATTAGCCCGGAACCCGTCGATATATATATATATATATATATAAAATCGTTATCTAATCAACGCACAGCCTAAACCGCTGGGGTTAGAAACTTGAAATTTTGACTGTAGATTCCTTTTGTGACGTAGGCGCTCACTAAGGAAGGAATTTCCAAAATTCCACCCCTAAGGGGGTGAAATAGGGGGTGAAAGTTGGTATGGAAGTCCGTCATTTCTCAAGTTATGTCCATGAAACTTGGTATACGAGCTACTGGTTGAAAATGAAGAAATACGTGTTTCACAGTTTTTAAAAATTCTACCCCCAAAGGGGTGAAATAGGGGATGAGAGTTTGCATGAAAATCCTTCATTTCTCAAGATATTCTCAAGTTATATAAACGAAACTTGATATTATGGCTTTCGTTAAAAAAAAAAAATTACGTGTGTCACAGTTTTTCAGAATTCAACCCCTAAAGTGGTAAAATAGGGGTTGAAAATTTGTATGAAAGCTATAACCATGAAACTTGGTATACGAGCTGCGAGTTGAAAATTAAGAAATACGTATTTCACAGTTTTTGAAAATTCGACCCCAAAAGGGGCGAAATAGGGGATGAAAATTGGTATGAAAGGCCTTAATTTCTCAAGATATTTTAATACAAGTTATATTGATCAACGAAACGGTATTTTGTCTAACGGTAAAAAATAACGAAGTGCGTGTGTCACAGTTTTTCAAAATTCCACCCCTAAGGGGGTGAATCGGGGGTGAAAATTTGTATGGAAGTCCGTCATTTCTCAAGTTATGTCCATGAAACTTGGTATACGAGCTACTGGTCCAAAATAAAGAAATAGTATGTCACAGTTTTTCAAAACTTCATCCCCTAAGGGGTAAAATAGGGGTTGGAAGTTTGTATGACAGTCCTTCATTTCTCAAGTTATAGCCATGACACTTGGTATGAGAGCTACCGGTTAAAAACAAAGAAATATGTGTTTCACAGTTTTTGAACATTTCACCCCCAAAGGGGTGAAATAGAGAGTCGGTACCTACTTCAATCACGCCGCAACAAAGCAATGGGTATTTTGCATGGGTGGTTAAGGACCTGGAGAGTGGTATAGGCCTTTTATGCCGGAAAATTAAGGAGTGCCTGTAGGAAAACAAACTTATACCACGCGAACTAAGTCGCGGGCGTCCGCTAGTTTATTTATAAACTAGCGCTTGGCTGCAATCAGACTTGCTAGCAACTTGCTAGCAAGTGGTAGAGCGCGCTTGCCTAGAAGATGCCTCTTGATTTGAAGATATCAATGTTAAAAGTTGAGGGGAAAACAGAAGCCGGACGGGTACTCCATATCCTAGCGGTTCGCATTAGAAACGAGGAGGGAGGAGGAGGAACATCTCATAAAATTAAAAATAAAAGAAAGTCTCTCTCACTTACTGACTGACTCGTCAATGCCTAGCGCAGACCTAAAAAAAATTTCACTTTCTTTTTAGACAAGAAATGTTGAGACCAAATTTCCCGAAATTCCCACGGGAGGCTGCGAGCTGGCTGAATAGTGCATAAGGTAAATACATTCGTGCGACTAGGGCAGGTCAACTGACAAAGTCTGTCAAGTAGGGAAGGTGCGTAGGTCTAGGTACGTAAACAAAAATCTAGCATTGCTACCACATACCTACTTATTAATAGGTACTCGTACCAATGGCATTTTCAACGTTTCCTACTAAGACGACCGTGACTCAAATACGTCGTTACGGGTCACTGCGCGACCTTTGTTTCCACTTAAGAGACACAAAGACCAACATACTTCATAGCAAATCCCAGAGACCCAACCATTAGTACTCTTTACCATGTCTTTTTTAGGGTTCCGTACGAAAATTGGGCAAAGACCCATACCTATAATAGGCATGATGACTGATTTTGAAAAATGGTCAGATTATGTTCGGATGTACTTATATACTATTTCGAAAAAATATCTTATTTCTGCAGTAAAATAAGGTTCGGTACATAAAATTGGCATTTGAAATTTAAATTTTAAAATTCACGCCAAAACGTTCGGTTCAATAGGCATGATGACAGTAACCAAGAATCAATGAAATTATGAATTTATCTAATGAAATAGGATTCATGGATTATAAAAAACGTATTTATTTTTCTATTTCTAGTGAGATTGCTATTTATTTTCATAAAGTAAAACTATAAAATACAGCAATCCGCCATATTGCATAAAACACAAAGAAGCGAATGACGTCACAATTGTTTGTTTTCGAGCTTTGAAAATCACACTATTGCTTACTGCACACTGCACAGAGTACATTGGTAATAACAATAGTGAGGTCACAACGACGCCATGACACCGCCGAACGTTTTGGCGTGAATTTTAAAATTTAAATTTAAAATGCTAATTTTATCTACCAAACTTTATTTTTCTGCTGAAATAAGATATTTTTTCGAAATAGTAGATACTTCCGAACATAATCTGACCATTTTTCAAAATCAGTCATCATGCCTATTGGCGTCGTTTGTGACGTCACTATTGTTTTTACCAATGTACTCTGTGCAGTGTGCAGTAAACAAAAGTGTGATTGTCAAAGCTCGAAAACAAACAATTGTGACGTCATTCGCTTCTTGGTGTTTTATCCAATATGGCGGATTGCTGTACTTTATAGTTTTATTTTATCAAAATAAATAGCAATCTCACTCGAAATAGAAAGATAAAATATACGTTTTTTATAATTCATGAATCCTATTTCATTCGATAAATTCATAATTTCATTAATTCTTGGTTACTGTCTGTTCGCGCGATATTTAAATTCTCCCGCCAAGCAGCGCGGAAGCGGGCGTGGGGGTAATCATCGGTGCGCGGGCGGCCCGTCTCGCAATTAAGTCTATTTTTTAATCCCAGAGACTAAAATGACAGCTACAAATGTCAAACGTAAAAATAATGATACCAGCTCTATAATAATAGTGTTGTCTTCGTGGTTCTGGTTCAGATAAAAATCGATAATAAAATAATATTTTGTGCATAAGGAGTAAAATAAACTATCCTCAGTAAGACGAAAAATATTGCCATTCCCTTCCGCTGGACCCTCAAATACGCGATATCTCGAATTGTTTTGACTTTGTAAGTCGAAAAAAGTAGTATTTCCCTACGAGGTATTGATAGTACATATTTATACTCTATAACTCGATTTAAAAAAAGAATTGTCGTGATCGTGTGTTCGACTGGCAACATTTATTTATTATTTATAGAATGGCAATACTGATTTCATGTTGGTATTGCACTATTAATGAATTCAGAGTTGGTAGAGGGTAGGCGAAAAAGACATTGTGTATAAATACGGGCGTCATTCTGTAAACAGGAAGTTGAGTATCGCTCGCCATCAGAGGTGCACGCCTGTGCTGTGTACATTCTTATATATCATAATATATACAGTGTTATACTTTTGTGTATAGAGTGAGTTGAGACGTGGTGTTGGAAAGTAAAGTGTGTGCGAGATGATAGCTGAAATGCCAGTAAGTCCTTTGTTGTATCGTTCCAATTTATTATTTATTTATTATTTAATCTCTGATGCATTTTAAGAGTAATCTTTAACACATGTGTTAGTGTGCTATTTCAGGATTTCTATAAGGTACATTGTGGGTAGCGAAGTTGTTCGCTACTACCCAAAAATATGCCCGTTCTATGCCCACGTGTAGTTTTATGAACTTCCAAATAAAGATCCGTAGTTAGTCAATCGGTCTTAGGTTGTATCTAGTCATGGAATATATAGACCTTAACGGGAATTCGTGACAACTTCAGAAGTGAAAATGAACCCAAGAAAACAATATTTTTTTAACACGAGAAAAATATTGTTCACTAAGTAGTTATATTGTGACACAATTCTCTGTGTCGTACCTTCAAAACTTTTAAACAAAGAGTATTCCGTTTACTAAGTTCAAAAGAGATTGACTACTTTAATCAAAGTTAGCATGTACTTGAGATCCATTCTTGCTATGCTATAAAGATAACGTGCAGCAAAGAACTTTTGGATATTGCTAAATCTGTTTTGACACCTATTGTGTGGGTACATTGAATAACATTAGTTCTGGGTGAACTCTTAGATTTGCTATTTTGGCTATAATACTATGTTGTATTCCATTTGAGTAGAGGTTAAATCGAGTGTTTGGTAATGATCTCGTGCGATAATAATTGACATTGTATCAAGGCAATTAATATTTGAATTACATTTATATTTCGTATTTAGTTACCCACAAACAGAGGCGGCTCGTGAAAGATCATATTGGGAGTTCACTAAAAAAAAAGAAAATGCTTACCAATTATTTGTAAATGAAGTCCATTCGGCGGTCATTACGTTATATTGTTCCATTTTAATCGCCTACACTATTTACATAAATCACAGTCTTTTCCACATAAATACACAACACAATATGTACACTATTTAAAACAACAATACAGATTTTCTAGCCAATGTACAATGATCCGACGCACTCGCGAAGAAATCAAAATAAATTTACTTTCGTATTTTGTGTTTTGTTTACATTTTACCGGCATAATACGAATAAAAAAAAAATACTCGCGAGTTTTAACTTTCTTCGTGACAACAGGCCATGTCATTTAGTCGGGTAATATCGCGAATGCGTACTTCGTGTCAGGAGCGCCGCTCCATAATTACCAAATGTCTCATACAAATCTTTTGTCTCACGCGCCGCTCGCATCGAATGTTCTCTTTTACTCTCATTACATTTCAATAAGAACGTTGTACTAAACTTTCGTCTATAGGAGCGTTGTTCTAAGCGCTCCACTTAACAAAAATACCATGTATTAAATTTGTGTTGATTGATGAAATAAGTAGTAAAGTAGGTAGGTAGGTACTTATGGATATTCATGATTAAAATGATAATGGGAATAGATTTATATAAAAATATTTATAACGTTTATAGCAAAGTTTATTTGATTATTATACCTACCTAGTACCTATGTATTTTTTTTAAATTTGGTGGGAGTTCACTGCACCAGCGCTCCTTTGAGCGAGCCGCCTTTGCCCACAAATTGGAAAAGAGTTTGCTGTAAACTTTAATATTACGTCATCACGACGTTAAGACTGTGAAGTCTCATCTGAATGAATTGCCAACTCAAACCAGCTTGGCGACTGGCTTCCATCGAGGAGGATGATCCCCGAATTACGATTTTGTAAGAAGTTTACTTTAGTGTCGAAGTAATTCTGATTCTAAGGTATTTAGTTTAGATAAAACACATCGATAGAAATTTCAGTGAATTGAGTTTTGAATATAGTGTCCATAGTATTTATTTATGATAGATGATGTAAAAATGTCATGTCCTGGACATGAGTCCAAGAAATTTTGTGTTATTTAGCTATAATCAACAAATAAAGCGTCAAGCGAGAATTTCGCCAGTATGAGAGTTGACATACTGGAATAAATTTCACTAGCACCGGCCGTCTGAGCAGCCATTTTAGATGATTAAATGCGATACCATACAGCTTGATTATTACTACTGGTTAACCTGAGGTACTCCTAGAGATATGAAATAGGTAAATAATTATCAGTTCTAATTAACTCGAGTATTTGTGAATTATTCTCTGGACCATTACTTTGGATGAACGTTACCTAAAGTTTTATTTAGTGTAAATGTAGTTAAATGATTATTGAATTTAAAAGCAGCCTCGTGCCTTCAGACTAGTGTACTGAATGAGATTGTAGTTTTTTTTACGCACTGTTTAAGTTTCGAATTTTGATTTTACAAGGTTTTTAATTTTTAATTTAGTTTTTAATTTGAAATTTCTATTAACCAGGCATAGATTAGATTACTGGTTATTCACGAAGAGAATTCATGGAGTGAATAATAGTAATAAAAAAAAAAGAGAAGTGAATATGTCGAATAAGATACCCTCATGTCAATACTAGGATGCAAAGCAATTTATCGAACTCTGATTAGTTTCATGTGTGATTTATAAGAAATACGATAAAAGTATGATTTAGTTTTAAATTCTCGATATAAAAGTATACTTACTGGTATACTTATTTTATGTGATCTAGATAGTTTAGTCTGGTAGTACTAGACTCGATCAAAACAGGTGTCTTAGGAATTTGTAGTGTTTAAAAAGTAATTTTTTTTGAGTGGCAGGGCAACTCTTTATATTAGTGCCGCGAGTGAACTTAAATTACATTAGTGAAGTACATTGGCCAGACATGTAATTTATGATAAGTTTATTTAAGCACTTGCTTAAAATCATTTGCCCTTTTATTAGTGATTTGTTCGATGGTAGTTGTACCTATGCTGAAAGAATAATAGTGGTTTTACTGACCAAGTCCATTTGCAACTCTTAATATGTGCTATTATCACAGCATATGTATTTTAGTACTGTATTGTATATCAGCTATTGGTATCATTATCATTTGTAGTTAAAAAAAAAAGGGGAACCTCTTTCTATCGCATTACAGGTTGATTGACATCAGGGGTTCCGCTTTCATGTACGGAAGCCTTAGTGTCTCTTGACAGATTTATCAGTGATTGAGGTTAATAATGAAGGATTTTGGAAGAATACAAGATAGAGACGTTAGAATATCTTAGATTTCAAGTTGAAATTGACGATTTTGCGTAGCTGGTATTGTGGGAGTAAGAATAAAGATATTGAATGATGGTCAGAGAGCTCGTATACGTTTGGAGTAGTCATGAGTGTGTCTACTCACTATTATAGAGTGGCCAAGTGTGTCAATATTTTAAGGTGGCCATGTGAGTCACCATTTTAGAATGACTATGTATGTCATTTGGGCCATGTGAGTCCATAGAATGTAACCAAGTGTGTTACTAGAGTGGAACAAGTGTTTCCATAAGTTGTGACCTAATGAGTCGGTAGGTTGTGAATAAGTGCGTTACTGTTTTTGACAGTATGTTATCTAACTGTTCGTGAAGGATCTAATGTATTTTATTTACTTAATTTTACGTACATATCAAACTAAAGGGATGTACATAATGAAAGCAAGTTTTCTAGTCCAGAATTATTAGCTGCTTTAGTGGATTACTGTACAAGTAACTCGTTCTATCTAGAACTACCATGGCATTTTATTCATTTTTCATAGTTCCTGTGTGCCTTTAAATGTTTTGATCAGCGGAAGTTCTACATTTTTAAATTTTGAATGATTTTAGATAGATTTCGGTTATTTTAAACGACTAAGATCAATTTTTACAAGTAGTATAACTGTACCTAATGGTACAGCCGCAAAAATTGATTGTATTTGTATGGACTTTAAAATGGATTAATTAGTGATCCCGATGTAAGGCGACCGATCCTCGACGTGTTTCGGATGTATATAATTTGAATGCGCCGAAATACGAATGAATTATAGTTATTTCAAAAAAAAACTATGATGATCAAACGAACTTGCAAATTGAAATTAGATCGATATTATATGAGTACGCTTCATTTGAAGATATACAATAACATAGTTATTATATGTACACTATTTATAATAACGTACCAGATCGATGTCGATGTGGTTTAGGAAATGATGCATGTAATAGCCTTATTGTCATTGGTTCAACTTATCAGTTGGTCACTCACCCATTCGTTATATTTGAAAGATTTGTGTTTCTCAAATATATGACTCACTTGTAGACTATGCTTAGTAGTTTAAAAAGTTAACAAGCAAGGAATGCATAAAGTAAATTGAAACAAAGGTTCCAAGTTTGTTGTTGTTAATAGATCTTTCACTCGTTTGTTTACACTATTTTATGGCTTTCAACATAATGCGGTCCGATGTTCGGAATGCGTTAAGAATTAAATACGGAAGGATATATACTTCAGCTTGTAACGGTGAAGGTTGTAGTAATTTTGAAATTCTAGATATCGCAAAAATAATAATTCCAAAAATAGTTCAAACGTGTTTCGTCAATACTAATTAGCATTCCAGTGATTCAGTTTGACCAAGTTAGTTCATTAAATGTTAAATTGAATTTAATAAAAAGATTAAAATTTTTGGAACATTTACTAATCACAAAGAAAGATAAATAAATAAATATAAGGGCTGAACATTTGAGGCTCGAAGTTAAGTAGCTTGCTAGAAACTACAGTCACGACACGAGAAGCCCGTTCAATAAAGTAATAAAATTGTAAAAATGCGCCATTCTCGAAGTCACATTGGGTTTTCTTTCTATATATTTATCTGAGTGATTTGAAATAATGAACTGGATGATAAAATTTAACAGACTATTATTTGAATTGAAAATGAAATCGCGCAATTAATTATCTTTTGCCGTCCAAAATCTCGAGAGTATAATATGATGTAAAAATTATATTTTCTAGAGAGTGACTAGTGCGTGCTTGCTTACTCTAATTTTATCTCCATATTGTTTTTCTCAAATTTAATGGATAATGTCGTGTGATGCACGGGCGTTGTGGATCCGCAAGCTCGTGACGAAGGTATACCCTCACCTAGCGGCTCCGGCCTACAACCGTCAGTTAATTTGTAAATACTTACTTTAATTATTAAAAGACGCAGAAAAGTAAAGCAAAAAGTATTAAAAAGCAGAATGAATAAAACACTCAGTATATATACTATATTATGTTACTGACGTAATATATTATAACTTGGTGTAACGTTTTTATTTATAATTGGTTTGATTTTTGTTCATATGTTCAGGTAATGATTCTGAAAAAAAAAAGACAAAAGAGGTTTTGAGTATTAAATTCAAATTTCTGAATTTGGGGTTTTCATCTAGTTTTTTTTTATTATTTAGTTTTGTATCAAGCTTTGGATTTACAGCAAAATTTGAATTTTGTATTTTAATTGAAATTGCTATTGAGTAAAGGTAATTTAAAATAATTATATGATAGCGATTAAGTATTGTACAATAATTGCAAGCCGATTCTACTTCAATTCATACTAAAGTTTTGCATTTCAAAGAAGCCTTTGATGAAGAGTTAGATTTAGTTTTGGACTAAGGTTTAGTTTTGTACTTTTTGTTTGGTTTTCAATGATGATTGTAGTCAAAGTTCAGGTATTTGACCCAGTTCAAAGAATTGGGTAAGATTCTAAGTATTTCACAAGTTAAAGATTGTCTTGGACAACATAACCTGAACTGATTCGGTTGAATTTTGTGGTGCTGTCTCTTTTTGATGGGTTTATTCAGAGGTTAACACGGAAAGGAAAGGTTAGGAAAAGAAGGGAATAAACTAAAACAACTTGTGTTTTGAGGCGTGTTTAATAGAATTGAACTCTATTTGTTAAAATTTTTGAATAAGCTACGAAAAATTTCATTTCATTTATTAAAAACGTTGACTGTTACATAGTTAAAGATTTTAAAATAGTAATAATTTAACATAGTGGAAACAGTCTACCGCCAACAGGTATACGATGTCAGGAATTTAGAGCAGATAATTTAACATAGACTGAATTTGATTCAAACGATTAGTAAAGATTAGTTAATGGTACAGCAGATCCAACTGAATTGAAGAATTGATAGATTAGTAATCCTGATTAATGTTTGCATTGGATGCGGTTGTAGATTTTATTGTGAACTCTGGGGTAGTGTGTGATACTTATTTCTTGTCAAGTCCTAAAATTTTAATAAAATCAGCTTTCCTTTACGTTCTGATAAATTTTTCGATTTCAATAAAGTTTTTTAAAAAAAGCAGGCATGACACGTCATGTATGACACATGATAGGTGGAGCTCAGGATGATGGACCTGTTGGTCTGTTACAGATTGTAATCAGGGTTTAGATATTTACTTAGCTTTAGATTCAGCGTCAGATGCTTGTAAGGTATAAATAACTGAAACGGTATAAGAAATAAAATAAATATTGGGTATTTTATTAAATTTGAATTCAGTTTTAGACTTTTGCTTACGGTATATGTAACATACTGTTTAGATTATGTTTTAGACTGTAACTGTTCCAGACTTTGATTAAGTTTCAGATTAGATTTTTATTCAGCTTTAGATAATTAATCCTTTATTTGCCTAACTTTATTCTATACGAGTTTTAGATTTAAATTGCGATATTTTTATTTCTGTTGTGAAATTTCGACTCAGCGATATCAATCAGTTTAATTGCACTTCACACACACTTCACAAATCTCAAGATCAAAAGCTCGATAGTTTTGGATTTCAGATCGGTTTGAGGTTTTAAGTTTGATATTACTAAATTGAAAAAATGTAGGTTTCCTTTTTGTTATCCTTTTTAATTCTCCCGAATGTCGTGATTTACTAAAACTAAATGTCATCGTGCAAGTATGAATGGATGAAGATGTTTTGTTGTACACTACAGATTGTTGCAAGGAGTGAAGCGAACTAAGCTTAGCAAAGCAAATGTTTGGTGGTTGTGCACCGGGAGGTTGCACAATGTCGGATGGCCGAATGTCGTGATCGTGTGTTCGACTGGCAACATTTATTTATTATTTATAGAATGGCAATACTGATTTCATGTTGGTATTGCACTATTAATGAATTCAGAGTTGGTAGAGGGTAGGCGAAAAAGACATTGTGTATAAATACGGGCGTCATTCTGTAAACAGGAAGTTGAGTATCGCTCGCCATCAGAGGTGCACGCCTGTGCTGTGTACATTCTTATATATCATAATATATACAGTGTTATACTTTTGTGTATAGAGTGAGTTGAGACGTGGTGTTGGAAAGTAAAGTGTGTGCGAGATGATAGCTGAAATGCCAGTAAGTCCTTTGTTGTATCGTTCCAATTTATTATTTATTATTATTTAATCTCTGATGCATTTTAAGAGTAATCTTTAACACATGTGTTAGTGTGCTATTTCAGGATTTCTATAAGGTACATTGTGGGTAGCGAAGTTGTTCGCTACTACCCAAAAATATGCCCGTTCTATGCCCACGTGTAGTTTTATGAACTTCCAAATAAAGATCCGTAGTTAGTCAATCGGTCTTAGGTTGTATCTAGTCATGGAATATATAGACCTTAACGGGAATTCGTGACAGAATGTAAGTCGAAGTTAGTAAAATTTACAGACCATTTACTTGAAATTCTCCGAACTTATAGCAATAAAGTCCAAAAGTTGGGTGTTTTTAATCTATTGTTTGGATCTTGTGCACGTGCAATGAAACGATTTGGCTGAAATTTGAAATAGAGATAGCTTATAACCTGACTAAACACATAGGCTACATTTTATCCCGGAAAATTAAACAATTCCCGCGGGAACAAAAAAACCTTAATCCACGCAGACGAATTCGCGGGCATCAGCTAGTATTTTATAAAGATTCGCAATTTATATTTAACGAAATACGTAGGTAACGTTTAGTTTCCAATATACAGGTTTTTAAATGTCAAATGCATAAAATGGTGAATATATTTTAAAAAAAATTAATAATATGAAAACTATGAAATGAGAATCAGCTCATACATTTAATTTGAATTGAAATAATATTTCCTACACATTTTGTAACGAGGAAATTCGTAAAAGAACTAAAGTGACCGACATAGCTCTGAGGATTAGCAGGCTGAAGTGGCAGTGGGCGGGTCATATCTGTCGCAGAGCCGATGGCCGTTGGGGCAGACGTGTTCTGGAGTGGAGACCGCGTACCGGCAAGCGCAGTGTAGGACGACCTCCAGCTCGCTGGTCCGATGACCTAAAGAAGGTGGCGGGAAGCGGGTGGATGAGGAAGGCAGAGGACCGTGTTTGGTGGCGCGCTCTCGAAAAGGCCTATGTCCAGCAGTGGATGCATACAGGCTGATGGATGGATGGATGGATGACACATTTTTTTGTCTTATACACACCTGACATGAATACCTACCTACAAATATTTATCGGTAAATAAGTATCGACTGCACCACATCACTATTTAAAAACCATAAAAACAGGCAACACAGGAAACGTCATTTTTGTCTCCGGGATTAAAAAATAGACTTTACACAGTCATGTACTTACTTACATTAAGGCAAGCGACGAACACCAAGCAAACTCGCTAGTAAATTTTGTAATATTATTTTAATTATTTAGTTTGATTATACAGTTTTATAGTTAAATTTGTTTTCATCAAATATATTATGTGCGGTACTGCACACTGTCATCATGCCTATTATTAAATACTAGCTGATGCCCGCGACTTCGTCCGCGTGGTTTAAGTTTTTTTAAATTCCCCCGGAAACTCCTTAATTTTCCGGGATAAAAAGCCTATGTCACTTTCCAGGTCCTCAACTATACCCATGCCAAAAATGACGTCGATCCGTTGCTTCGTTGCGGCGTGATTGAAGGACTTGAACCAACAAACAAACTGACTTTCGCATTTATAATATTAGTATGATTATCTATGTGAACAAATTGCTTATTAACACTACAGCGCCGACTCTAGGGGACTCTAAGTTGGTAAGTAGGGTACGTATACGGTGGTGATAATATATTACATACTAGCTGATACCCGCGACTTCGTCCGCGTGGATTGAGGAGTTTTAGTTCCTGCGGGAACTCTTTAATTTTCCGGGATAAAAAGCACCCTATTATTTAATCCGGACTTCTAACTTTACGTCTGCAAAATTTCAAAGCAATCGGTTCAGTAGTTACGGCGTGAAAGCGGAACAAACATACAAACAAACTCACTTTCCCATTTATAATAGGTATTAGTAAGGATTTTAAGTACCCACGAGCTGCAGGTGAAATTTCTACATTGAGCGATATGCGTCTGATACAGGACTCGTTCGATGGCATATTATACTAACTAGTTCCATGATTACAGATACGTGGGTAACTACGGACTACCTAAGTAACTTATTCCTAAAATTAGAGACAGTAATTACTAGCGACCTTGTCGCGACATCCTCAAAGCAACCGAGCGTAAGAGCAACAACACGTCAGTTTGATCATTTCAGTGATTTACTTTACCGATGAGAATTAAGTAAATACTTAGGTACCTATCCAAATATTTAAAATGCAGTAAGGGCAGTAAGTATGCTCAAATGTAAAATACTGACTAGTATTTTTAACAACCAACATACTTGCTTCAAACGGTAAAGGAAAACATTTCGTGAGGAAATCTTCGCGTCCACCACTAGGTACAGCCTTTTAACGTCCCACAGCTGGGCACAGGCCTCCACTCTCATAGGAGAGAAGGAATTAGAGCTTAGACCCACCACGCTGCTCCAATACGGGTTGGCGGGCTTTAACGACTATTATCATGTTAGTGACTGTAACAGAGACCGACGGCTTAACATGCTCTCCGAGGCACGGGGGTCAAACACCGCCAACTTCCTAACTCCGGGCTAGTACTGAGAATTTCTAGTCAGAAAAACCCACCATTAATTGTGGCCCGACCCGGGACTCGAACCCGGGACCTCGTCGGCCACAGTCGAACATGCTAACCACTAGAGCAACGAGGCTGTTGGAACCTTCGCGTCCGGGATTTTTTAATTATTATTTTTTTTGGAAAGCGAAGGCGTGTGAAGCTGCCAATCCGCATTAGGCCAGCGTGGTGGTCTATGAACAAACCTTTCTCATTCCAAGAGCGAC
Organism: Erebia epiphron; assembly: GCA_963932025.1. Taxonomy (NCBI): domain Eukaryota; kingdom Metazoa; phylum Arthropoda; class Insecta; order Lepidoptera; family Nymphalidae; genus Erebia; species Erebia epiphron. The sequence goes on along the minus strand of OZ009952.1, from coordinate 19,072,546 downwards.
TCGTGCTAGTGAGCCGGCAATGTGTTGATAAGAGAGAAAGAGAGTTATTCAGTTTTGATAAATGAGGTGCCGTTAGAAATTTTTGTTGTACCTACAAACAAGCTTAAAATCAGATGAGTCGATAAAATAATGTACCTAGAGTCTACGCGTACTAATATGGATACACGGCCTCGGTTATTACCAATGCATAAGACATCCCTGTGATTTGTTTGTTAATAGGTATACCTACTCCTAGAATGACACATTGTGTTATGCTAAAATTAGTCCGCGTCATGGCATCCTTGCAGAAGGACAGGTTGCCTACAAACGGACTCATTACTTCCCAGTGACCATTGTCAATTACAAGACAAAAACTCCCACGGTTTATAAAGGTTTGATCGTATGCGTACGCACGCAGAGCGCATCTAAGTTCAACCGCAGCTAGAGCCGAGTGTTATTGTTATACTAACAGAGGAAATATTATTCCAACGTAAGTTATTTATTATTTTTATTTTATCAAAATACTTAGCTGGTCAATTTTAATGATAACATTGGTAGATAGTTTACCAAATTTTTATGTTCAGGATAAAATACCCGCTTTAGGTATTGAGTGCATAGTGTAAATTAATATTGTATTACTTAGATAGGTAGGTACCTACAATAAGATTTATTTATTTATCTACCTAGGTAACCTATAATATAGGTAGGTAACTGATTTGGCAACGTTGCACACAAAATACCTCCAGATATTATTAGAATTCTAGTGAACCGAGACGTCTGATCTGATTTCATACCATACTGAATGCATAGTTAGTTAGGTTCACAGTCAGAATAGGTACCTACCTAGGCACTAGGCAGGTATTAGCTATACTTTAGTAAGTAGTGGGTACCTATGTAGCTATTAGAGCTGTAGCGAACCGTATGTATTCGGTACTGAGTAACGGGTGCGCCATCCAGTACCGAGTAACGAAACGTTACTCACGAATGCATTTCGTTACTCGCATGCATTTTGTTACTCGCATTTTTCGTTGTATGGGTGAATTTAAAAACTTACGTTATAAAGAACCTATTTGTGGCTTTTTCATAACATCTTATGAGGTATCAGAAGTAACGAGTAACGTAACGATACGATAGTAACGAGTCGCATTTTTCGTTGTATTGGTGAATTTAAAAACGTACGTTATAAAGAACCTATTTGTGGCTTTTTCATAGCATCTTATGAGGTATCAGAAGTAACGAGTAACGTAACGATACGATAGTAACGAGTACTAATTGTTATAGTAACGAATACATACGGGTACGCTTTTTTTCGTTACTTTTACACCTCTAGTAGCTATCTACTTACGTAAGTACTATTCAAGCGTTCCAACCACGGAAATATTTTTCATGATATCTCCTTTTCGGAAAATAGTCATTCGCCATTTTCATTTCATGCAACCAAACTGCAGGTGGAGTCCTAATAATTCGCCTTTCATTCCCTCTCTGCGCAAAAAATAATTCAAAACAAGAATTGTTGCAGTCCGAACGGCCAATAATTATTAATTTTTGAGACAAAGAGCGCATATTACAGAGCGTGGCTAATCTTATATAATGTACTTACTTAGTATTTAGATAGATAGGTGCCTACCTATTCATTTTAGTAAGTAGGTACCAAATATTTTTCTGAAAATTAAGTAGTTAAGTTTACATGATTTATATTAAAATGCTTTATTCCTGAGATTACTGCACTAGGTTTGTTAGGTCACTATAACGTGAGAAGTCTTACAAACAGTCGATTATTGTATGGAAGTTGAGGGTCAAAATATTAAACGCAGACGTACCTACATGTTAATGTTGCCTTCACATAGTAATTACTTCATGTTAATTTGCAATGAAAAGGCCCAAGCATAATATCATTACTTATTCAGGTACCTACTTACTGAATCGTAAATCTTTTAAGACGTAATTATCTACCTATCCTATTGGTAAATCCCAATCTTATATTACCCGTGCCTAAGGCAGGTCTTATAATATTAATTGTACCTACTCCTAAAACTCAACATTTCTACATAAGCTTAAGTATATTTTTTAGGGTTCCGTAGCCAAATTTGGCAAAAACGGAACCCTTATAGATTCGTCATGTCTGTCTGTCTGTCTGTCTGTCTGTCTGTCTGTCTGTCTGTCCGTCCGTATGTCACAGCCACTTTTTTCCGAAACTATAAGAGCTATACTGTTGAAACTTGGTAAGTGGATGTATTCTGTAAACCGCATTAAGATTTTCTTACAAAAATAGAAAAAAACAATAAATTTTGGGGGTTCCCCATACTTAGAACTGAAACTCAAAAATTTTTTTTTCATCTAACCCATAGGTGTGGGGTATCTATGGATAGGTCTTCAAAAATGATATTGAGGTTTCTAATATCATTTTTTTCTAAACTGAATAGTTTGCGCGAGAGACACTTCCAAAGTGGTAAAATGTGTGTCCCCCCCCCCCCGTAACTTCTAAAATAAGAGAATGATAAAACTAAAAAAAATATATGTTGTACAGTACCATGCAAACTACCACCGAAAATTGGTTTGAACGAGATCAAGTAAGTAGTTTTTTTTTAATACGTCATTAATCGTAAATCGCAATTTACCTTTCATTCAATCAACTCAAATATTTAAAAAAAGACATTTAATTTAAAACTTACTACAGGTTTGTACGGAACCCTCGGTGCGCGAGTCCGACTCGCACTTGGCCGGTTTTTTTTTAAATTTAATCACTTCATACCTAGGTAGTTAGTTTAAAAAGTGCTTTAAATCTACTTATCCCTACCATCGTTTATTTTATTAATTAAGATCTAAATAAGTAATTAATCATTGCATTCGTTAAGTAATGGCCTCAGATAAGCCTTAGGAACTTACTCTATCTGAGCTCAGATACCTACAATGTGACTCTATGTTGGTAGTTTAAAGAACTGTACAAGAACTAGGTACCTATAGGCTATACCAACCAAGGACCTCTTTTAAGGTTGGTGATTTTGGGTACATAACTTACATACTTAACCTTTTTTTTCTGGCTGAGGCCGCGAGGATAGGGATGACGTGGGATGAGATCAAGGGTGTAGCTTGTAACCGTTCGAGATGGCGCATCACCGTAGACGCCCTCTGCCATACTGGGGGACATAGATAGGACATTAACACACCTTACCTTTCTAGTCTTTGCTAAACCGTTCTAATTTTGCAGATGACATATTACTACAAATACCTAATATCGCTGATAGCTGTCACAATGTCCGCGTATGCAGCTCCTGAAAATTTGTTAGAGCAAAAGAAAGCGGCTCCGGCTAATAGACAAGTAAAAGGACTAGGAGCCACCAACGATCTCAAAACCTCAAGCAGTTCTTGTAAGTACCTACCTACAAAATATTATTATGTACTTAGCAAAAATGTGTATGCTAAGGTTTTTCCTCTTGAGGTACGGAACCATAAAAATTGCGACTACAGCGCTGCCTTAATGGGATTCCTTTAGTGACACGGACTATAGTTAGTGTAGTGTTTACCTTGATGTGCACATAGCGCGCGATTCTCTACGTGAACACGCACTTAAACGCGCTACGCTAAAGACGGTCACGAGACTTCAGTGAATTGTGTCTAGAAATTTCCAAAAAAGCCTGCCGATAGTTATGTACTTATATTTATTTTTTTACAGATTCGCATCAATACTCCAGCTGGGGTGGGAACTCTCCTGGCGGATATGAATTGGCCATAACCGGTGTCGGAACAAGAGATAGAAGCGATTATTATGACCCGAGTTACAATACATTAGGTGGATATGATAGTTCAATTAAAAACACTGGCTATGGAGACCGCGGTTACGGTGCAACTGGTTATGGTGACCTAGGGTCTGCGGGATACATAGGAGGGAGGGAGCCATATAGTGGCTATAATCAAAATGGATATGGTGCCACTGGTGCAAATGGTTATGGTGGACTAGGGTCTGGGGGATACATAGGAGGGAGGGAGCCATATAGTGGCTATAATCAAAATGGATATGGTGCCACCGGATTTTCTCAAAGTGGTTATGGGACGAATGGTTTTGGAGCAAATGGGCTGGGCGGTACCGGTGGATATTACGACAGTGGACACGGTGGCGGCGATGGAGGCTACGGTGGCTACGGTGGTTACGGTGGCAACGGTGGTTTGGCCTCGTACTATGGTTATAACAATCCATCCTACCAAGGCGGTGGTCATCTCGGATACGGATACTACAACAAAAAGCCAGGTTATGGCAATATCTACAGTAGCAGCATCACTCCCAGTTTAGTCACAGGTTATAGGGGCTACACCCGAAGATAATAATAGCTTCTAGGTTAAATGATACAGGCTACCTTATAGAAAGCACTAGTCTCATAGATTCATGTAACACAGTGCGCGCACCATGTTAAAGCATTTTGAAATCTGCGCTCCGTGCCAGAGCGTCATTCCATTGTTTCCTGAGTGACGGCGACTCGCGTTAGTGGAATCCGCAGCTTTTCTCTGGTGGAAACGCACCCTTAATACTGCCTTTATTACTACGCCTATACGCGCGCACGCGAATGCGTGGCGAAGTTTTTTTTTAATTTGTAATGTAAATGGAAATTCGCTTCGATTTCGCATTTATGGCGACTCTTCGAAACGCTTTTGGTTCGCCTTGTGTTTGACACGGGCTTCCCGTCTGGTCCAGCGTGCGCATTAGCGTGTCTTGCGTGATATAGTAACTGTAATTCTGTAGTGATATTATATGTATACGCTTTGTAAAATCCCACAAACTTATCTGACCCGGTGACAGCGTCACTAGTATAATATATTAAAAATAAAATAACATAACAGGCATAAAAATTTGTTCCAATCTTGGCCACCGGGCCAGATAATTTTGACCTGTAGTTAAGTAATGATTGTCTATTATTTGTGTACTTAAAAATAGGGCCATGACTTAAACTATCTTTTTTTGTAATAAGTAATTGTTAAGCCAAAGATTATAAACATTTATTTTAGGGGCTCAGCCCACGTCAGACAATCGTGGCCGATTTTTTTCGGTAGAAAATGAATCCCAAATATTGAAACGCATAATATGTCCACAAAACGTCGCTCAAAACAGAATCAACCGATCGATTGTTGGTGGAAAATGTAAGGACAGCACAAAGTCGGTGATAAAGTCGGCCTGATTTTATCCGACCTACTAAGTCCGACGTGGGCGCAGGCCCTTTTTGTTAAATTATTATTTTGTTAACAACCTGAGGACCAATTGTCTAAGCAAATCGTAATCATTTGATGGCTTAAAACGTATAACTCGAACTATTTAAGGAGTTCATACATGCTTTTTGACGTGCAGGCATCTATGAACTCCTTATACAGTCGAATTATCTGTTTGACAGACGAATACGAATACGATTTCCTAACACAATCGGGGGGCTGATCATGATACTAAAATATTTACATAATATTACTGTTATTAGTAAAACAATAAAACAATGATGCATAATTAGGAAATTTTTATTACTAATAAAGACATGTTATCTTATACTTCCTACTTCATTAAAACTGTTGCATAGATTAAAATTAAAATGTTTTACAACACAATCACCACTCAAACTTGTAAAGATGTCTTATTCAAAGATAATAAATCGTCATCGTCTGAACGCATCCTCTATAAAATTGCAACCGTGGCTTACACATATAAATTTAAGGAAATATAAAGGTAACCTTAAGGGTCTTTGCAGATGCTTTTGGGATGCAAGCCAACCACAAAAGTGCAGTTTTGACGCAATTACGTCAATATAACTAAAACAGTAACCAAGCTGCAATATTGCTTCGGTTGCAACTTGCAGTCCATATGTAGTCTGCATTGATCCTAAAATATAAACAACCACTAATCAGAGCCAGATGCGCTTGTCTGCTTTTTCATAGACTTTAAAGCTCTTTCTCGGAGTTTCTTTTCCAAGTCCTCGTTGTTTACCTTTCCTTCCTCTTCCTCTTCTTCCTCAGCCTCGTCACTATCCGAGGAATCATCTTTGCGTTTAGACGATTTCTTGTGTTTTTTATGTTTCTTATGCTTCTTTGAGTGTTTCTTATGCTTCTTTGCCTTTTTGGACTTTTTAGGTTCATCACTGTCTGAATCTGATTCAGAGTCTGAAACTTTCTTTCTAGGTTTTTTCTTTGTTACCTGGTCACTATCGGAAGATGAGTCTTCTTTTTCTCTTTTCTTGGCTTTCTTTTCGCCTTCGTCTCGGGTTTTTGATTTTGAGTCATCCGCGTGCTTTATTTTCGACGATTTCTCATCTTTTCTTGGTTTAGCAACTTCTGGTGACCCTACCTTTTCCTTAACAGGCTCAACCTTCTTGCGTCTGACTTCTTTTTCTGAAGAGGTAGAATCGTGTTTAGCTTTCTTTTTATTTGATTTGTCATCGCTGTCTGAACTATCATCATGAGAATCTTCAGAATTATCAATTTTCTTTGATTTGACCTGTTTGCTTTCATTTTTATCTGGCCTCGGACGATCCAAAGTAGCATCTTTAGTTCGCTTTTTGGATTTCTTTTCAGTGTCGGAATCTTCTGGCATACCTTTCTGTTTGGCTTTTGAACTCTTACGCTTAACTTCTTCCTCTGAGCTCGATTCCGAACTCGAAGATCGAGCTCTCTTCTTTCGCGACTTCTTTGCCAACTTCTTCTTAGCATTCTTTTTACTTTTCTTTTTGCGATCTTCTTCAGTATCACTCGACGAGGAATCTTCAGAATCACTGTCACTTGACGAACTCTCTTTTTTAGCCTTTTTCGATCTCTTTGTACTGGGTTTCTCTTTGCGTTTGGGCTTAGATTTGCTTTTAGATTTTGCCACTTCTCCACTGCTCTCACTTTCAGAGTCAGAGTGCTTTCCTTTGCGTTTTGGTTTCTTCACTTCAGGAGCTTTAGTCTCGTCTTCATTCTGTTCTTTGCCAGAAGCGTCATCTCCCGACCTGTCGGATTTCTTATTATTTTCTATTTCATGTTTTCTTAGGAAAGGAGATGGAGTGCGAGACAAACTCTTAGAATATTCGCGTAGCACTGGAACCGTAATGAAATCATCCCTGTCTTCCTCATCTGATGATTGAACATTGGTTGTCTGAGTTTCATTTTGAGGAGCAGATTTTTCTTTAACAACAGATGACTCTCTGCTAGAGCTAGAGGCCACCCGTTCCTTGGACCGTTCGCGAGGGATGGATATCCGTTCAGGTGACTTCTTTCGCAGCTTTTCGATATTTTCTGTGATAAAACAAAATATTTTCTTTAACTATACCACAATATAAAAACCATGTTTTCAAAGTAAATAACATTAAATCAAAAAAATCTTGATCAAAATATTATTATTTTGCCTTTCATTTCATTTTCATTTTTTCATTTTTTTTTCTATCTATCTATCTATCTATCTATCTATCTATCTATCTATCTATCTATCTATCTAATTATCATTATACTATTCTTAAAGCGTGACGGTTTTATTCACGTATCAACCCAAATTAATTTTAAATCTCTTTCGATCTGTTTATCCAAATTCCAAGCTAAACTTTAATTCCAAGATTAACTTTCGGTAAATTAAGGAGTGAATTAGGCTTTTTTATCTTGGAAAAAAGCTCTTATAGGATATTTTCCAAATCTAATTTAACAAAGCGCAGCCGCGGGCAAAATCTAGTAAATAATAATTTTAAACACATACCTTTACGTGGTATGGAAACAGATTTTTCTAAGCGTTCTTTGATCAGATCGCTCGATCTCCTGTCCCGTGATTTCCTATCCCTCGATCTTCTTACTTCTTTCCCAGACCGATCCCTCGATCTCTTTTCCCTGCTGAAAAATAGTTTAATAAGCAAACCACATCTTCCAACACATAAGGCGCTCTAAATAGTTTCTGTTAACAGAGAAGCCCACAGCAATAACGCAGCAGTCCTTTAGAACTTGGGAGTAATTCACTTCTACTGTATGTGATCCTGTTGCATTAAATCTCTTAAACCAAACTTACACTACCGGTCTAAATATTGCTATTCCTTTCATATCAATTTAGTTTAGAGATATAACAGAATTGTGTATACCAGTGTTTTTAACATGTCAGCTTTACACCAAGAAACATGAATACAACACAATCTACTTAACCACAAAATGTCAGTTTGCAAATGGATGACACATTTGAGGCCTGTGTATATGTCTGTGATTACGTAAAAAAGATCTGAGTTACTTTTAAGTTCTCAAGTCTTATTTCAAAGAGGTTATCACAATAGAGCTCCAGGTGCTTTATTACGTAAAAATGACGATTACAGTGTAACGATCGCAATCAATTCTGATTGGTTAACACTCGTCAAAATTCATTCAGGAATACCATAAATTCAACCAATCACAACAATAATTGAGACTGTAACAATGATTGATGCAGGTTTTACATTATTAATTAGTCTGTTGAATAAATCAGTTTACAGAGGTGTTTTAGAAAAAATTAAAAACTCATTCTGACGACACCATTATTTGCTTTCAAGTAGGTACTTTTGAAGACTTGGAATGTTTCTCACATTTCTTTGATTGATCGATGATCCTTTCACAGTGTTGCTTTATACTATTTTTCTAGGTACCTTGTAATTTTCCCATGTAACTTACTTATTGAACCCTATAGCCACTAGGTCGCCAAAGACGCAAGTGGTTAGACGTTATAAGGAGGTCGACAGGGCTCAGTTACGTTCAAGTTAAAGGATGCGGCTCTAAATAGAGAAACTTTTCGCGTGATGACCGCCAAACTTCGATTCGAAGAAGCCACACGATGATGACCATAATGAAACACATACCTGGACCTGTCCCTGGAGCGTTTCTCCCTGGAGCGTTGATCCCTGGTGCGAGGCTCCCTGGAGCCACGCCTGGAGCGTTGCCGCGAGCGCGAGCGCCTGCGCGAACGCGAACGACGACGATCACGAGACCTATGATAGACGTTGGGGTGAACTCTCGGGACCTATTTGACCGGCAAACATCTTGAAACTGCTCAGTAGTCTAATATTTTGTAAATTCTCATTGACGAAACTAAAAGAGCCCGATATGGTTTCCACTCCACGTGTTGTTTTGGGGATCAGTTCGCCCATGTGCTGGCGTAAAGCTTTCGGCCTTCAACACCTGTCCATATTATGAACGTATTAGTGTGCTATAATGGCGATCTGATTATGCAGTAGGGCACTACGGTGTTGGAACGGTCGGGTAAAGGTAAAATAAAGAAACCCAAATATTATGTTCCCTCTACATTGTTTTCTTAAGATGTTTGCCCGACAATATGGTAGTTTAATTGGTAAGGGTTGGCACTAGGGTTGGTACAAACAATGGACAGTCCGTGGCACACAAATTCGTACACATCCATTTTTATTAGTCTAATTTGTCGAAGCGCTTGCGCTCCATTCCCTATCCAATCTTGACAGTTGAAGGTCTTTCAAAAAATCATATAATGTAAATCACATTAGTGGCATTTCGCCAAGTTAGTAGTACAAAAAAAAAGTGTGTGTGTGCAATTCACACACGGCAGAAGTGAAACTTCAGAAAAGTAACCTACGAGAAAATGAGATAACTCGTTCTGTCTCTTTCTATTCCCCCTGGGAGCGTTGAACGTTTAACGCAACAGTGCTTTCATACCCCCTCCATGGTAGCGTTAAACGTTTAACGCAACCTTGTTGGAAATCGCATTGGAAGTTTCACTTCAATTAACGTGCACACAAGAAACCAACAACTTGGTTCCATATTTTTACAATGATCTTTCACTTTTGTGTCGTCACAAAAGTATCCAGAACAAAAAGTTGTAAGACAAAATGTCTTTTATTTTAATATATTTAATGTCTCTGATTTTACACTCAGGCGTCGATTCCACAACCAACGATTATATTGGTGAGGTATGGTTTCCGTTCCGTTATCAAGGTACAGTTGTTTGCTTATTTAACCGTCGCGATCAACTACGACTCCGATACGATACGATACGATTATATTATAATCCAAGATCACTGAGATCGTTCGATTGTAGTGAGGAAATGCCAACTCTGGACTTGTAACCATTGGCTATGGAATGAACGCCGTTATTGAGTTAATAATTAGTTAAATAGCAAAAGCGAATGAATGAATAGGTTGGTGCGCCTAGCGAATTAAAGCTGACTCGGATGGGATCGGGTCATGAAGTATAAACCTATGCAACCCCATTATAATTTAGTAGATGTCGACGTAGAGTTACATTTTATAAAAATCCCGTGGAAATTTTTCAATTTCCCGGGATAAAACCTAGTTGAGGATATGCTGCTAATTGATTCACGTGGACAGCATTATAACTTACTACCAGGTAAGATCGCAACCAAAATCTAACTGCTATTCGGCAAAATAAGAATAATGGGACTTGATACGCAGGAAACGATTGCGAAGACATCCAGGCCGTATTTTTGTGGAAACCCCCCCATGGAGAGTCTATGTCCTTCGCCGGAACGCAACCTGTACAAAACTTCAAACAGACACACTTTCGTATCTATACTATAATATTATAAATGCGAAAGTTTGGATGGATGGACGGCTGAACGGATCTGGTTGGAATTTTTGACAGAGATAGATTATAGTCTGGAATAACACATAGGCTACTTTTTATCCCGGAAAATAAGAGAGTTCCCGCGGGAACCAAAGACCCTCTATCCACGCGGACGAAGTCGCGGGCATCAGCTAGTTTACAATATTAGTGTAGGGTAGTTAGGGTGATTAGGGTGATTATGAGGGTGATGGCAAAAACGAGCATAAATAAAGATAAATTACCTGTCTCTTGAACGTCGTCGAGAGCGTGAACGCGAACGTCTACTACGTCTCTCAAGCGATCGGCGACGTTCTCGCGACCTGGTATTATAACTCACCAATATTAGCCAAATAAAATATGTATTTCGTAAACTACTTCATATTTATAACTCTACTTCATTGAAGGAACTGTTTTAGAAAAAATAAGGTAATAAAAGTATTTAAAAATGTAACATGTACTCATTGAGCCTCAAATATTAAAGTAAAAATAAACATTTCTGTAAATATCACACCATGTAAAGACTAAACAGTATTATGACTGCCTTAATTTTAGATTAATTAATAATCCATTGGCCAATCCATATCATAAATTCAGCCAATCAATACAATTAAGATGGTAAGGCCCTGCCCTAAGTTTATTGCAAATGCGACAACGCGATTCGACACGAAGCGACAGTATCAAATTGTAGCTGAACCTTCAAGTGACCTTAATTGTCACATAGATATGTTTTCTATGGAATTATAAAGCGTCACGTCGCTTTCGTCGCTCATATAGGACAACGGGAAACAATGATTGATGCAGCTTTTTCGAAATAGAGCTACAGACTTAGCCACAAAGACTTATATTCATAGCCCGTATATTTATCTATGTGTATAATGTATGTCTTAATGTACGAGTATATCACCTGTCCCGTCTCTCTCGCTCCCGGCGGCGTCTTTCCCGCTCGCGTTCTCTCTCCCTCTCGCGCTCCCGCTCACGCCGCTCAACGGAGCGCCGCGGCCGACTACTGCGACGGCGCGACTTGCTCCTGACATACAAACGGCACTAATACAAGCATGCTCAAAAACCATTAAAATATGATCCTACAAATATTCATTATGACAAACAATAACTGTGTAACTGTCGAACAGAGACTTCTATGCTATAATGTGGAAGAAGTCATCATCACTGCTGACAAGGCTGTGCTCAAGTACCAACAGCATCCTGAACATGTTTGGGAAGAAGATGGACTCACCAATGAACACCTTATTCAGGTGTTGGTATCACAATAATTATGATAAATGTGCTATAATTTAAGTTGAGTTAAGATAATTATAATACTAACAAGCTGAGCCCCAGTTGCTCGAAATAAAGATTATATATTTTATTTAATAAAATCCATCATACTCATCTGAGGCTGAGCAGGGCTCATAGAAACACCCAGTATTACTTTTACCATTGCCGATCTGTTGTGATCGCCACCATCTATAGTTCCTGTCCAAAAGAGCACAGTAACGATTGCAATAATTCATGGCGATTGCATAAATTTAAAGACGGTGTTAAACAGCATCTGTTAAGTCGAGGCTATTATACTATTGATATTCTCAATGAAAAAGTTGCAAGGAATCAACCGGCTTCGCATCCGGCAACCCCCAAGTCAGTGTAATGCTTGTTACGTAAGGTATGCATTGTATATTAATTACAAATCGTAACATTTATAAAAAGAGCAACTACCGAGTGTCTTGCCGGTTCTTCTTCTTCTACGGCTTATCACATAAGTGACACAAGTTGTCCTACGTGAAATAATTCATATCATTTCAATCATCTCTGATTGGTTAAAGGTGTCCAAACATGAGAGCTGCAACTGCGCGGCAGAAACGCGGAGTTTGCAGGACACAATTCGGCCGCGTCCTAGTAAGGACTATAATATCTGCCGCGCAGATGGCTAATCTCTCTGGAGATAGGCCATCGTGGCCGAAGATTATTATTATACTGACCTGTCTCTGCGGGAACTGCGGCGCGGGCTCACGCTAGCGGATGAGTCGCGGTTGGAGCGGTACTGCCGCTTCTTGTGCGAAGACCGCTTCTTCGCGCTCCCACCTTGGGAAGGTACACAAGTTAACTAAGAATTGAAGAAAAAGAAATAATCGTGTATAGCTTTAAATAGCCCTGCTTCCTATACAGGTGGCTGGGGGTTCGATCCCGGGGCACTCGAGTCTGAATTTCTGTTATTTGAACAGACACTGCCGCAGGCCACAGGCCTGATTGGCAGATCCTCGAGCAGGTAAGTGGAGAAGGTGAAATCAAAGCCGAATCTTGCAGCGGAGTAACAGTCATTTATTTTAAAACTAGCGAATGCCCGCGACTTCGTCCGCGTGGTTTGAGGTTTTTTGGTTCCCGCGGGAACTCCTTAATTTTCCGGCATAAAAAGTAGCCTACGTCCTTCCCCGGGATACAACCTATCCCTGTACCAAATTTTATCAAAATCAGTTGAACAGATACATTTGTTTGATTCCCGCGGGAACTCTTTAATTTTTAGGGATAAAAAGTAGCCTATGTGCTATTCCAGACTATAATCTATCCCTATGCCAAATTTCAGCCAGATCCGTTCAGACGTTGGGGCGTGATTGAGTAACAAACATCCATACATCCATACATCCATCCAGACATCCATCCAAACTTTCGCATTTATAATATTTATTATTATTATTTGATTGATTGATTGATTCTTTTATATACAAGGGATGAACCATAGTACCGTAGATTATAGTCCTTTTAAGCACTGTACACACCATATTGTTCCACTTTTATTATATCACCTACTTGACTGACTTGTTGGCGTAGCGAAACACAAATATTGGACAGAGACTTTTCTGAGATGACATGCTCATAGTGAGCCGGCAATGACTTGGAGTAATGACGAATTTAATAATCAATGAGAAAAACTTCTTGACTTTTCTTCTGATTTAGCTTTTAACAACGACGATTTAGCCTTTAACATAGACAGGCTCTGTCAAACAAAGAATGCGGACTTATTTTACTAACGCCATCTAGTCTGAAAAGCGGGACAGCGCTATGGCGGGGACTAGGACAGGCTTATACAGGTGAGGGTATGCCCTACAAGTGGCCCTTGTAGTGGATTAAAAAAAACGGACGCCCAACTATTTTCTACATTATCGATGGGCTTTTAATAAAAAAATAGCACATAGACTTACGGGACGAAGCGGATGAGGAACGACGCTCGCTGGACGAATTGCGTTTCTTCTCCACCGGTTTCTCCTCGGCCTTTTCAACTGCTGACCTGTTAACAATTTGTTCCCTTTTTAAACTTTTAGTTCCAGTTTTTAAAATCACGCCTACGCCTACGCCTATCATATTCGAGAGATTGTACACATTGGCGTCAAAGTAAAATGATCCTTAAAAGCATTAGTTTACAGCTTAAATCAAGTAGGTGTGATTTAAAAACTGGGACTAATGGTACAGAACCTGAAGTTATTTTAACATGTTTTGAATAGTGCTTTTTACAAGGGATCCCTATAGAAAAGCAAGATAGATATTACCAAATATGCAGTGTTACACATGTTGGCATTGTAGACTAGATAATACCTTCGACTTCGTCCGCGTTTTGAACGTCCGCGGAACTCCTTACTTTTTCGGAATAAAAAATCGATATCAAAATCGATTGAAAAGATGGGCCGTTAAAGCGTAGCAGACAGATAGACAGACAGACACACTTTCGCATTCATATTATTAGTATTGATAAAATAAATACTTGTTGGGTGATGCTGATCTAGACTTGACTTTTGCTTCTTTATCGTCCTCTTTTTCCTTCAACGAGTCCTCATGCTTCGACTCATCCTTAATAGATTCAGCGGTTGAGTTGTGATTCGCTTCGTCCTTGATTTCAACGTCATCCGTCTTCTTTTCGGGGGACTTCCCATTTTCTGCATAAAAGAAGTTACAATTAGGTACTAAATTAGTTAAAAACATCAGTTTATATAAAACACAAACAAATAGAAAAATCCTGTGACAATGTAAAAGGATTACCTAAACGACAAAAAAGCTTGGGAATGAGTTGTTCTTTACAGCTCTGATGGTCCTCATTAGTTGAAGCATTTTGAATCTGTGAGATGGTGACAATGAAAAAGTATACTAGACTCAGTTTGTTGTGGGCTACTTCAGAGACCAGGGCGCGTTTGGAACCCTCGTAGCTCTATTTCTAAGATGCTATAATTAACCATCACCATCAATATATCGAGACAGTCTAACTGTTTTTTTTTTCTACTACAAGTTAGCCCTTGACTGATATATCATAGTGGTCAGTTGTGATGCAGTCTAAAATAACTAGCCACGGCCCAAGCCTCTGACCATACGAAGGGTCTATATAGGCTTAAGGGAAAGAAAGTGCGATTGTTTGGATCTACAATACAATAATTAAAATAAATCTTTACTTGCAAAATTACAAGGTTCAAAATTATAATTTGGCCTCTAACTACCAAAAAATTAAAGACCAAAGTAAGAGAAGTAAAGTAAGAAGTAAAGACAAAAAAAGAAAGAGAAGTAAAGTGATGGGAGTTAGCGCCTCCCCTAGGTACATAGGTGCTATTTTTTGTAACTATTGGCTAAGGTTAACAATAATTATTAATTATTACATTATTAATTGTAGTAATGTATGGCATTGCGTCAGACCATAACCTTTGATCCTAACCTAACTTTGATCCAAAAGTTTCGCTATAGTTATTTAGGCTGTGACATACCTTTAGGTTCTGGTAGCTTGATATCGTCCACGTGCGGTGGCTTCGGCTGGCTGCTTCGGTCGCGGCTGCGCCTCCTGGAGCGCCGCGGGCTGCCTCCACTACGATGCCTGTTAAAAATTACAGTTTCAACCATATTCTCAAACTTTCAGCCTCAAAAACTCAACAACTCTTAGCATAAACTAGGAGTCAAGAGAGCTGGAGCTGCCAAAGAGGTTTTTACCATATAGCCAATATTTTTTTCAATAACAAAATCTATGCTGTCGTCATCACCGTCTCAACCGTCAGTCCACTGCTGTATGGATCTCCACAAAACACAGATAAGATAAATTGTCCTTATTTTATTGAAATTCCACTCAAACTAAGCCGGGGGCCGGGGCTGAACAGATTGTCAATGAATAAGTGTTGAAATTATGCCTATGTTCATAGGTTATGTAGTTTTAATGTTTACTGTTCTTTTAATAGCCCGCCAACCCGCATTGGAGCAGCGTGGTGGGTCTAAGCTCTAATTCCCTCTGCTATGAGAGTGGAGGCCTGTGCCCAGCAATGGGACAATAATAGGCTGTAGTGGTGGTGGTGGTGGTTCTTTTAATGTTTACTACTGTACAGGTTTGTAGTCAGTTCAGTTGACATTGGCAATTAAGAGATATTAATATAATAAACTGATATTGATGCATCTACGAGTATGAGCGGCAACAGCCTAGTACCTGCACGCCTGATAGCTGTGTCTGCCAATCCGCACTCGACCAGAGTGGTAGACTATGGCCTCAACCCCTCATTCTGAGAGTACAGATGATGATGTACAAAATACCTAGCGTAATTTCTAACTTGACATATTATTTACCTACTTGACACGAGAGATTTAATGTAAACAGTTAAGTATAAAACTTGGCCAAAGCATCACAACAACAATAATAAATTAATCACTTGATTAGGTTGCAGTTCCTACTGCTAAGCTGTAAATCAAATTGCGATCTAAACACAAAAGTATTCAATAATCGCTGAGTCTGCCGGTAGGAGACTGTTTTACCAAAGTCAAAATACTCGTATTTATGCAAATTATTTCAATATGGCGTATCCCCGCCAAAGAACGAACCGAGTGAAATACATCGAATGAGTCAAATATCAGCCTAATTAAACATTCATCACTAAACGAATAGGTACACAATCTTTTATCTTTTCCAAAATATCAATTCAATTTTAAACGCAAAGCTGACAGTTCGGCCGTCCTGCAAATAACACGTCCTCGTGTTCAAGTCATATCACGGGCGTTTATGCCCCAAATCGTGAATAGGCATCTTGCCCCAAATCATAGTCAGGCGTTCTTGCCTGAGGCGTTCTTGCCTGGGGCGTTCACGCCCTATCTCATATCGCGGGCGTTCATGCCCCGACTTATTGACAGGTGAACTGCTGAACTTTCAGTCTTATCAAACACAATATTAGCACTTAATAAATTGAATCTACTAACCTCATTCGATGCACTTACTCTTCAAAATCTGAATTTCTTATTCACTGTCACAAATATAAACATATTTTAAGGTTAGAGACACTAGCCTCACAACACTTCTTATCTCGTATTTAAATAATACGAGTACTTTCACATTATTGATTTCAAGCGAATCTACCGCTGGTTCGGAATGCCACAACCCTAGCGAGAAGAACCAGCAAGAAACTCGGCGGCATCTAACATTTAAAATTACTTTTTCACAGCCACCGATCAACCAATAAAAATTATGACAAACTGTTAAATCTATTTTTAATCTTGGTACTTCTAAAAATATGATTTCAAACAATTTACAAAACTGTGCGGATGGCAAAGTGAATCAAGGCAACTTGAGCTATATCCCACTTCTGAAATTTGTAAGCATAATTCCAGAAGTGGGCAAATAATTAAAATTACTTTTAAAATATGTTTGTACTCTCTTTAAAACTTCCACGAGCGAATGGTCACAACGTGTAGCGGTTTCACGAGAGATTTAATGTAAACAGTTAAGTATAAAACTTGGCCAAAGCATCACAACAACAATAATAAATTAATCATTTGATTAGGCTGCAGTTGCTACTGCTAAGCTCTAAATCAAATTGCGATCTAAACACAAAAGTATTCAATAATCGCTGAGTCTGCCGGTAGGAGACTGTTTTACCAAAGTCAAAATACTCGTATTTATGCAAATTAATTCAATATGGCGTATCCCCGCCAAAGAACGAACCGAGTGAAATACATCGAATGAGTCAAATATCAGCCTAATTAAACATTCATCACTAAACAAATAGGTAATCTTTTATCTTTTCCAAAATATCAATTCAGTTTTAAACGCAAAGCTGACATTTGTCAATTTTTGAAATATTCATTGTATTTACGTTTTCTTGTCTCTTTATTGTAGGTTAGGTTCGCCATAAATAATCAGGTAGTGCCTTGCTATACCAATGCTTAGCTTAGGTTTTATCGGGTTAATATACCTAACAGATTACAATCTACTGAAAAATAATGCGTTAAATTCGACGCAAGTAATAAGTAATATCTTTCGACAATTTACAATCTTGCTGGTTAGATTATAATCTTAAGGTACAGATAGACATGCTCATTACTAGCACGAAAGCATGCCATTGATGAGCAATTGCTACTTAATAGTATGTATGTCAAAGTGTTGCTAGAAATTAGCACGCTTATTACGAGTATGCTCAAAAATCGACCGCTGTTCGATTTTCGCGCATGCTACCTACTGCGCGGGTGGAAGGGGGCGTGCTCTGAGTACGTCTGAACAGGTTTGCTTATGAGCATGCTATTATCGATCTAAGAAAATTATTAAAACGAGCATGCTTTTTTAAGCAAATGTATACAGCTAAAGAGCATACTCGTTTTACGCATGCTTATAAGCATACTTTTTTAGTAGCATGTCTATCTGTACCTTTACGGTGGCAAATACATGCAAGTGATGCAACTACTCACTTCCTGTCAGTGGAACGATCACGTGAACGAGACCGCGAGCGGCGCCTGTCGCGCGAACGGCGTCGCGAGCGCGAGCGGGACCTGCGACGATCCTTGTCCTTGTCCTTGTCCTTCTGTTGCTCTTCCTTTAGGGACAATTCACTATTTACTACTAAGGCTCTCCCAAACAGACGCGAAATCACGGCCGGAATTTTCACATGATTAGCGATTTTGCTGATTTGCTTGTTGAAGTACAAAAGAACGAGACAGGGCTATGTCGCGACTTTACAAATTATTATTATTAGAATGTGTTCAAGTAACCAACATATAATAAGTAAACAAATCAATCTAATTTTGTCTTGATTTTATAAGTGCAGTTTAAACTTAAATACCTAACTATGTTAAAAGTCTGCGTCCGCGGGTCGTCCAATGAACGGGCACAAACACTTATCACCATTTCTATCAATAATATCAGTCGTTATTCCGGCCAAAATTTAGCAGCTGCTTGGGAGAGCCTTAATAAATGACATTTGATGACATTTTGAAGCAATTCTTACAGTATAAAAATAAATTTTCCCTATGTTCCGATATACACTGAGAGCACTGTTCAGTGCTCTTACTGGGGAGAAATTCGTCCCGTTATGGACTGCCGCAGTATCCTAGGGAAATATATGACGTCATAAATCGTCGCCATTTTTGTACTGTGAGCACTGGCGTTTTCGAGGTAAGGTGCTCTCAGTGCTGGCTGCGTTCCGTTTTAAACAGTGACCAGTATAGCTAACTATAAAGGAACGGTTTCGCAGTATACTACATTGACGTCACACCTTACAGTGCTCACAGTGTATTTCGGAACATACCCTTTATCAGTATTTTTGGAGGTAAGGATGGCTTGATTTGAAGTCTTGTCAATGTGGTCTTAATGTATCATCAAAACTTTAAAATTAGACAAAATATGGTATTCCAAAACATGGTCTCAAGACAAATAACTAGTTTAATTATGAAATTTAAATTTGTACTAGCTGATGCCCGCGACTTCGTCTGCGTGGTTTAAGTTTTTTGATTCCCGCGGTAGCTCCTTATTGTTCTGGGATAAAAAGTAGCCCATGTCACTCTCCAGGTCCTCGACTATACCCATATCAAAAATCACGTCGATCCGTTGCTCCGTTGCGGCGTGATTGAAAGACAAACCAATAAACAAACACACTTTCGCATTTATAACATTAGTATGAAGTATGATATGATGACAGTATTATGATACAATTTTATCTAGCATACTATACCATTCTCTTCTTGATCTCTTCCTTCTTCTGCTGGGTGAATGATTCGGGAATGCCAGTCTCGCTGGCCTGCGCACTCAGCAGCAGCTCCCACAGCTCACCCATGAAGAGTCTTGCATTCTTGCCATTAAGGAATCCAGTCAAGTTGATCTGCATCTTCTTTGGACATGGGAACTGGGAGGTGAGGAAAAGGAAAAAGGGGAAGAGAAAATTACTCATTAGTGACATGTTCATTTTTACCGCCCTGAAATGTCTTTCAAGTTACATGATCCACCATATTATACTGATCGATAATATGGTTCGTTCTAAATTCAGACTTGTGATAAGCCGATTCGTGAAACAAAACAACTCGGCGAGGCGTTCAGAGCGTCGCTGAGCACTGAGGGTAGTTTTCAAGCTTAACATAATAGATAACAACACAGAAATGACTCGGGTAGGGAAGCGAACATTATAATATCAATACATAATGTTAAACGTGCAGGTCGCGGCGCCGGCTGCGAGAAGGAGTCAGCGAGTCGACAGCGGCGACGCAGGGCTGCGCCGGCGCTGCGCGGGTGCTCCGCTGCCGCCGCTACGTTGCACGCGACGCCATGTTCACACTTCTTTCTTCAATTCCTTGCACCTGTAAGGGTTTTGCGACAAAACCACATTATGCTGAACGCAAAGCCTAACTGAGACTTCCCTACACCGAGTCAAGTCCTTCTCTGAGCGCCTCAGAGTGTTATATTAACATTCGAGTCTTGATGTGATCCACATATTTCTCTTTAAACAGTTAACATTTTTTTTAGTATTTAATTTCCCCGTAAATACCGACTGAGAATGCTAAGGCTTCCGAAACAGTGGAGCGGGGCGCGCGGCGGCGGCTGGCGGCGGCGGCGGGCGGCGAGGGCGGCACACTAACCGGTGGAGACCATAAAAATAGCCATAGCCAATCAATATACATTTGACATTAATATACTTCGATTGCAGTTTCTTTTTCTGATATAAGCTTGCTTAATTCATCTTTCAGTGAAATTATTTGAATATTTTGGATCATGAAAGATAAAGAAACTGCAATGATTACATTTGTTTATAAATAATTATATAGTAAGTAAGAAAATCTGCTAGTCACCTTTTCCTCAAGTTGGTTGTTGACGTAGTCAATGACAACATCATCTTCCATCTTGAGAATGTCTGTGATCTTCTGGGTGATCCATGGCTTCAATACATCCAGTTTCACTTTAGACATGTCTACCTGTATAATATGTTCAGATTTATGAGTTCTCTAATGTTGTATTATGTAAACAAATCTCTAAATTGAACCTTAAAGTAAAATCATTGTGAACAGTATAGCAGTAAAATAGCAGTTAGACCAGTTAAGTTTAGGTTGGTTACAATAAAATTAGCAACTATTTCAAGTATACATTTAGAATAAATTACTCTTAATATTAACTTTTTAACACGCTTACTGCGATATGAGGCCTAAAGACCTCCTATGTGTACGTTCGTACGGTGCGGGGAAAAATACTGTGATCTCCCTCTGATGCGAAGGCCACAACTTGTAGATTTCTTAATGTGTAACAGAGATAAATATATGATTGTGTTTTTATTTTGATCTGGAACTCGAAAACACCAAAAAATACTCGAGAGGTCTATAAGCCCCTTACCGCACTACAATAGAAAAATCATCATTCAGTGCAGATAAGGGGCCTATAGACCTCTTATGCTGTGATAGGCTTTTCGATCCCCTCCCGCACCTGTACCTATCTATGATTTGTTACCTATGATCTAGTGTTGTACGTGAGTTGCGTATGAATAAAAGTTGCAGTGTAATATAGGTGGAGTGTGATAATTAATTACGATTGCAGGAAAAATGTCTCGCGGAAATAAAAGATGTCGGAAAATGCTCAATTTAGCTATTAGTCATGCTAAAGAAGAACCACACATATCAGAAAAGTGGTGACAAAAGGAGAAAATGTGTGGGTTGTTACGAAATTCTGCGTACCACTATGAACAGCCGGGAAGCGAATAAAAAAGTTAAAAAAATTAAATCTTTTTGTGTTGACTGCAAACAACCAATGTGTTTGAAATGTTTTTATGTTTAATTTGTTTATTAAAAGTGTTTTAAAAATATTAATAGTTTTTTTTCCTATGCCACATCACTAGCTTAACACAATTTTAACATCTAATTCAGTGCGATAGAAGGTTGATGTGCCTCCTAAACATTTTCTTTATTTTAAGGCTTTTCCGGCGTCAGATCTTTGGGCGAAAGCAGAATAAGACAGCATGATTCTTCAGCTCCATGACGATCAAATTTTTATTTTCTTATTATTTGATTTTCAATATAAATATTGCATTTCAAGTATTTAAGTCGGTAAGAGGTCAATGGGCCTTAATCGCACCAGTAAAATGATACATTTAATTAAGGCATATGGGCCTCCTATAGCACTGCGGGAAAGTTTGTGAAATTGATCCCCGCAGTGAGCGTGTTAAACTAAATCATTTTTATTTTCAACCGACTTCAAAAAAGAAGGAGATTCTCAATTCGACTGTATTTTTTTTTTTTTATGTTTCTTACCTCAGAATTTTTGACTGGGTGGACCGATTTGGATGATTCTTTTTTTATTTGAAAGGGCATACTTCCCATGTGGTCCCATATAAATTTTATCGAAATTGGTCAAGCGGTTTTTAAAATATCAACAATAAAATAAGTACTTTGTACAGAGTGTGCTTGTTGTTGTAAAGTTGGCGCGGGAGTATGAAGTCGGTTGTTTAAAAAGAATTTTTTATATTAAATTATTAAACATAAATAAAATAAAAATAAAAATAGCCTTTATTCTCCGATCAATCGTTACTAAAACTAAGTTCCTATGCTAATATTAACTAATTTTATGCTATTTAGCTTAGTCTACATAATTACAACATATTAAACATAATAACTTCAAATAATATTGAGACTAATTCTGATGTACACCATCTCTAAACTAAAATGACAACTCTATTGCCCAGGTACATACTACCTGGTAGGTAAATACTACCTGGGCCATTCCGCACTAGATTTAGAGCTGTCATTTTAGTTTAGAGAATGTGTTTAACAGAATTTGCCACGTTGTTAGCATTGTACACTAGATTTAGAGCTGTCCTTTTTTTAGATTAGAGATTGTGTTAAACGGAATTGGTCATATTGTATCATACTAATATTATAAATGCGAAAGTGTGTTTGTTTATTGGTTTGTTGGTTTGTCCTTCAATCACGCCGCAACGGAGCAACGGATCGATGTGATTTTTGGCATGAGTATATTTGAGGACCTGGAAAGTAACATAGGCTACTTTTTATTCCGGAAAATTAAGGAGTTCCTGCGGGATTACAAAAAACTTAAACCATGCGGACGAAGTTGCGGGCATCAGCTAGTGCTATATTATTTTTAAAACTACTAGTTCAATAACACAAACATAGCCATAGCACATATTTTAGCAGTAACATTAAGCAACTTCCATATTGAAAGTTTATAACACAATTAATAGTTGACTTTGACAGTTTGTGAGCAAACAAGAACTTGCACCTAAGCTCAGAACTCATTATATGATTATAGAGAGAGATTATATGATTGGCACTAATTATATTTATAATGATTAAACAAATAGATAGTACCTGCTGAGTCAAGCAATCACCAAACTTCATTTGTTTCATGAGCTTTTTCTCCTTGTCACTGAAGCGGGTGTCCTGCTCAGTACTAGTTCCCTGCAGATGATTTTATTTTTTATATTATATACAATAACAAGTTATCAATTACAACAATTCAACAAATCAAAACTTAACTATTTGCAAGCTACATAACTAGTTTATCTCGCACCAATCAGTTGTGTCTGAAGTTGAATGCAACATGCATTGCAATAGCATATTTACACCCATATTATGGAACAGACTTCAAACAAGTACTTGAACCCCAGCTCAGAGAAGACTATTTGATTGGCGCTAACTATAGGAGGGAGGTGTAGATATACTACATTAAATGGTGTGCCATTTCATGTAGTATACCTACACCTCTGAACCTCTCAGGGCAAACATAATATACCTTAACTATTCCGTCGTGGGTAAAAAGTATGATTAACAATGTTACGAAACACTCACGACTTAATTTATCGCATCAAGAACTTCCTCTGGACTATTTATAAATAGTAAACACCTACCGATTCAGGAGCCTTTGAGAAAGCGTTAACATACTCTCACAACCTCTAAAATTCTCACAAGTAACAAGATATGACCAATCGTTCGTAATTTTTCTCCTACCTATCGAATTAAATTTTCGGAGCTCAGTATAATAATAATCTTACCGTGTACATCATCATTTTTGAAAAATTTGTAAAATCAATAATAATTAAAAGCGGCTTGGGTTGGGACTAGGGGCCCTCCGGATGCGCACCAACGGCCCAGCCTTTAATACAATAGAAAGTTATATCAAAGCTGAAACTAAAACTGCATTCGACTTAAAAGTCCACAAATCGGCGCACAGAAGCCATTATTACTATGAAAGCTCACAATAAAATATCACAATAATTAATCACAAAAATGTGATCGACCGCCATTTTAGATGTTACTTGTCTTGTTACTTGTTAGCAATTTTTTTTTCGTAGTTTTTTTTAAATTTCAGTGTGACCAGCAGGGCGATCTTTTGCATCCATCATTGATACATCGCAATCACCTCTGATTGGTTAACACTCTTCCACTATTGGACGAAATCCATTGACGCAGCAAGAATACCATGAATTCAGCCAATCGGAGGTGATTGCGATATATCAAGGATTGATGCAAAAGATACGCGGTCGCCCTGCTGGTTTATGGTTACCAGACCCTTTGATTATACCTAATCAAAGACCAGACTAATGTCTTTGTTAGCATAGAACAATTAAATCTCTAGAATCAATGCCAGCGTGTAACCGAAAGGGATAGGTTATAATAGGCAAAACGCTGCAAAGCACCAAACACACTATGTGCTTTACGAACAAAACCGTGACACGCAGAAAGGGATAAAAGAAAACATATTTTTTTCTCATTCTATCTTGTGTAACATCCCAACACTGCATCTCTTTCATGTGGGAGTGAAAAGGAGATATGGCGTCGTCTATATATCTCTCTCAATCTAAGTTGATTAGGTATATAGAGACCAATGTACATTCTTATGAAACACAGATTTATAAATTCTTTATTAAGTCTGTGATAATAAATAACTACCATTACCAATCTACATAAGACATAGATGTAGAATTTTAATAAATTGCTGAAATTAATTCATGAAATTACTTAATTTTTTTAAAGTTTTATATATCAAAAAGTAAAGGCTGAATAGTCCAGGGGGGTAACTATGAGCTTTTATAGCAGGACAGCATATTGAACTGCACGTCTTAACTTCAAGGTACTGAACTGGTAGGCAGACACTGCATTGAACTGTGCTGCAGTTCAATTTTTGTCCTGCTTTAAGAGCTCATAGTAACCCCCCAGGTTGGGAGTTAAGAGCTAGAACCAAAGAGATAATTAGCTACTACATTACCTCTATGGCTAGAACCTAGAGCCATGACTCCAATTAAAAAACCGCAATTACAACAGCGCGCCTAGAACTTTGAAGTACAGTGCGACAAGTACTTGGCGCACCTGTGCGCCACTGTGCTCAACATCAGTGTTGCCATTGTATAGAACATGACACTAAATTTGGGAAAAAATATATTCATTGCGAATTCTTAGTTTAAAAATGATAATGACGTTGTCTTTCATTTTGTTTTAATTATTGCTCAGTATTTTTCTATAGTATGTATAAGTACCATAAATCATATGTTCAGTAAGTTTCGGAATTAGATTAGCAGTAAGATTTTTTGAATAATTCAAGAGGAAGTAGTTAGTATACTTACATTAAATACATACTACTTGAATATGATCAGTTTCTAGTACCTAAAGCATATGGATGTTAGGAGATGCAATAAAACAATTTTGTTTAATAGGATTGATGATTGATTTTTATTATTCACATTTTGAATAAGAGTAATCAAAAGTGATCTGCTACATCTTCAACGAAGAATTGTTATCAGATGATGTGTCACTGTCACTATCGAGACATTAAAATTCACTAATTCGGTGTTGTCATTGCGATATACATCCAACCTCTCAACGTGTTCAAAATTTGCCTTCCACGTAGCCGCCGTTGCTTGAAAAACATCTTGCTCCAGGTTTATTATACATATCTGTTTTGGATCGATCCACATTGTTTTCCTGAAATAATTAAAAACGTACTCATGAAATTAGTACACGTTACAGTATATTATAATATTTCTTTTAGTTTTTATTAACTAAAAGAAATATAGTAGACTTGGTGCTTGATGGTTAAATTACTAAATTAAGGTAAATTTTTACATGAAGCTGACAACACTTACCAGTCATTACCGCCACTCTCGTATTTATGGATTATATTGGTGTATTTACTTTATTTCTCTTACATTCTTGAGCACAAAACGAATGCACTTTTAGAACTATTTCTCTAGCACTACTTTTTATCACTTTTGGCATGATTACTGCTAAATATTTACCAAAATATACCAACATGAACTTTCAAGTGTCAAAATGAATATTCAAGATGATCGATTTAGTTCCTAAAAACGCCACCGCCAACATATACTTGTGGCACTGTACAATAAATACCTACTTTGAGTAACGTATAGTCTATGGATATTATCAAAGACTCATCATGCGTTTTTGGCATAGGTTTTTGCACCCCCCCTACGCCAGCCTGCGAATTTGGGATATTGAAATAAATAAAAATACGCATAGATGTATTTTTAATAGCACTTCTCAAAAATGTTTATTAGTTAAAAAGCACCCCCGTAGTTTATGAATAAAAAATTGGTAAATATCGCGCATATATAACGTTGATATCGACGCGACGTTATAAGCGCGTTATATATGCGCGATATTTACCAATTTTTTATTCATAAACTACGGGGGTGCTTTTTAACTAATAAACATTTTTGAGAAGTGCTATTAAAAATACATATATGCGTATTTTTATTTATTTCAATATCCCAAATTCGCAGGCTGGCGTAGGGGGGGTGGTTTTTGCCTTTGTTTTTGCTTGGTTTTTGGCCTTTTGGGGCTGTCACTATGGTTTTGACCAATGCCCATATAACCCAGTCATTTGGTCCTCAAAAAGGGGGTTAAAAACTACCAAATGACCGGAGTATTAAGCAAAGCTACTTTTGACTGATTTTCGCAGCCAAAAGTAATTTTACCTTGATATTTGATAACTGGTCTTTGGTTTTTTATACCCACTCTATCCGGTTTTCACCAACCGGATATGAAAAGTTGTCAAATGACATTATATTACTTGTCTCTGGTGTGGTCAATGATTTTGAAAATACCGTTGGAAAACACCGACGAAAAAAAAGTTGGAAAAGTTAACCACCTTGCCCTGCGTATGCTGCATTGTTTTTACTAAAATCTAAAGTCTAAACCAAAGAGTTGGTCTAAACCTTAACTCAATGATTTCAAATTTCAAAATCAAAGTCATTAGGTACCTATATTTGATAATTTTGATATCCTTGTTAGGTTTGTTTGTTACCTGATTTTGATTTTGATTTGATGATGATAAATGCGATAAATGTTTCAACTTTCAAGTTTCAACAAAATTGAAATGCTAGAAAACAACAAATGAAATTTTTCATTCAAAGAAAACCTTGGGACTGCAAGACGGGATAAGTTTACAGTTGATCGTACTTTAATTATTGTTGCGTAAGATATTGTTATTTTCGCCAATCGCCAACAAGTGAGATATGGCTCGATCTTTAACCTTGATGCAAGATATCAATTTGTGAAACAATTACTCGAAATAAAATCGACATTCTTAAGTCAGTCTATTGATAGAACTTGAATGGGTCTCAGCCATGTGCATTCTAAGATTTTTTACCCGTGAGGCGTTCAGTGCGCACAAGACTAATGAAATACTTGCAAAATTGAAACTTGTTGATTCCGACGTGCAAGGGCTGTCAACAGAAGTATGCTACCATGTGGAGCTTGCCGAAGGTTGTGACTATCTTAACATTAACCAGATAAAGATATTGAAGTGGCTTCTTAGCTCACCACTACAGCCACATGCTTTGAGGAATGAATCGACGTATAAACTTATAAGTGATGATCAAATTATTATAGAAATTGGTCCTAGGTAAGTTATACTTACATTTCAATTATTTTATTTTTTTATCTCACTTGGTACCAAGCCAAGACATAAAAATGTTTCAATTCTCTGACACAGCTTCACTATGTGTGCTAAATGAATACTAATTGAACTTTTGGAACTAGAAGTCAATGTTACTTTGGTGTAGCTACTTAAAATTTTCAGATTCAATTTCTCAACAGCTGATTCAAGTAATTCAGTTCAAATTTGTGAAAGTGTTGCGCTTCGCGATGTGGTGCGCCTTGAAGTCTCTACTAGATACCTCATCACATTTAACAAAGCTAAGAGTGTTAGTAAAAAGATGTTTGATGACCTGGCTGCACCATTGCATGATAGGATGACACAGTGTATCTATACTACAGAGAATCTGCCACGAAAGAGCTTCAATGAAGGCTTACCTAAGGATTTGGAACCCTGGTTTGTAGTACCTTTACAAGAAGAAGGCATGAAAGCTATGGAACAAGTAAATAATAAGTTAGGTAAGCAGTACAGGTTGCCTTGTCATCACATAAGTATAATCACAAACCATGCATATGGAGAAGTAGGGAGCCCAACAATAAAATCACATTCTTTTCTTAGTAGTTCACTGAACCCTTGTCATTGATATTTTGCATGAAAGTCTTGGCTGTAATAAAGACTGAGGGTAAAAGAAGAACTAGCCTATGGACTTTGCTGAGATGCAATCTCTCTGTACTGAATTTTATAAAATTGGTTGAACTGATGGGCCAGTAAAGTGTAGCAGACAGGCAGACATATTTACACATTTTAATATTAAAATATATAGATTGCTAGATTTACTGTAAGGTATCTATGAATTTTAAGGTTTAGCATTTGACACCTGGGATATGCAGTTTTATATGGATCTTTTTGTAAATAAGCTAAAAAGAGATCCAACAAGTGTAGAACTATTTGATCTCGCTCAAAGTAATAGTGAACATTCAAGACACTGGTTCTTCAAGGTAATTAATTTACTAATTATTTTACTGGAGTTCATTAATATTATATACTAGTATGATTTATTATCACCAAAACCTTGTCACCCTACAATGAATATAACAAATAAAATAAAAAAATATTTTTTATCAAATTCAGTTTTTTTAAAATAAGATGTGGAAATGGTTGTTCTAGGGTAAAATAATTTTAGATGGCAAAGAGATAGATGAATCATTGATAGATATGGTTGCTTCGACTCAGAAGACCTCTAATGATAACAATGTTATAAAATTTGGGGACAACAGCAGGTAAGACCTTATAGGTTTACTTATTAATTTTTTTGCGAAGTTACTTTGTCATATTCATCCATTGCAGTTTTATGATGTCATTATAGCTTCTGAAATGCAATAAGCAAAGAAAAATCCAATTTTCCAATCTTAGAATTGCTTAACCTGTGGCACTTTGGTATTGTTGCTTAGAATTAAATAAAAAAATAAATCTTTATTTGACAAAACTGCATGCAAAATACATACAATACATACAATAGTTTGTATGTAATTTTTTACAGTGCAATAAAAGGCTTTGAGCACACAAAGATCAGGCCAAGTGATGTGAAAGTGCCATCTCCAATGATCCAAGAAGTAACGAAATCAGATATAATATTTACAGCTGAAACTCATAACATGCCAACAGCGGTGGCTCCGTTCAGTGGCGCTACCACTGGGACTGGCGGTCGTATAAGAGACGTACAGGGGGTAGGCAGGGGTGGGCATACAGTGGCTGGTACAGCTGGTTATAGTGTTGGCAATCTATTAATTCCAGGTAAGACAGGTCAAATATCTTGACTGTAAATGTGTCTTAATAACTCTTAATACTTTTAACCTTTACTATTACTTGAAATTAAAGCAGGAACATTAAATGGGAGTAATGGCTTTTAAAACTTAATATTTATGGTACATTAAGTTTACTTAGTAACTTCTAATTGTGATTCCAATATGTTTTAGGATATGATTTACCTTGGGAAGACAAGAGTTGGCAATATCCAAATAATTTTGCAAGCCCTCTTCAGATTATAATTGATGCAAGCAATGGTGCTTCAGATTATGGTAATAAATTTGGAGAACCACTTATTTCAGGTATGTTGACAAATTGTGGAGTATTTTTTATTTGCTGCTTTGTAATTATTAAAATTAACTGCTTTGTTGGTCTAGTGGTTAGAATGTTTGACTGCGGCCGACGAGGTCCCAGGTTCGAGTCCCGAGTCGGGCCATTATTATTGGGTTTTCTGAATAGAAATTCTCAGTATTATTAGCCCGGAGTTAGGAACTTGGCGGTATTTCGCTCCCGTGCCTTGGAGAGCACGTTAAGCCGTCGGTCCCGGTTATTATCACTAACATGATAATACTCGTCAAAGCCCGCCAACCCGCATTGGAGCAGCATGGTGGGTCTAAGTTCTAATTCCCTCTCTCCTATGAGAGTAGGCCTGTGCCCAGCAATGGGACGTTAATGGGCTGTAGTGGTTGTAGTAATTTGTTATATTAATGAATAATGTTAATTTTTACAGGATTTGTACAGTCTTATGGTTTAAAGAACGGTGATGATATAAGAGAGGAGTTTGTGAAACCTATTATGTTCAGTGGAGGAATTGGATACATGCCCCATTCTATGATCAAAAAGAACAAGCCAAACAAAGGTACCCATCCTTGATTTATCATCCATATTTTAAGTAGGTACACCATAAAACTAGAACTTTTACTTAACCCTAAGAATACCTACTATTTCCTGAGAACTTGAAAATAAATTAATCTGGTAACAATATTTATTATTAGGTCATTACAATTTTAGTGATCTTGTTAAGTTTACCTACTTAACAACAGCAATAAAAATTGTAATGTAAGGTGATATGAATTAAGTACAGTCTGTTTCCGGCAGATTCTGACTATTGAATACTTTTGTAATACTGTGACTGTCATACCTCTGACAGGTTAGCCTGCTACCGTCTTAGACGGCATCATCACTTACCATGAGATGATTTGACGACCTCAGTGGCGCAGTGTTGAGCGCTGTTGTCTTAACGGCGGAGGTCCCGGGTTAGATCCCCGGCAGGGTCAATTTGGGAATTTATAATTTCTGAATTTTCCCTGGTCTGGCCTGGTGGGAGGCTTCGGCCGTAGCTAGTTAGTCAAAGACGTGTTGTCAAGCAATTTAGCGTTCCGGTACGATGCCGTGTACAAACCGAATAGGGGTATGAGTTTAATATAACTGCCATGTTCCATGTTAGCCCGCTACCATCTTAGACGGCATCATCACTTACCATCAGATGAGATCGCAGTCAAGGGCTAGCTTGTAGTGGAAAAGAAATGCCTTAATTCCGTGTTCTAAAATAGGGATGATGACAACTCAATCAAATTAGCAACTCTTTATCAAACTTAAAAACGCGCTTCTAGTATGGAAGTTGTATGAAATTCACAATAGTGACGTCATCAATTTTTTTCTTTTAAAATGGTTATCAAACTTAAAATTAATCGAGGATTTGATTTTTAGGTCTTTTGGAAGACCCTCTATTTAATAATTGGTTAGAAATAATTTATTTTTGATATAGGCATCGTCCCTATTGGCACTTGTTTTAGGGATGTTGCTAGTGAAGATAGGCGGGCCTGTGTATCGCATCGGCGTGGGCGGCGGAGCGGCTTCCTCGGTCGCGGTGCAAGGCGGTGATGCCAGAGACCACGCACTGGACTTTGGGGCTGTACAGAGAGGTTATTGTCTATTATTGAAGTGAAAACTTCTTTAAGCGCGTTGAGCACGGTAAAAATGTAGATTCGCGTGACAGCGACATGCTCACGAACATATAAATATACTACATTCGTGATTAAACTTTAATGCCTTAGTGTTAAGGTTTATATTTTAATAATTTAAAAAAATAAAAAAAATCGTTTTCACTTCTATCGGCAGTCCCTATGACTGCCAATTTTTTATATTAATATTTTCTCAACAGGTGATGCGGAAATGGGTAACCGTCTTAACAGAGTTGTCAGAGGATGCTTAGAAGCTGATGTTAATCCCATTGAATGTAAGTTGTTAATCTTATAAATCTTGAAGAATGAATTACTCAATGACCATACAAATCTACCACTCGCTAAGAGATCCACAGAATCCACAGAACTTCATCCACAGAACGTCTGCGGAAGGCGTGATAATCTAATAAATAACTGAAAGAGCAATGGCGAAATTAGTACAGATCACATCTTGATTGTACACAAGTAAGGTAAAGACGAAAGGAATTTGCTTATTTTTTTATATTTTATCAAGTATTCACCTTAATTAATTGAACCTAGGTAAAAAAATAAAATATTTAGGGAATCTTTTTTGATTATTTAGTTCCCGTTTCACAGTTTAGTGTTACCACTCCATATATAATCTACCTAGTAGCGAGAATAAATCTAAATTGGTAGATTATTTTGTATCGTTTTAAAAATAATTGTAATTATTTTATCTGATTGATGTTTGCCTAAACAATGGGATAGCCTATTTTTAGTGGATTTTCTGTTACTATAGAGCATTTTTTATTTTATTTTATCTAATAATCTCTAATAGAATGGTAATAAATGAAAGAATATTATGGCAGCACTGATGCTGATGTTATATGGGTCTGTGGTTCTATGGATAACCATAGAACCACAGACCACATATAAATGTGGTCTGTGGTTATGTGGCTAAATAGAATACACGGCGACAAAGTCGCAATCATCTGGTACTTTAAATTAATATAAATCGTGGTTTTCTTAAAGACTACACTCAGAATAAAAAGTAAAAAGCTGTAAACATAGATCTTCGATCATTCTGTGATGTTTTAACGGAGTATTGACATTTTTAAAAGTTACATTATCACCTAACCTGCAAAACTTTAAAACGAAATATCTTTTTTTTTCTAGGTTCATTAAAAAAGAATTCTTGCTTCTGAGAGCTTTGTATTCGACGCTTAACTAAATATATTTTTTTCACACGTGTACATTAATTTTTTCTCATAATACTATTGATGTATGGAACTTCGCCTTTGCTCTTTAGACAATTTCGTTATTGTAAGTTGTAATTTTAAATAGTATGTATTAGTTATAGTTTCATTGGTATATGTCGGTAAGTATTATTTTTAACACGAGAATTAACGTCACGCCGCGGTGTAAAAGAAAAAATATTCGTGAGCATTATTTGTCTCGGGCACATTTTGAGCATGATTGTGTCGAGGGTCATATTACATAAAAGTGAAAAACTGTTAGAACTCTTCTGTAATACTCCATGTATTAAAGTGAAATAAAAACTGCTTTAATATAATATTATGATGATGTAAGCACTGATATTAGACACTATTGACCTTTAGCAATCCACGACCAAGGCGCTGGCGGGAATGGTAACGTGCTAAAGGAGTTGGTGGAACCCGAGGGGGCTGTGGTATTCACCCAGGAGTTCCAGCTCGGGGATCCGACCATCACCACACTGGAACTGTGGGGTGCTGAGTACCAGGAGAATGACGCGCTCCTCTGTTCTAAGGAAAACAGGAGTATACTCGAAGGTATAGAAGTTCTATATTCAAATTCATGCCTAATTCAAACTCCGTAATCATAATAATATAGCCACTACTACAGCCCATTAACGTCCCACTGCTGGGCATAGGCCTCCAGTCTTATAGGAGAGAGGGAATTAGAGCTTAGGCCCACCACGCTGCTCCAATGCGGGTTGGCGGGCTTTAACGACTATTATCATGTTAGTGATAATAACCGGGACTGACGGCTTAACGTGCTCTCCGAAGCACGGGGGTCAGACACTGCCAACTTCCTAACTCTGGGCTAGTAATGAGAATTTCTAGTCAGAAAACCCAACATTATTATGTTAATATGATAATGGTCTCCAACCCGCATTAGAGCAGCGTGGTGGGTCTAAGCGCTAATTCCCTCTCTCCTATGAGAGTGGAGGCCTGTACCCAGCAGTGGGCCGTACCCAGTAATGGGCTGTAGTGGATAACGCATGCACGTCATAAAGTTATCGTTTAAAACCAAGAAATCGGTCAATATTTATTTTCTTATAGTTCCTTATACTGATATATTTTTCAGAAATATGTCGTCGTGAAAGATGCCCCGTGTCATTTGTGGGCGAAGTAACTGGCGACGGATTCATGAGTCTCATAGAGGACAGTTATAAAGAGACCTATCTAGACAGAGCTAATAGATTAAAACCCGAGACAAAGTCCAAATTGCCCTATGATCTACATTTAGAAGCCGTTCTAGGTATGCATTTTCTGAAATTCTCAAAGCTTTATTTACTTAATTTCACTCCCATTCATTCATTTAATATCACGATCGTTAGTTGTGCCCATTTATTTATATGAAAAGCTTAAATAAAAAATTTAAACCAATATTTAAATGTGTTAATAATATGTATAGTTCATGCATGATAATACGTTCTATCATGTGAATAAACTATTATGTACAGCTAGATGTTGGTGATGCCCGTAAAATAGTTCGCGTGAATGTACAATTTTCCAGGCTTTACTTTATCTGTATCCACGTTAAAACATTCACGTTAATCTGTGGCTGTGTTAACAAACAAACACTTTCGCATTCGCATACAACAACTTAATTATGTTAAAAAAATGTGTGTGTGTGCATTTCAAACACGGCAGAAGTGAATCTTCAGAAAAGTAGCCTACGAGAGAATGAGATAAATATAACTTATATTCTATCTCATTCTCTCGCAGGCTTAATCCTATTATGAATATGTTTGTCGATTTATCGTTTCATCGAATTTTCAAATCACAACGATTCTAAAGAAGTTTCACTTCAAAAATAATGAAGCTCAACATCCATCGTCAGGGAACATGCCGCGAAAGACCTTCGATTTGAAGCAAGACAAGCGTACCAAGCTGCCGCTATCTTTGCCTACCGACGTCACCGTAGAAAAGGCGCTCGATCGCGTCTTGAGACTAGTCAATGTTGCTAGCAAGCGGTATTTGACAAATAAGGTATCGTTATATTGCATTTTTAACCGAATTCCAAAAAAGTAGGAGGCGGGTTTTTTTTAAATGTATTTCGGTGTATATCTCCCTGGTTTCTGAAAAAAAATCTATTATGTCGTTAGAGGAAGCTCTCGAGGTGGTTCCATAAAAAATTCTGACTCCAAATCCTCAACCCTGACACTAAAAAGTTAAAAATAAAAATTCTTTCCAAAAAACCGACTTCCAACGCCACTGTAAAGTACAAAATAATTTTGAATTCTACCCACTATGTTGAAGTCGGGCGAGTCTGATGCGTCAACTTTGCTTAATATCCTTGTTATACCCGCCCGACATCAACATAGTGGGTAGAAATCAAAATTATTTTGTACTTTACATTGGCGTTGGAAGTCAGGTTTTTGGAAAGAATTTTTATTTATACTCCACTAGCTGGTTTACCTTACGTAGTCTTTACTTAATAAATGCTCTGCTAAAATCTACTTGCTAATACACTGATTGCAATTGATTTACTGATACCCGTTGAGAATTTCTGCCCTCCATCTCCAAATGGTTCATCCTTATCCCAAAGGATCCAAGTTATTTTTCGGAATGAAAATATTCTATATTATGTTGACCCCAAATGAGCTATGAGTAGGTATGCCACGTTGCGTTCATTCAAATATGATGTAGCAGTAGTTTTCACGTGTTGCGTGCACAGAAAGTCAGACAGACAATAAAAATAAAAAAAGCTTACTCTAATTAAAATTTCCAAAATATTATTGTCCAGAAATTGTCCAGTTACAGTTTGAATACAAGTATAGATTTACACCAATGTTGTTTACGTGAATAATATTATGATAATAACGTGTATAATATGTATGATTTCGGGTGCAGGTAGATCGATGTGTCACAGGTCTGGTCGCTCAGCAACAATGCGTGGGGCCTCTTCACACCCCCTTGGCAGACTTTGCAATCATAGCACTGTCGTTCCACGAGCTAGTCGGCTCCGCTACGTCTATCGGCACGCAGAACATCAAGGGTCTGTTAGACCCCGCAGCGGGGGCTAGGTTGTCCCTTGGTGAAGCTCTCACTAATTTGGTAAGCAACTTTTGTCACAAAAAGGGACCCGTGCACTCTGTCACTCTGTCAAGGGACGCATTTATACGAACTGAGTACAAAAAGAGAGCTTAATCTTGTGTTTACCTTTTTTACAAACAAAAAACAAGGATTCCGTATGGTTTCGTTCGATCCTTCTGTCCATCATCACAGCCATATTATTTTTAAAAGGAAATGTATTATTGTTGAAACTAAGCACAGCTGCTATTGTAGCTTGTGTAAGCATAATTCCAGAAGTGGGCAAATAATTAAAATTACTTTTAAAATATGTTTGTACTCTCTTTAAAACTTGCACGAGCGAATGGTCAAAACGTGTAGCGGTTTCAAGAGAGATTTAATGTAAACAAAAGTATAGAACTTGGCCAAAGCATCACAACAACAATAAATTAATCATTTGATCAGACTGCATTTGCTACTGCTAAGCTCTAAATCAAATTGCGATCTAAAAACAAAAGTATTCAATAATCGCTGAGTCTGCCGGCAGGAGACTAACTTTCAAACGTCAAAATACTCGTATTTATGTTAATTATTCCAATTTGGCGTATCCCCGCCAAAGAACGAACCGAGTGAAATACATCGTGTAAGAGATCAATCCAGAAGTAGGTATTTATGTGACACTTTTAATATATTTGTACTCTCATTTGGAACTTGCACGATTATATGGTTAAACGTGTAGAGCAGCGGTTCCCGAATTCTTTTGGCTTCGGAACCCTTTTTGTTTCACCATTTTTCGGCGGAACCCTAGCTTTTAGTAAGAAGTAAACTAAAGACGGAAATACACTTACATCTCGTGGCGTGTGGTAGCGCGCCAGAAGCATATCGGTTTCATACATTTAATATGGTTAAAGACATACTTGTATGCCTTGTCGTGTCACGTCCTGTCAAATGTATGAAAACGTATGATCCTGGCGCGCCACGACATGCCACGCCACGTAAGTATATTTCCGCCTTAACAGCAACATTTTTTTTCGTGAAATCACACCATCTGAGGCTTTTTGGATTGGTGTCCGCAAAGTTTGATGTTAAGAGAAAGACTTTTTAAGATAAAAATATTTACTTAGTTAGAAGAAAAGGTAATTACAAAAATTTTAATGTGATGAATGAAATCTCTTCATAGTTTTCCTTAAAATTACATCGAAGTCAGGTTTTATGTCCGACAATTGGATGCGGAGGTCTGGTGCAGCATTCAACCTACTCCTAAACTTATTTTTCGTGTAGGCGTACGCTGAAAACCCAGCCTCGCATCTGTACGTTGTCACAAATGGGAGTAATGCTATGATAGCTTTTTCAGCAATGCCCGGGTATTCGTTTTTCAGGCCAATCCAAAATTGACTCGGGTTCATGATAGCTTCAGATTCGAAAAGTTGTTGGAGTGTGGATGAATTTTTAATATCAATTAAATTTTCATATTCCAATACAGTCAGTGTTAAAGGTTTGGTACTAATCCTAAATGGATTTCGGACCCATTCGATTTCCCGTAACCGAAGCTTTTCTTCTGGAAAATATTCCTCCAAAGATGTTTTTAGGTTTGTCAAATGTTCACGTATACTTATCTCTACGTCTGTAGCGATTTGAAGATGATTATATTTTTTGAGAAATTGCTCAAGTAGTGGAAAACACTCATACCTTTTTTGTCCAAGACATTCAATCCACAAGGCGATTTTCTCTTTCAATGAAGATACTTTGTCACTCACTGTAAATATGGTTATCATTCTTCCCTGCAAAGAGCTGCTCACTGTGTTCAGTTTATCAAATATGTCAGCCAAATAAGCCAATCTCATCAACCATCGCTCGTCTCGTAACAGTTCAAGATAGCTAGCACTTGCAGGCGAAGGAAGGGTCTGTAAGAAAACTTTCAGTTCATCGCGCAATTCATATAATCTGTTTAAAACCCTTCCTCTGGAAAGCCACCTCACTTCCGTGTGTAGAAGGAGTGATTGATGCTGACTTTTCATGTCTTCACACGTTTTTTTGAATAGCCTTGACTGCAGTGGACGTGTTTTCACAAAATTGACGATTTGTACGGCTTGATCAAGGACTTGTTTTAAATCAGATGGCACTCTTTTCACGGCAAGAGCATGACGATGTAAAATACAATGACTGCTAGTACAATTTTGCGCAACAGTTTTAATTCTTGACACTGTTCCTTTTACTTTACCAATCATGGCTGCAGCTCCATCTCTGCATACATCAATACATTTATTCCAATCAATTTTGTTTTTTTTCATGTATTCATCAATAACTTTAAAAATTTCTTCTCCAGTTGTATTGGCCTCCAAAGGAGCACAGAGAAACAAATCTTCTTCGATAGATTCTCTGTATGGATATCTGACAAAAACTAGCAGTATTGCTAGTCCGGCAACATCCGTACTTTCGTCCAGTTGCATTGCAAATGCATTGCTCTCTTTCAATCTATCAATCAATTCATCTTCAATGTGGTCTGAAATCTTATGAATACGGTCAGATACGATGTTGTTCGAACACTGTACCGTTGCCACTTTCTTAGCTGAATCCTCTCCAAGCAAGCAGGCAACAACTTCAGTCGGGTTTTCCAGCTCGTGCAATCTTATAAATTAGCATGAATGAGGCTTTCGTGGCGTTTTCATTATCAGTATTTGCATATTTTTGTAAAGTCACACCTGCTTGATGTACATCTCTTTGTCTTTCAAAAAAACTAATGTTTTTATTTTTGAGGTGAGGATGATTAGTATCAAGGTGACGCTTAAGCTTTGCAGGTGCCAGGGAGCTATTCAACAAAATCTTGCTGCAAACAACACATTTTCCATCAGGATTTTCAGCATTCCCTATCGGTATAAATCCATAGGACAGATAGGACTCATCATATTTTCTCTTTTTTGAAGATATTCCCGCTTGACGTTCAGTATGGTCGGTAGTAGATGGTATCACTGTGTTTTGCTGATTTTGTTCAACAAAAGTGTCTTCCGTACCAATACCCTGAAAAAAAAATGCAATAAAAAACAGTTCGTATAAGCGCGGACACATACGTGTAACTTTAACAAATTGAAATAAATTATAAAAAATAGAATTAAGTTCTTACTGAACAACTAGCACCACTGGTAATTTCCGTTTTTTTTTCAATTGTCTCTCCTTCTGGTGAAGATGAGACTTGGTCAAAAGCTTGATTAGATTGATAAGTATTAACATTACTGTCCACAAAGCTAGCACCACGTTTCCCCTTAGCAATCCCAGGTTTTAGCCATTTATCCATCGTGAACTGTAAGTAAAACACAGCAATATTTTAGGCAAAAACGACCTGTTTTTGTGGAACTATTATAAGTAGCATTTGATTTATCATTATAATACGTAAAAATAATAAAAACATACCTGCTTAAAACAGTGCTCGTAAAACTATAAACAATCACTATCTAGGTACGGAATTTATTCTTAGCTTATTTTCGAGTTTTAAAATTTGGTATCAAAAACTTGATCACGTGCAGTCCTAGTAATCGTATTGACTCAACTGAATGGTCGCAAGCTGCCGCGGTATGCCGCGGGCGGCGAGAGAGCGCCGAACGGCGCGGGCGGTGGGAGGACGACGAGCGGCGCGGGCGGTGGGAGGACGACGAGCGGCGCAACCGGGCGACGCGACACGTGACACGCACAGCGTACCTACCTACCTACATGGCGCCTAAATGGAATTTTGGAATGCAATATTTTAAAACAAGTTGATTGAA
Source organism: Erebia epiphron (assembly GCA_963932025.1). Classification (NCBI taxonomy): domain Eukaryota; kingdom Metazoa; phylum Arthropoda; class Insecta; order Lepidoptera; family Nymphalidae; genus Erebia; species Erebia epiphron. The sequence goes on along the minus strand of OZ009952.1, from coordinate 19,033,163 downwards.
AATGAATAATAAATTACGTCAATTTAATATTATCACAAGTGAAACGATTTACAATATGGAAATCTTGAATTTTCGCGGAACCCCTGAGGGTCTTTCACGGAACCTCAGGGTTCCGCGGAACACCTTTTGGGAACCGCTGGTGTAGAGGTTTAATGTAATTAGATAAAAAATGGCTAAACTTACAGATAATATTCATTTGATCCGGCCAGTGGCCACGATTGCTATCGTTAAGCTCTGAATCAAAATGCGATCTAAACACAAAAGTATTCAATAATCGCTGAGTCTGCCGGCAGGAGACTAAATTACCATCGTTCAAACACTCGTATTTATACTGACTATTTTCAATATGGCGTCCGTATCTGCAGATTAAATCGCATGACATGAAACGACTCAAATTGACAGATATTATACTTTCTGTTTCATGAGGTATAATGACAAACAGTAATAATGCTAACACATGTCAATATACGTCATGAAACGTATGTTGACAAAGGTGTATTGACAGACACTAATAATATATGAAATTACTAACGGTTTGGCCTTTGTCAATATACGTCACGAAACGTATACTGACAAAGGTACATTGACATGGTTCCACTTATTGTTTCATGAGGTACATTGACAAACACCAATCATATTTGAATTTGCTAACAATCGAATGAGTCAAATATCAGCCTAAATAAACCTTCATCACTAAACAAATACACAATCTTTTATCTTTTCCAAAATTTCAATTCAATTTTAAACGTAAAGCTGACACTTGTTACCACTGAATTTGTTACCAGTGACATTTTAGCTTTAAAAAAAAGTCAGGGTCCCTCCTGAACCCTACTGTGTTTTTCGGACACACTTAACCATTTCAATGTACTCTTTTTTGTTCTGTTGCAATTATGTTTTCTACTATTAATATTAGAACTGTGTAGTGTCCCTTCTGCACATAAGTAATATAAGATGCTGAATGCGGACAATCACTGCGCAAGGTTCGATACTGAGAAAATAAAAGATGCTGCATCATTTTATGCAAATACGGCTTATAGGTACACGTCACACCCTTCAGAGAGTACTTCATGTAGTCAGACTGGGCATTTTTTTTAAAGTAGGTACGTGTTATTATGTGGTAGGAAACATTTTCACTGACTGTTAAGGAATTTCTTTAGGAAAATATCAAACGCCTTTTAATATTTGCAGGTATTCGCGGGAATATCAGAGTTAGAGGACGTGAAATGCTCCGGAAATTGGATGTGGCCGGGAAAGACGGGGGTGGAGGGAGGTTCACTAGTGGTGGCTTGCGACGCCCTCTGTGGCGCCATGAGGGAACTGGGCGTGGCCGTCGATGGCGGGAAAGACTCGCTATCTATGTGCGCCAGTGTAGAAGGGAAACCCGGTGAGTATTTTAGTCCCCCTCTCAACCTTCCAAAACGGAGAATCGCATTTCGGCGTGTATTATATTTTACTAGCTGATGCCCGCGACTTCGTCCGCGTGGTTTAAGTTTTTTGTTATTCCCGCGGGAACTCCTTAATTTTCCGGGATAAAAAGTAGCCTATGTCACTCTCCAGGTCCTCAACTATACCCATGCCAAAAATCACGTCAATCCGTTGCTCCGTTGCGGCGTGATTGAAGGACAAACCAACAAACCAACAAACCAACAAACAAAGTGACTTTCGCATTTATAATATTAGTATGATGATATGATGATATGATGATGATATTGAAACATATTTAAATAAACCGCTACCTTTTTACTTTGTATTACAGACCTTGCAATACACGCGGAAAAAGTCGGGGGCATCATCATACTAATATTATAAATGTGAAAGTGTGTTTGTTTGTTGGTTTTTCCTTCAATCACGCTGCAACGGAGCAACGGATTGACGAGATTTTTTGCATGGGTATAGTTGTAAATTTCAAACTACTAAATATAACCCATATAGGGTGCTATCGGGTAACCTTAGGACCGTATTAATAAACCAACATCAGCTCAGAAAGAGGCCCAATTGTCTAAGCAAATTGTAATCATTTGACAGCTTAAAACGTATTACTCTGTTATGTAGTTCATAGTCATACTCGTACATGCTTTTTGACGTGCACTAGGCATCTATGAACTTCTTAAACAGGTCGAATTATACGTTTGGCAAACGATTACGATTTCCTTACACAATCGGGGGACAGGTGCTCCTGTCATGTCATGTCTGTATTATGTTTTTTTCAACACACTTGCTCCTAAAGTGGCTCTAATTTCACCGTAATTAGGCACATAATGACACCTATAATAAAACTGTGACTTTTTCATTGCTATTATTCATAAGTAAGTTAAAGAGTGTTTTTTTTTATTTTATCTACAAATAAAAATTATTCTTTAGTGTTATTATTATTCACAAGTGAGTTATAGAGTTTCTTTTTATTTTATCTACTAAATAAAATTAGTTTTTAGAATTATTTTCTTCACAAGTGTGTTGAAAAACGTCGTATGATACACGTGTGTATTGATGATTACCGTCCTTGGCTATCTTCTTTTTCTTTCTCTCTGGGCTTTTCCGCACTTAAGCACTGGTGCCCGTTGTACGTGAATCTCGGCTATCTTAAGACTCTCACCTGACGGCTCGGGTCTCAATGGCGCATCAGCGGCAATCACCAACATTACACACTTGTATCATAATGTACTATAATATGTGCCTTAGAAATTATTAGTTGCAATATCCTGTTTAGTACGATCGCCGGGAACGTTAGTGGTATCTACATACGCGCCGTGTCCTAACATCACCGTCAAAGTGGAACCCACACTTCTGCTCGAAGGCGCCGCGTTAGTTCATGTTCCGGCAACTCCGGGGAAATACAGGTAACTAACTTATATTTTTAGATTTTTTTAAAACTTGTATCAGAATTAGTTTACAGATTGCAGGCTTTGGCCGTGGATAGGTAAGTACTATGCTCTCGATATTGATAAAAATAAAGTAAATAAACGATTCTAATAATAAAATTCTAAGAGTAATTCGATTCTGTAGTTTGCCATAAAGTACTTACTTTGTAAGTACTTTTTTGTACTAAACACTTGGTAATTGGTTTGTAGTGTAAAGAGAACACAGTTAAAACGCACTACACGTTAGTATTCTACTGACTGTGTAGTACTTGTCTGTGCATTTTAACAGAGATGATCAGTTTTTTGAGTTGTTACGTCAAATTCTTTTCTCCTTGGTCTTTTCATTCAAAAAGGATAGTAATTTCATCATTATTATTGTCCTTTTTACTCTGTACTGTGTCGCTCATAACCAAAATAAAGAATTATAATATTATTGAATTAACAATGCATATCTTTCAGACTTGGAGGGTCGGCCCTGGCACAATGTTACAAACAGTTGGGCGATAATCCACCAGATCTAGATCACCCTAAAGTGTTGAAATCTTTGTTCAAGGTCACACAGAAACTGTTAAAAGGTAAGACAGGATTTCTACCATAATTTTTTTTTATCCACTTCAATTTAGGTACTCCTTGACTGCATTCTCACCTAATGGTAAGTGATGATGCAGTCTAAGATGGAAGCAGGCTAACCTGTTAGGGGCATGGCAGTTATATTAAACCCATACCCCTATTCGGTTTCTACACGGCATCGTACCGAAACGCTAAATCGCTTGGCGGCACGTCTTCGCTGGTAGGGTGGTAACTAGCCACGGCCGGAACCCCCCACCATGCCAGGGGAAATTCCGAAATTATAAGTTCCCGAATTGACCCTGCTGGGAATCGAACCCGGGACCTCCGCACGTTAAGACAACAGCGCTCAACACTGCGCCAGGGAGGTCTTCAACAACAAGCACAGATTTTTTACAGCGTCTTTAAAAATATGTCATGATAAATTTTATTTATATTTTTTTTTGGTTTTAGAAAAGAAATTGCTCTCAGGCCACGATATAAGCGAGGGAGGTTTCATAACAACCGTTTTAGAAATGGGCATCGGAGGTTTACGCGGTTTAGAACTAGACTTGCAAGTTGAAAACAACGTATCAGTTATAGAGGCACTATTTAATGAAGAACTGGGCATCGTCATCGAAGTGGCACAAAGTGATTTAGATTATGTCCTGAAAGAGTACAGTAAACAGGGTGTGAAGGCTAATCTAATTGGTAGAAGTGGAAAATATGGAATGAAATCACAGGTAACAAAAAATCTGTACTACCAAATTACACATTATGCATAATATAATAAAACTGAGTAGAATTTTTCTACAATGAATATATGGTATAAATATATTCTTCTAGATGATGCCCGCGACTTCGTACGCGAGGATTAAGTTTTTTAGATTCCCGGAGTACTCCTTAATTTTTCCGGATAAAAAGCCTATGTCCTTTGCCGGGATGTATGTAATCTACTGCTATACGAAATTTCATCAAAATCGGTTGAATAGATGGGCCGTGAAAGTGTAGCAGACAGGCAGACACACTTTCGCATTTATAATATTAGTATGGATAATGGTATAAATACTTTTAAGTAAATATGCAGTGAATAATATAAGAGGGCAAAATGGTTCAAGAATGGGTATCCTCTTAAACTACTGGTCTACATGAGATAAGATGAAGAGAACACACACACACGTAGAGGCCTCATGAGACAAGGACTCTAAATCATACTAATATGTATTACAAATGCGAAAGTGTCTTTGTTTGTTTGTTGTTGACGAGAGTGACATACTTTTTATCCCGTAAAATTCCCCGTGGGGTCCCCGTGGGAATGAAAAAAAACTTATCACACGTGGACGAAGTTTAGCTAGTTGATAATAATTTAAACTTACTATATTATTGTAGGTGGTGGTCAAAGTGAATGGAGAATTAGTATTGGACACAAAGTTGATAAACGTGTTCAAAATGTGGGAGGAAACCAGCTATCAATTGGAATGTCTGCAGGCTAATTCTGATTGCATCAGGCAAGAATGGAACGGTCAGTATTATATTTTAGTATTGGTTCCGTACCACTTTTAGGGTTCCGAACCTCAAGAGGAAAACAGGAACCCTTAAAGGATCACTTTGTTGTCGGTCTATCGGTCTGTCTGTCAACCACCTTTTTTCTGGGAACGCGTGGGAGGTATCAAGTTGAAATTAATGTCAAATATTTCTAAGTCAACGCAATCATTGCAATGGCCGTTTATGCTGCATATTTTGCACATTAAAATCCAGTTGACTTAAAATCAATCAAAGTCTAACAGCACAAGCATAGGAAAGATACCGAAAAACGAAACTGGTATCGAATTTTTTGTCAGGCGCTACCTGCAGTTTAGCGCCATATGCAAGCCAGTTATCTCACAGCTGATTATGTGTTGTTTCTTGTTATTTACTAAAATAAGTTATATTTTGTGGGGGACCCTTTGTGCGCGAGTGTGACTCGAACTTGACCGGTTTTTGTTTATAAGATATATTTCGCCAGGGTCGCTAAGCTTTAACGGCCCATCTTTTCAACAGATTTTGATGAAATTTGATATAGAGATAGTTTAGATCCCGGGGAAGGCTACTTTTTATCCCAAAAAATTAAGAAGTTCCCGCGGGAATCAAAAAACCCTAGTCCACGAACTCGCGGGCATCATCTAGTACATCTATATACTTTAATTTCTTTATTTCGTTCAGGTTTCGTCAATAGAAAAGGGGCTACATACAATGTCACATTCGATCCATCGGCTGCTGTTGTGAAAACAAAATCGATAAGAGTGGCCGTGCTTAGAGAAGAAGGTAGGTGTAATGAACTCATTTCCTCCACATCACTGGTGTCGGAAAATGCCTCTTTATTCGGCTTTTCCTGAAATTAACTGTTTCTAGGATATTAATTGACAAGTCTTACAACCATTGAAATCCATGAGAAATTTATGGCCACAGTATTATTCATTACTGTTTAATATTAACATGTTACTAAAAAACTTTGTGGAATGCAATAAAATCTTAAGGATGTTCAAAAGGTTTTTAATTTTGCCTTTTTAAAATGTTTTTCACTTTGTAATTCAGATATTAAGAAATCAATTGACAAGTCTTACAACTGTTGCAAGCCATGACAAATTTATGGCCACAGTATTTAACCATTACTGTTTAAGTTTAACATGGTAACTATTAAACTTTGTGGTATGCAATAGAATATTAAGAATATTCAGAAAGTATTTCATTTTACCTTTGTAAAATGTTTTTCACTTTGTAATTCAGGTATAAACGGTGACCGTGAGATGATTGCCTCCCTGATGATGGCGAACTTCGAAGTGTTTGACGTTACTATGAGCGACTTGCAAGCTAAGAAAATCACACTTGACGCATTCCAGGGATTGGTTTTCCCGGGAGGATTCAGTTACGCTGGTATGCATTTTTCTGTTTAATAGCAACCTGCAAAAATATGGAACCAGCTTTTCCACCTGCAGCGTTCCCTCAAAACTACTGCAATATGGGGGTATTCAAGGGATAAATAAATTCATTAAAAATTCATTGTTGGTTCCTATGGTACTGCAAAGGTAATAATTTAACATCAGGAGACCCGCCTTTGCTTGTCAAGGGGTAGCTTGTAGTGGATAAAAAATATATATTATGTGAAAGAGAATTAGAAGAAGTATTCTTGCATTTCCAGATACCTTAGGCTCAGCAAAGGGCTGGGCTGCCGGGATTCTGTTCTCGGAATCTCTGAGCTCACAGTTTGCTAGCTTCAAGAACCGAAATGAAACATTTTCGCTCGGCGTGTGTAACGGATGCCAGCTCATGGCGCTCCTTGGCTGGATCGACGCGGAAGACACGAGAAATGCGATGAAGACGCAGATATTCCTCGACCATAACCTGTCCGAAAGGTTTGTGCATAATATCATTTCAATCCATCGCCGGCCCACTACTGAGGACGAGTCTCCTCTCTTCTCGAGTGTACAAGTGTGAGTGCTCTGATAGCCTAGACTAGACGGAAACTTCGACACAACTGGAGAGCGTATTGTATTGTCTGTGCGTGTGTGAGTCTATGGCTCAGCCAGCTCTGGGTGTCTAAGAATCTGATCTGATATAAAGAATATGGCCGCGCGCAGGCAGGACAGTTCCTGGATGTAAAAGTAAATTAAATGTTTCATTGAAAGTTGAACATGCTAATAAATTTTTTAAATATACAACAGTATTTACAGCTTCTGCCCAATACTTTTTCTTTAAATTAGCTTCACATAACAATGTTCTTGCCTTCTCTATAATCGATCTGTTTGCCCTCTCAGCAACACCATTCTGCTCGGGTGTGTACGGGACCGTCGTCTGGTGCTTGATACCTTCAGACTTTAAAAATTTATCAAATACTCGATTACAGTACTCCGACCCATTGTCTGTCCTTAAGCATTTAATTGGCTTGTTCATCTCCTTCTCTACTTCCGCCTTATACTCGCGAAATTTATCAAAGTATAAAAATAAAAAAGTTTGACTTTTACTTTGAAGAAAATATACATGTGTTTTCCGAGTAAAGTCATCGATAAACAGTAGCATGTACCTCGAACCACTAAACGATGGCTCTTCCATTGGACCACAAATATCGCTGTGCACTATCTCCAAGACATTATTTGCTCTTGTGCCTCTATTTTTGAAAGGCTTCTTACATGTCTTTCCTTCGATACACGATATGCATGGTTCAATAATATCATTCGGTTGAAATTTAATTCCGTTCACTAAATTTCTTAACGTATTCATGTATTGTTTACTTAAATGCGCTAATCTTTTATGCCAAAGATTGGACAAATTTTGACTTGACAATGTCACGTTCAATGTTACGTCTTGATTTTCTTTTAATTCGAAAATTCCACCAACATCTTGACATTTGACAATTTGTTTATCCTCTTTCGTTATGATGCAACCTTTTTTATTGAAATTCATAACGTAATCTTTTTCAATTAGTTTACTCACGGAAATTAAATTCATCGATAATTCGGGAACATGCAAAACATTATCTAATGCAAGTACTTTGTTTGCATTGATTTTCACATTAGCATTCCCTCTTCCTTGGATTGATAGTTCTTCTCCATTAGCCACTCTTATTTTTAGGGTTCCGTACCCAAAGGGTAAAAACGGGACCCTATTACTAAGACTCCGCTGTCTGTCTGTCTGTCTGTCTGTCTACCTGTCTGTCTGTCTGTCTCCAGGCTGTATCTCATAGACCGTGATAGCTAGAAAGCTGAAATTTTCACAAATGATGTATTTCCGTTGCCGCTATAACAACAAATACTAAAAATAAAAAAAATATATTATATATTAAGGGGGGTCCCCATACAATAAACGTGTTTTTTTCGTATTTTTTTGCTCAATATTAAAAACGGTAACAGGTAGACGGTTCAAATTTTCACAGAATATTAACTTGTATATTACCTTTCAAAATAAATAATTAAATATCAATGAAGTAAATATTAAAGGGGGGCTCCCATACAACAAACGTAATTTTTTGATATTAACAGTAAACCTCTACAAACAAAGTTAGTTTTGCGGTTCATTAAAAAAGGTAATTATACCTACTTCTTGAGTACGGAACCCTCGGTGCGCGAGTCCGACTCGCACTTGGCCGGTTTTTTTATCTTTCTGTTTTTGATAGTTAGATAAATTACGAATATCGTGGGTCATATGGTGCGAACATCCACTATCAATGTACCAACTATTCGTTTTAATTGGCTTCTTATCTGAAGTACTACTCATGCAAATTAACGCATAATTATTTACCGCTGTGTTCTGCTTCTTTTCTTTACATTCACTGGCTTTATGGCCTTTTTGATGACACCTAAAGCATTTGTAAACAAATTTCGGCTTCTGCACTTTTGAACAGCTTTTAGATTTATTAGTCATTAACACATGCGATGATGTACTTCCACTTGATTCATCTCGCTGTCTATTAGCCTCTTGCATCAATTTAGTTTTAATTTGCTCAAGACTAAGTTTTTGTCCACTATTATCTACAGCCATTATTAAGGGATTATATACTTCGCTCAACCCGCTTAACATTATAGATACGATCCAGTCGTCATCAATTGGAGCATCGATATCATTTAACTGGTTCGACAAAAACATTATTTCCGAGATGTACTTCTCCATAGATTCGAAGTTCTCAAGTTTACATTGCCATAGTTTCCGTTGTAACAGGATACGTCTTCCCCAACCCTTGTCTTCATAAGCTTTACATAAGCAATCCCAGACCTCTTTTGCAGTCTTTGCTCGATATACATGCGTAAAGCAATCGGGCTCTAGTAAAATACAAAGCGTAGCTCTTACCTTCGTGTCAACTTCTACTAAGCTTTCTTTTTGCTTACTTGTGTGAACATTTCCTACGACCCACCACCAGCCTTTCAATTCAAGATAGTTTTTTACCTTAAATTTCCAGTTTGCAAAATTTTCTGTACCTTTTAATTTCTCAATATGACCGCAAAGGCCAGAACCAGACTGTTGATTTTCCTCCATCGTATTTTTCGTTCACTTTATTTCGACACAAATTCACTACTTTTAATTTTTAATTGGGTTTCAGGACTCCTTGATGTGTTTCAGCATTTTCTGGACCATAACCTAATAAAAGCCACTGATAACCCAATAAAATAATTATATTTATATAACTAAAACTTCACGTTACAACCATTTTCGTTATAAGATTTTCTACAGAGTGACAACAGTTAGAAAATCAGTAGGTACAAAAAGCGAACATTAACTTTTTTCTCTCCAGCCTGTTGTCTTGATGGAATGAGATTAGATACTATTTCCAACAGCTAACCACTACACATATTATGCAATAAAGAAGAGATTTAATATATTTTTTCAACACACTTGCTCATAAAGTGGCTCTAATTTCACCGCAATTAGGCACATAATGATACCTATAATCAAACTGTGACTTTTTCAATGATATTATTCTCAAGTGAGTTAAAGAGTTTTTTTTAATTTTATCTACTAAATAAAATTATTTTTACCCTCGACGAAGCGGAGACGGTATATGTGTTTTCCCTAAGAGGTTGTGTGTTTGTTTGTTTGTTTGTTTGTTTGTGCACTTTTTGTCACCATTTTTCACAAAAACTACTGGGCCGATTTAGATGCGGTTTTTTGCATTAGATGTGTATAGCTTGTGAGAAGGTTCTTAGATATATTTTAGGACCATAGACAACAAAGCTGAGCTGTAGTCTATGATCTTAATTTTTCTATGTGTTAAAAATTTTCACAAAAAGTACTGGGCCGATTGATATGCGGTTTTTTGCATTAGATATGTTAAGCTTGTGAGAAGGTTCTTAGATATATTTTAGGACCATAGACAACAAAGCTGAGCTGTAGTCTATGACTTTATTTTTTCAATATGTTACCATTTTTCACAAAAAGTACTGGGCCGATTGAGATTCGGTTTTTTGCATTAGATGTGTATAGCTTGTGAGAAGGTTCTTAAATATATTTTAGGACCATAGACAACAAAGCTGAGCTGTAGTCTATGATCTTAATTTTTCAACCACTGTTACCATTTTTCACAAAAAGTACTGGGCCGATTGAAATGCGGTTTTTTTCATTAGATGTGTATAGCTTGTGAGAAGGTTCTTAGATATATTTTAGGACCATAGACAACAAAGCTGAGCTGTAGTCTATGATTTTATTTTTTCAATATGTTACCATTTTTCTCAAAAACTACTGTGCTGATTTAGATGCGGGCTTTTTGTTTTAGATATATTTAGCTTGTACCTAGATGCTGCCCAGGGTATCATGATGGAGTCAGGAGGCGATCATGGGAACTCCTTAAATTCTCATCGTATACCCGTCGCGTTTGGACTCTTTTGATTTGTCCATTTGAAAAGGGTTTGGCCATAGTCCACCACACTGGTAAAAAAAACTACTGAGCTGTCAAAGATGCAGTTTTGTGTTTTAGATATTATGTAATATATACGTTTGCTAAGTTCTAATTGTTGTTTCAAAGTTATACAGGTCAAAGGTATAATGGAGCTCTGCAGTTCGTCGTGGGTTTTTTTTAAATTTTTAATTTTATTACTTGTTTAATATAATTTTCCTTACAAGTGTGTTGAACAACGTCGTATGATACACGTGTGTATTGATGATTACCGTCCTCGGCTATCTTAAGACCCTCACCTGACGGCTCGGGTCTCAATGGCGCATCAGCGGTAATCACCAACATTACACACTTGTACCATAATGCACTATTACAGGTTCGAATGCCGCTGGTCGGCTGTGAAGATCAACGAACGGACTACCGGCGAAGACGTTTGGTTCCGCGGAATGGGCGGCAGTGTGCTCGGAGTATGGGTGGCACACGGGGAAGGAAGGTTCACAGTATCCGAACAACACACACTGAGCAAGCTGAAGACAAACGGACAGGTCGCGATGCAGTATGTCGACGATAATGGAGCGCCCACTGAGGTTTATCCGATGAACCCTAACGGAAGCCCAGGTTAGTGTAATTTCATGCAGTAAACATTCTCTATAAGATTTTGGATACATACAGTATAGAATAGCCCACAAAACAGAAAGTATTCTAAAATCCACTGATAATTTTCCGAAATTTTTGATGACCTCCCTGGCGCAGTGGTGAGTGCTGTAGTCTTCTATTGGGAGATCCCGGGTTCACGCTAAGATTGTTGTGGGCTCTTCTAAGTTCAGGACGCGTTTGGAACTCTCGTAGCTTCAGTTTATACGATATAATTATTACAGTCTATGTCACGAAAGAAGGTCCGTGGCAATTAGTGCAACTAATAGATTTCTTTGCATAGACATGAGACTACAGGCCTATTTATAAGGGACTTCCTTCGTGACATGGATTCTAATTACAGTACCATATGAAACTTGTCCCAATTTTGCCCACCTATGCAAAATGTCTAGGTCTAGCATGAGCACAACGAGTAAAATTATGTCTACCCTTTATCTTTATTTGTCTACCTAACCTAAAATGGTTACTTGTCTCGTCAAAAGTAAATATAAAAGTAATATTTCTTCTTGGTATTTTTCTCTACGAACATTTACATGCCGACTATTTTTTTCTTGTTATAATACCGGATTTTGTGCATGTTAGGGTAAACGAAAAATCTGCCGGAAATGACATATCTCTCTCTCGTCGCGAGATATTTCGTTGTGCGCATGCTAATTCTGCTGGCCAGATAATGTTGTGGGACTGTATATTATAACAATCAACGTCTTATATTTAATTGATGTGCATCAGTGTCTAGTGCTACTTCGTATAATGGCTTTTGACTTTGAGTTTGATTGTTCACAGAGGGGCTGGCGGGAGTGCGGTCGAGGGACGGGCGGCACATAGCCATGATGCCGCACCCCGAGCGCTGTGTGCTGCGCTGGCAGTGCGCAGCGCCCGCGCCCCGCTCCGCCGCACCCGCCATCAACGCCTCGCCCTGGATGAGGCTCTTCCAGAACGCGTATATATGGGCGGCGAAACAATAAATATATGCGAACAATGCAAAAATCGCAGACCAAGCTAACGCGACGCCACCACCACCACTACAGCCTATTAATAACGTCCCACTTCTGGGCACAGGCCTCCACTCTCATAGGAGAGGGAATTAGAGCTTAGACCTACCACGCTGCTCCAATGCGGTTTGAGGGCTTTAACGACTTTTATAATGTTAGTGATAATAACGGCTTAACGTGCTCTCTGAGGCACGGGGGTGCCTCACCGCCAACTTTCAACTCCGGGCTGGCACTGAGAATTTCTTAACTGAAAAACGGAATACCTAACACGTTTTATGCCCGACCGGGAATAAAACCCATCGATTCCCCGGGGAATCGAACCCAGGACCTCGTGATCTGCAGACGAACATGCTAACCGCTAGTCCAACCAGGCGGTTGCCATGAGGAACTCAGCCCAATTATGCCTCGAAAATTAAATCCTGAGTAGACTATACTCGACCAAACTATATTATTACATAAACAAAAGAAGAGATATTATAGTTACATCTTCAAGCTTATTGTGAAATGTATACTTGTCATCTCCGTCATGCTAGTGCCTTATAGGTGAATTACTTACTGTTCTTTTTGAGGACTTTGAAAGTGCACGCAATATAGGCTATTGGCCTTTTTGGATACATGCTGATGGATGATGATGATGATGATAAGTTTCGGAATTTTTGAATAACACTATTAGAGATGGAATTTTAGGTCTCCAGACATTATAGTTGAGTTCTAAAGCATACTACTTTGCTCAGATACAAGGTAGATATCTGTCAAAGCAACAGATTAGAATTATGACTTTCACTTTTTAATTCTAGGTAAAGTCTGGAGCAAGGTCAATGTATGCTCTATAGATCTCAATCTTTCATTGTTATGTAATCATCATAATTAATTAAGAAGTTCAACTAAAAAAAATTCACTTGTGTGAAATAGGCAAAAAGATATACTTACTTTATACTAATCAATCTAAATACAAGTTTGTCGGTTCCTAAGGATGGGTGCTCATTGAGTACATTACAATGTAAGCATTTAGACTCAAAAATAATTTAGACAAAATTCTTTTACATAAAAGCTAAAACTAAGCTGCAAAAAATACAATTAATAAGTGTAAACAACAGGGTGTCCTGTGTAAACAATAATTATAAGCATGTTATTAATTAATTATTATAAATGTTTCTTTACTCTTAAATTTACTAAACATTCCTGCAGCTACTAAAGCTACAATATTTTCTCGAATAATAGTGAAATCTCAGTTAGCCCAATACATATTGCTGTGTTAATATTTTTTTACATGTATGGTTTTTACCACTAATTAACCTTTAAGAAAGCATTTTAATACATTTTATGTTTATTGAAATAATTATATGAATGAAATAGTTTAAGAAATATATTTTTAAATTTATGTACAACAACTGTGCCTTAATACAATTTTATAATTATTTTAAAAAAATGTTATTTTTTTACATTTTTAAAATAAATTATAATATAATGATTATCAAATCTGTATTTTTTTACATACACTCAACCAAAGATTACTTTAGATGGCAATAATATATTATTTAATCACAATATTTTCTATAATTTAATAAGACCTGCACTTAATTTTTAAATTATTAATATTCAATTTTGGCCATTACATAATATTCATGACCATTATTTCTTGAATAGATCTACTTAAGTCCTTTCGGCGTGATTTCTCTAAAGCTTCACATAAAACATAGAACCACCTTTGTGAGTCACATCGTTCGAAAAATACATCTAACATTTCTTTTGCCTTTTCTCTCACTTTTATATCTTTTGCATCAATGTCTTCAATTGTTATCTCTCTTACTTTGAGATTTCTAGCAAGGTCACGCCAATATCTCCCAATTTCCTCTATGATTGTTTGCTTTATTCTTTGTGTTTTAGCCAATGGCACATTAATTTGGTTGTTCATACCCCTGACCTTTATCTCCTCATTTGTAGTGAGTTGCTCGGTTTCAGTGGCTGTAAACAATAAATAAATAATCAATGACCTCAATTTACATAGACAATTTACATAGCCCTGTCAAACAAAGAATGTGAACTTATTTTTACTAACACCATCTTGTCTGAAAAGTGGGACAGCGCTATGGCGGAGACAACGACAGGCTTATAAATACAGGTGTTGAGCGCGCTCTACAGGTCGGATGCCCAATTTTTTTCCATGAAAGGGCCTATTTAATACCTACATGTATATCAATGTAAATAATACTTTATTCAAAGGGACTATGCTTACAAATACTTAATATTACAATACACACAATACATATCTAAATAATGAAAATTACACATACTAATATTATAAATGTGAAAGTGTGTCTGTCTGCTACCTGGAACATTCATAGGCTTCCGCAGGAATCAAAAAATTCATCTGTTCAACCGATTTTAATGAAATTTGGTACAGGGGTAGGTTGTATCACTGGGAAGGACATAGGCTACTTTTTATCCCAGAAAATTCAAGAGTTCCTGTGGGAATTGAAAAAACTTGGTCCACGCGGACGAAGTCGCGGGAATCATCTAGTCTATACTAATATGATAAATGCGAAATTGTGTCTGTCTGTCTATCTGCTACGCTTTCACGGCCCATCTGTTCAACTCATTTTGCTGAAATTTGGTACAGGGATAGAATGTAACCCGGGGAAGGTTATAGGCTACTTTTTATCCCGGAAAATTCAAGAGTTCCCACAGGAATCAAAAAAAATTATCTGTGCAACCGATTTTGTTGAAATTTTTTACAGGGACAGTCTGTATCCTGGGGAAAGACGTAAGCCTCTTTTTATTCGGGAAAATTAAAGAGTTCCCACGGGAATCAAAAAACCTTAATCCACGCGACGAAGTTGCGGGCATCATCTAGTATTGTATAATCACAAAAACAAGCCCAATTTGCTTTCTATCAATAATTCAAATTACACGAATAAATTTCACAAGACCTGAATGATACTCTAACAATAAATTCACTTTGCAATAACTTAATAAGTATAACAAATGTAAACTTTACAAAACAATATTAAAATGTATCACAAGGTTTATTGTGGCACAGCTCATCATAAAATAGGGAATAAAATCCTGGGAAAGTCACTGGTGCCAAGTGCTTGTTGCATAGCTGGGACTTGGAATACAAGATGTTAATACAAAACATGTAATACCCACCTACTACAAATTTGTTCTTGAATGGTGCTATATTAATAAGTTACAATAACATTTTACTAATTTTAGGAAATTTTTATGCTGCTCTTACCATAGTAATTTATATATTCTCTTGGAACGTGTTGCTTTTCATAGTCAGATATTCTCTGGAGAAGTTCATCATTATTATTTATTCTTCTTGCTATTTCTTTTAAAGGTCCAATATTGTCTTCAGAAAGAACATCTCTAACTTCTAAAATCTTCAATAACTTGCCGATTGTATCTATCTGTTCAAACCTACGCTCAGAATCGATATCGTCCCTATAAAACTCCTTTAATTTTAGCAGCAAATGATGGTGGTTTACACTTTTCCCTAAATTATATACAATCAGGTGTTTCAACTTTGAATAATCTGATTTAGTCATTTTGCTATCACCTTGCCTGGATATGAACCAATTATCACTGTACGGTTTATACTCTATAGAAGCTATCCAAAACAAATCGATAGGTAATAAATTATGGAATTAAAAGAAATTTTAAATTATTACTGGAACACCAAAAAGCGAATGCGATAGGTACCTAAGTTTACAATGAAAAACACCAGAAAAAAAGTGAAAAATCTTTGAATTTGACACTTGAAATTCAATTGACATTAAGACGTCTCAATTCACGATTGGGCCATACAGTTAATACTGTTAAGGTTATGTGAAAACATATGATTTAATCCAATTTAATCTAATACAAGAATTTAGTAAGGAGTATGTATGTAATGTCCTAGTAAGGAGCCGGTATCTTTGTTTTCTCAAAGACAATGGGACGACGCACTGTGTTCAGATGTTTTGCAGGAGCTTATAAATTCATCACCTACTGCAAGCGACCGTGCTCGCCTTCTTGCGGTGTCTACGAGGGAATCAAGTTACTGGCTTCATGCTCTCCCGTCTAAGCATTTAGGCACTCTGTTGGACCACCTCACTCTGACGATTGCGGTTGGTCTTCGACTTGGCGCCAAGTTACAACAGCCACATCTTTGCCACTGTGGTGGGGCAGTGGACGCGTATGGCCATCACGGGCTTTCTTGTATTAAAAGTGCCGGTCGTCTTTCGCGACATGCTTCCCTGAACGACATCATTCGTAGGTCTCTTGCCACCGCTAAAGTGCCTGCAGTGTTAGAGCCTAATGGCTTGGCGCGCAGTGATGGTAAGAGACCTGACGGGATGACTCTTGTTCCGTGGAAGCAAGGAAGGTCGCTTGTTTGGGATGCCACATGCGTGGATACGCTAGCGTTATCCCACTTGCAGGCGTCCTCCATGTCAGCGGGAGCGGCGGCCACTAATGCAGAAAGAGCCAAGAGGCGCAAGTATGAAATTATTGAAAATAATTTCATTTTTGTGCCTTTTGGTGTTGAAACCCTGGGGTCGTGGGGCGAAGATGCCAGATCCTTTTTTAAGGATCTATCTTCTCGTCTCACAGAGTCCACAGGTGACCGGAGGGCTGGCAGTTACCTCGGCCAACATATAAGTTTGGCTATTCAGCGGGGTAACGCAGCCAGCGTTCTGGGCACACTGCCTCATTGCAGCGGGATAGATGATATTTTTAATGTTTAGTTTTTAGTTTTTAATTTAGTTTTTAATTTAGATTTAATTTAGATTTTAATTTTATTATTATTAACAATCTAATACAATATATAAAACTTCGGAAAGTATGTACCTATTTTAAATAAAATGGTGTAGAGAATTAATGTTCTTCAGTAATTTTATTGACATCTTTATATTCACTATGCCAAACTTTGTGTTATGTGTCTTATTTGAAATGGAACGTGAGTTAAGCATTTTTCACAGGGACTTTCCCCTCTTCCATTGAAGTAACCGTAGACAGTGACAGCCGTCCACGGAGTAAGAGTATAGTCCAATGAATAAGGAAGTACCACAGACATAATACTTTATAAATCTGTGGGAAGTACTAGGCATTGTACTAGGTACTATGATGCAAAAAAATATGCAACCGTTAATTATTTTTATTTATTTTTCCATTTGGAGCTTCTTGGCTTTTTGGTTCTTTTTAGGGTTCCGTAGCCAAATTTGGCAAAATCGGAACCCATATAGATTCGTCATGTCTGTCTGTCTGTCTGTCTGTCTGTCTGTCCGTCCGTATGTCACAGCCACTTTTTTCCGAAACTATAAGAGCTATACCTACTGTTGAAACTTGGTAAGTAGATGTATTCTGTAAACCGCATTAAGATTTTCTTAAAAAAATAGAAAAAAACTAATAAATTTTGGGGGTTCCCCCAAGTCATACTTAGAACTGAAACTCAAAAATTTTTTTTTCATCTAACCCATAGGTGTGGGGTATCTATGTCTTCAAAAATGATATTGAGGTTTGTAATAGCATTTTTTTCAAAACTGAATAGTTTGCGCGAGAGACACTTCCGAAGTGGTAAAATGTGTGTCCCCCCCCCTGTAACTTCTAAAATAAGAGAATGATAAAACTAAAAAAAATATATGTTGTACATTACCATGCAAACTTCCACCGAAAATTGGTTTGAACGAGATCTAGTAAGTAGTTTTTTTTTAATAAGTCATAAATCGTAAACCGCAATTTACCTTTCATTCAATCAACTCAAATATTTAAAAAAAAAACATTTAATTTAAAACTTACTACAGGTTTGTACGGAACCCTCGGTGCGCGAGTCCGACTCGTTCTTGGCCGGTTTTTTAATGATAAAAATGCGCATCTGTGAAGTTACAATGCGAATCTCGGAATAATCAGCATAATTATTCATTCGTCAATGATGATTCATTCATTGCTCCGAGGTTACGGTGTGGGAAATATGAAATAACGAAAAAGATTATGGGTTGGTACTTGGTAGGTACCCATATCCTTATAATTCCATAGGTAGGTTCTGCTGTGATAGTGCCCCTCATAACCATGAGTAAATATACCTACCTACCTAATTTGTTCCTTGGATCTCACACTAAATCTGCCGAATGTGAGATAGGGATTGTGATTTGTTTTATTATCTGAGTATTTTTATATGAGCTTCGTCGTAAACAGAACCGATAGTCATCAACTGTTGCACATGATAGGTTTCTTGAAGGGACACGACGCGGTCTTGCGCTGCCGGAATCCAACGGGTCCCCGTGCCTCGCTTGATGTCATCGGTCCAGCTCGTGGGGGACCTGTAATCGTTGCGCTTTCTGATGCGGGGTCGCCACAGTAGGTTCTTAGGACCTCAACGTGCATCGGTTGTTCGAACTATGTGCCACGCCCGTTGCCACTTCAACGTTGCAACTCGTCTAAGTATAAATATCCGTTACTCTGGGTATCTTAATTTGTGATGACTTGTTATGTAGGCTACGGTATAAAGATAAACTCTGTAGTCTGTCATTAGAACAGATATACTTCAGGCCCCAACTCCTCAACGATGTTGCCGATGCTTTGAATTAATCTTTGTAAATACCTAGCTTTTTCCCTTCAGTAATAATATTAATTAATACTTAACTATAGGAGCAACTGCCGAGTCTCTTGTCAGTAGAATCTGTTTTTCGAATCGTTGGTAGAGTCTCAACTTAAGTCAGATCATAAGTAAGTACCTAGTCAACCTATCTGTTGTAAGTCGGGAAATAAAAAAAAAAATTCTATATACCTACCTACTTAGGTAGGTAAGTACATACTTGTTTTAATAAGCGTGGACACTTGAGATATTTTTTTTAATGGATAAGAATAAAACTTCTAAAATATGTTTGTTCAGTTAACAACGTAATAACACAAAGTAATTGTCAGCTAAATTAAGTAAGATGTTTTGTTATTGAACTCTCTTATCTTCTGAGACAATAAAGTATTCTTGCAACAGACTGACCCCTCTATCAGTTCATTATATTTATCATTATTTGTAAGTCAGGCAGTAGCATGGTCAGTTATAATAAAAATTATTAAAAATGTTTAGATTTATTAAACGTGGGGATTTTTTTAAAAATCTAT
The DNA here is from genome assembly GCA_963932025.1 of Erebia epiphron. Taxonomy (NCBI): domain Eukaryota; kingdom Metazoa; phylum Arthropoda; class Insecta; order Lepidoptera; family Nymphalidae; genus Erebia; species Erebia epiphron. The sequence goes on along the minus strand of OZ009952.1, from coordinate 19,013,649 downwards.
CATTTTACAACAATGTACAAGACACGAAAAATAAAAAAATATTGAAAAGAGTTCTGCGATGTATCAGTGCACAAAGTTCTAAGTCTGATACCCTTTTTCCGGATCGCGTTGATTTTCCTAATCGACACATCGGCCCTAGAGATCAAGATGTTGTGACTATGTTAGATCTTCTGGGTTACAAGGTAAAGTTTAGTGTTTACAAGTTGTATACTACAAAATAATAGTTCCCTTCTTTTTTTTTGAGCAAATCAACCCCTGATTAAAATTATGGGACTATAACTGACCCGACGTCGCATGAGTCATGATGAGTGGGCTTACCTAAATACATATACTTACTTATACCTACTACAGCTTAACTACGTGTCTACGTATGTAACTAAATGGCAGGTTAAAAATTTAAATTTAATTTTTATTAAGCTATTTTAGGCTTGACTTGTTACCCGTTGAGATGTTCCAAGCGCCATCTCTAATTTACAATCATGAAACCAAGCTGACCGTACAATCTTTGTAAAATAAAAATAAAATATGAAAATCGGTTGAGATTTGACAAAGTTACCTACTTACCTATCGGCAAAAACTTTCAGCCCCTAATTGTTGCCATTTGTCGTTCACTGAACCTATGGCGAAGGAATCCAATTGGTTTTCGGGATAAAAAATATATGTAGTAGGTTCGCCATAAACGTGCAGCGTGATGCCGTTACAGGCAGACAGACAAATATTGAAAATAAATGTTTTGGGTTCTGTATTGACTATTGATTTAGCTCTGCCATCTGTTTATAAAAAGATGGAATCAAAAGCATCAAAACAAAATAACGTATTGGTACTTTACTCATATATACCTCCTTACCTAACTAGAGGCTAGAGCTTAGATAATGCACTTCGGCAACGTTTAATATATTATTGACTAGCTGATGCCCGCGACTTCGTCCGCGTGGTTTAAGTTTTTTTGATTCCCGCGGGAACTCCTTAATTTTCCGGGATAAAAAGTAGCCTATGTCACTCTCCAGGTCCTCAACTATACCAATGCCAAAAATTACGTCGATCCGTTGCGGTGTGATTGAAGGACAAACCAACAAACCAATAATCCAACAAACAAACACACTTTCGCATTTATAATATTAGTATGGTATGATTTAACTTATTATTATTTATTAAATGGCAATAGTCTGTCCGTTCGAACTTCGAAAGCGCTAAACATCTAAATGTTCTGTACCTATTGATTTTATTTTCAAGTTTTTCCCGATATAAGGTAATGTCTCTTGGGGATGCACTTCACTCAACGATTTAGAAGCACTTGTAAAAGTTTATTAGAATAAAAAAATATTTGTTTTGATACTTACTCAATTAAAAAATTCCAGAGTCTAGATCAATTAACAGACGATGCAGTTCCGAAGCAAATACAGCTCCAAGGTCTTATGAAAATCGATGAACCTATGAGTACGTAGCTAAATTTATTTAATGTATTTCATTGTAGTACTTAGTCTTATTTATAATATTACTAGCAGATGCCCGCGACTTCGTCCGCGCGAAATAAGTTTTTTTAAATTCCCACGGGAACTCCCTAATACACTCACAAATAATGTGGCTTTCTATTGGTACCAGAATTTTCAAAATCGGTTCAGTAGATCCAGAGATTACCCCATACAGGCTACAACGTCACAAACTCACAAACCGACAACATTTAGCTCTTTATAATATTAGTATCGATGTATTTTTTAAGTGTTAACCTACAGCCCTCATAATCCTTAGTAGTGCGTCATCGATTGGTTGTTGATGATGATTTTGATGAAATAATTACTCCGTACTTACCTACTTTTTAATACCGACGGGTAAAACACTCAATAACAAATGAAAATTAATTTTAGGTGAATACGATCTTATTGAAAGAGCTCGTGAATTGGCAGAGAAAAATAAAATATGGCGTTCGTATATCGGCATGGGATACCACAACTGCTGTGTACCCCATTCCATAATGCGAAACATGTTCGAGAATCCGGGATGGTAATTATTATATTATTTTTCTGCTTTCTAGTTGTTTTAAGGTACATAATCAGCATTCACTATCATGCTAGCATGTAGTACAACACATGAGGAGAAGCCGAAGACCGCTTAACGAACACAATAATATGTAACCAGCTTTTAATAATTGTATTAGCTAAATACGTGCCATATAATATCGTTATGAAAACCTATTGTACATTTATAGGACCACTCAGTACACTCCGTATCAACCAGAAGTGGCGCAAGGGCGCCTTGAAGGCTTATTGAATTACCAAACCATGGTGAGCGATCTTACTGGACTGGATGTTGCCAATGCATCTTTATTGGACGAGGGCACTGCTGCAGCTGAAGCTTTGTCTTTATGTCACAGGTTAACATACTTTTAATTTGAGCTTTTAATTCAGGCGTGTTAGCGATAGCTGAACGATGTTCAGTCATTTCACTCGAAACTGTTCCGGTAACAATCATTATAGTGGCACTACTCACAATCTGAAACAGTTTCACGATCCGTTTGTAGCTTGAGTTTGTTGCCTTTACAAAAAATACCTACCAGAGGATTCATAAAACTTTATTTATTTTATCAGGCACAATAAAAGGACCAAGTTCGTAGTATCGAACCGTTTGCATCCTCAAACATTAGCGGTGGTACAAACTCGAATGGATGCGCTAGGGCTCGAGGTGACAGTTGTGCCGGATGTCCATCAAGTGGACTTTGCTCAGAGGGATATATCGGCTATGCTGCTGCAATGTCCGGACACAAGAGGATTAGTGTACGATTATTCTGGTCTAGCTGCTGCTGCTCACGAACACGGGGTACGTATTTTCCAAGAGAGTTTGCTTTCGAAGCCTTTTCAGGCGCATTGTTGTCTTAACGTGCGGAGGTCCCGGGTTCGATCCCCGGCAGAGTCAATTTGGGAATTTATAATTTCCCCTGGTCTGGCCTCGTGGGAGGCTTCGGCCGTGGCTAGTTACCATCCTACCGGCAAAGACGTGCCGCCAAGCGACTTAGCGTTCCGGTACGATGCTGTGTAAAAACCGAAGGGGTATGGGTTTAATGTAACTGCCATACCCCTAACAGTTTAGCCCGCTACCATCTTAGACTGCATCATCACTTACCATTAGGTGGGATTGCAGTCAAGGGCTAACTTGTAGTGGATAAAAAAAAAATAGTTCAATCCAATACCCGGTTAATAAAGCTGACTTAGGTATTAGGATATAATCTTCTCGTTTTATAATTACTAAACCATAGATTTAGGATTGGTCTCGTTCCGCTACCAATCCTAAATCTATGTACTAAACATGGTTTCTACCGTATAAGCCGTACCTACTATCAGGTAAGCGCATTTCCATCAAACCTAGCGCGTATGATTACAAAACCAGACATTTAAATCGATTGAAAATAATTTACCGTGTATTGCAGACATTAGTAGTAGTGGCAACAGATTTACTGGCACTAGCCTTGTTACGTCCGCCAGCAGAGTGCGGAGCTGCCTTGGCAGTGGGCACTTCACAGAGACTAGGAGTGCCTTTAGGCTACGGTGGCCCTCACGCTGGATTCTTTGCTGCAGAACACCCTTTAGTGAGATTGATGCCTGGACGTATGGTAGGAGTCACAAGAGACGCTGCTGGAAGGGACGCATATCGGTTAGTATGCTTAGTCGTAACTCAATTTAATAAAGATAATGGAATTCTTGGCCAACTTTTTGTCTGACTAAACAATGTGAACAGTTTTTCGTCATGGATGTAAAAAACTCATTTTTCATTCTGCCGCTACTTTTAGTGAAGACTTCGTCTAAAATGTTAGAATCAAATCTACGTTGATGGACCACTAATAAAATCTTTTTTTATCCACTACAAGTTAGCCCTTGACTGCGATCTCACCTGATGGTAAGTGATGATGCAGTCTAAGATGGTAGCGGGCTAACCTGTTAGGGGCATGGCACGCTAAATCGCTTGGCGGCACGTCTTTGTCGGTAGGGTGGTAACTAGCCACGGCCGAAGCCTCCCACCAGGCCAGACCAAGGAAAATTCAGAAATTATAAATTCCCAAATTGACCCTGCCGGGGATCGAACCCGGGACCTCCGCACGTTAAGCCAACAGCGCTACACACTGCGCCACGGAGGTCGTCACAAAGCTCAAAGCTTTTTATTTTGTTTCGGCCTCAAACATACCTTTGCTTTATCCAAAATTCCTTACACGTCTTTTTTAGGCTAGCTCTACAGACCAGAGAACAGCATATTCGTCGTGATAAAGCCACTTCAAATATTTGCACTGCGCAGGCGCTTCTGGCTAATATGTCGGCAATGTTTGCCGTGTACCACGGACCCCAAGGACTACGGGATATCGCCACCCGTGTACATAATGCCACTCTTGTACTTGATCATGGTAAATGATTATAGTATTATTTTTTAGATTATAACAAAAAAAATGTCCATATAGTAAGAACATTTTGTTCATTCAGATAAATTCTACTAAAAATTATTTTGAGATATTTTTTTTTACGTTGAGCATAACACTACTTGTAAAAGTAGACAAAATGTATCTCTTCTCGGTTGTTTTGCCTCGGTCTACATGGTGTCTCAAAGACCTAAAGCCATCAGGCCCTTAGAAACCTTAGAAGCTGAGGTGTTAGAAATAAATTATTTTACTCTTGATTTTGTTCTTCTGGGATTGAAAATAAAATTGATGAATTTCTAGGTGTTCAAAGACGTGGTCATAAGCAATCCAATGATGTTTATTTCGATACTCTTCATATCGTTCCTACTGAGGATCACGATGCATCCGCTATAAAGGCGCGGGCTCAAGAAAAGAAGATTAACCTGCGATACTTTGACGATGGCGCAGTCGGAGTGGCACTTGATGAAACAACCACTATGCAAGATGTCGATGACTTGCTGTGGATATTTGATTGTGATAAAGTTAATGAGGTAACTTATTTTGAAAGATAGTATAAGATTCTAGTAAACTAGGAACCTATTTTTATATTTTGTTGCATAGGGACTTTTCAAATAAGTTCCAAGTTTTATAGAAATGGTAAGAGAATAAGTGCTTAAACTTAACACTTTTCTATTTGTTAATCTAAATAATATTATAGTAACACCTTTTCGAAAATTTTCATAAGGCAGGTACTTAATTTGCAGAATAGATGTTGTAATTTTCTTAATTTTCAGGTGGTACAGAGTGGTGACGTTATTTCAAAAAGTGTTTTGAAAGGCCCGTACCGAAGAACTTCTCCATATTTGACGCATCCTGTATTCAATATGCACCATTCGGAAACTAGAATAGTACGATACATGAAAAGGTTGGAAAACAAAGACATATCTCTGGTCCACTCAATGATACCACTTGTAAGTATTAACTAAGGTATCTAGTTGAAAATACAAAAAAGTTTCTGTGAACTGAAATTCAATATAACTTCCTAAACACACGGAAATATTTTGCGAACGTTCAGTATATTTCGAATTTATTAAATCAGAGAAACCTTTGATTGTATTTTGAATTTATTAAATAACAGAATCTTATCCAAAAGAAGAAGACATTATTGTAAAAGTTTTTCATTAAAAATTTTCAGTCCTGGGTTTCTTTTTTGAAACCCAGTCTAAGTGAGACCAGATATCTATCCATCCCTACATGATATCAAATACATCAAAGGCTTATTACAATAACCAGTAATTAGGAATCATAATCAAGTAGAAGTAACGCAATAAGAAGAGTATTCAAATGAACTATGTACAGTATGATAGGAATTTGGGTGATTGAGGACCTACTCGTATTTATCCCGAGTAGCCGTGAGTATGTTTGTGAGAAAGTGGTTCAGTTTCCTGACTTATCTTTATAAAACCTAGGACCTAGGCAATTTGAGCTCGTAATTTCAGATTTGTGTGAGCATCCTTTACACAAGCTATAAAGGAAAATTAATATATGGATGCGTATGATTTAAAAGCCTTTGTGCTACAGGTAGTGATTATGATTTTAGGGTTCATGTACAATGAAACTAAACTCTACGACAGAAATGATGCCATGCTCGTTCAAGCAATTTACCGACATCCATCCATTTGCACCACTTGACCAATGCAAGGGGTACCACACTCTTTTTGAAGAACTTGCGAATGATCTATGTGCTATTACTGGCTACGATCGAGTTTCCTTCCAGCCTAACAGGTTTGCTATTTCATAATTGCTAATTTTTTATAGCTTGTGCCGGACGTACCTTGTATGAGGACTTTTTAAATTTATTTAAGCGAACCTCTTTGTAGTGATATTTTAGTGTGGCCGGTTCACTTGATGGTTCAATTTGTTTAAATCCTGTCATCAGTAAAGCTACAAATTAAGAAGTACATAATTGAGCACTTAAAAAATTTGTTAAAATATCATATAGTATTTCTTAAAAATCAATTCTAAAAAGGAGCAAATTACTATCTAATGAAATGAGCAAACTTGCCGATTGATTACAAAATTTTGATTAAGGGTCATCTCTTACTCTAAATTATCGTTAATGTTGATGACTTGAAGATTCAACATTCACGATAAATTCAAACGCCAAGGGGCTACCGTCCCCATAACACCTAAGAGTGCTTCAAGGGTCCTGCAGCAGAGAACAATTATATTGGACAACTCTCCGATAGTGAAGTTTGCACTACTTTATTGTATGTTAATAGGAATTTGTTTTCAGTGGTGCACAAGGTGAATATGCTGGTCTTAGAACAATAAAGCGTTACCACGAGTACCGAGGTGATACAGGGCGTAACATTTGTTTGATACCCGTTAGCGCTCATGGTACTAACCCTGCTTCCGCACACATGGCTGGCATGAGAGTCCGTGCCATACGTGTAAGTCCCTCCGGAGATATTGACATGGAACATCTTAAAGACATGGTAAGAACTTTGCAAAACTTAAGTCTTTATGAAATTGCGATAGGGCAATTTTCTTTGTGATACTGTAGAAATTTTTAGCCAATAGGATCCTATTGGGTTATTAAGTTAAACTTATGTTTTGTGATGCAGAGGTTATGCAGGTCCTCAAGTCCCTGAGTCATGTTAAACATTACCAAACTATCTGCCCTACCTATCTTCAAATATGTACTTCCCCGTCAATATTTGCTGCCGCTATAGGTACAGCATAGCAAAGCTCTGTTTATTTGTGTAAGTATAAATTATTATGACGTAAACTAATTGCTGTTATCTGTAATCATTAGGTAGAGGAACATAGTAGCAAGTTATCCTGCCTAATGCTGACGTATCCAAGTACGTTTGGCGTGTTCGAGGAACGTGCGGCGGATGTCTGCGCCTTGGTACACGCACACGGTGGACAGGTCTACTTAGATGGCGCCAATATGAATGCTCAGGTTTGATTATATGCACTTATTAGGGCTAATTTATCTATCGTCAAACTAATATTTAACTGAAGATTCAGTGTGACTTTTGTAGGAAGTCTGCCAACTTTATTCTTTCGAAAAATCAGCTCTAAAATTAGATATTTTTTAAGTAGGTACGTAATGAATTGGATTCTGAGTATCAAGAGCTTTTATGATTAACATCTTTTGTTTTAAAGGTAGGGCTGTGTCGACCAGGAGATTATGGTAGCGACGTTTCGCATTTAAACTTGCACAAAACCTTCTGTATACCCCATGGAGGTGGTGGCCCTGGAATGGGACCGATTGGAGTGTAAGCATACCATTTTTATTTAATCCATACTATCCCTTAACCCAACCTACGTCAATTTCCATGAAAAGGATTGAAATTTATACCTATTAATTTCAAATTCCAGACCACCCCGAGGCCTGTTATTAAAAGATTTATTTGTCCCTTATTTCGCCGAACATAGAGTATTTCTAAGTCAGTTTGTTTTATTATTTATTTCCTCGTCGTTGTTCCTCTGCTTATTAATAATTATTATTATGAAATTTTGTTGCAAACTATGCATACTATAATTTTTTTTGAAGTTGGCGATAAATCCTATTCGGTAATATTCTTTTCGGACTCTTGGTCCCACAAATGGGTCCATCAGGATTATCAATTCCTGAATCCCAATGTATAGTACCTACTTGATATAGTTATTTTTTTACAGAAAAGCTCATTTAGCACCGTTCCTGCCATCTCATCCCGTAGTCAATCCATTAGCAGATTTAGGTGATGATGCACACAGCTTCGGTTCTGTTAGCGCAGCTCCTTTCGGATCCTCTGCTATTTTACCTATCTCATGGGCCTATATAAAAGTAAGTTATGATTTTAAACGAGATTTTTAATTTTTTTTAAGTACATCGATCGAGTTTTTATGTAGTATAAATTTTATGACTTTATAGGCACAGGATGGCCGTCCCTCGTCAGATTATAAGATCTATATTACAAATCCGTTTCGTTTTTAAGCCAGAATCGATATAACCTCTAAATAGATAAAGATATTTTAAAACATTATTCCTACCTACACCTAGGGCAGCTGCATAGACTTAATATTCGTAATAATATTATGTCAGCTACCCTTACTTCAATAAAGTGTTTGGGTCAAGAGTCAAGACCTCATCATACCATATTTCCCATAATTAAATATTTCTTTTACATTTTGTATCGTGTATAACGAAGTCTTTTTTATGCAGATGATGGGCCCCAAGGGCTTAAAGCGAGCGACACAAGTGGCTATTCTTAATGCTAATTATATGTCACGAAGGCTCGATGGCCACTACAAAACATTGTACAAAGGTGAAAGGGGATTAGTTGCTCACGAATTTATAATAGACGTACGAGATCTCAAGAAAACAGCTAATATAGAACCGGGGGATATTGCTAAACGGCTTATGGACTTTGGTAAGTAAATAAGCGTACCTATTTTGTTTTTAATTTTTATAAAATTTCTAACTTGACATATTATTTACCTACTTGACATAATTTTATTTAATGAATTGTTGAAATTTTTATACTTTAATTTAAATTTTAATCAAATCAAATCAAATTCAAATAAATATTATAAATGCGAAAGTTTGGATGGATGGATGTATGGATGTTTGTTACTCAATCACGCGCCAACGGCTGAACGGATCTGGCTGAAATTTGGCACTTTTTATCCCGGAAAATTAAGGAGTTCCCGCGGGAACCAAAAAACCTCAATCCACCCGGACGTAGTCGCGGGCATAAGCTAGTATATTATAATTAATAAAAATATTATTATTTATGCAGGTTTTCATGCACCTACCATCTCGTGGCCAGTTTCTGGTACTCTAATGATAGAACCTACGGAATCCGAAGATCTTCTGGAATTGGATCGTTTTTGTGAAGCACTTATTGTGATAAGAAAAGAAATAAAAGACATTGAAGACGGTGTTATAGATAAACGACTAAATCCTGTCAAGGTAATTGATCATAACGAGAATGGGTAATTTAAAATTATGACTGTTGTCAAAATACAACTTTACATGATTTGCAGATGGCTCCACATACACAGCAGGAAGTTATAACAGAGGACTGGAATCGACCTTACACGAGAGAGCAAGCGGCTTTTCCTGCTGTAAGTATATAAAAATAAATAAGTAGAATAATGTTATAATGAAACATAACAATCAAGTAATATAATATTATTTGCTATTCTTTTATTTTCAGCCATTCGTCAAGGGAGAGACTAAGATTTGGCCAACCGTTAGCCGAATTGACGACATGTATGGAGATAAGCACCTTGTGTGTACCTGTCCACCTGTGATCGATGATTTTTAATTTAAGGATATAAATAAAATAATACAAATGCGGTCGCAAATCGTATTTAATTTGTCAATATTGTCGTATAATAAATAATTATTATCTTTTAATATTATTCTGCATATAATTTTGCGAAGATAGAATTTGTTTTTCTAGGGCCGTATAAATAGTTAATTGCCATGAAATTATATTGACTTGGAACGAGTTAACTAGATTACTATACAAATATGGCGCAGAATTTTCATAACATTATTTATTATGGTGTCAAGGCAACGAGTTAGTTTAGTTTATTTTCTTACAGTATTTTAAAGCTCAAATAGAATACAGATGCTTCAACTTTTCGATTTTTCCCCAACATTATTACAAATGAATATGAAGCTTTTCATATTCCAAATTAGCCATAAAGCGAATTTTACATAATATAAACAACATTTTTAAATTCTTATAGTAAAATTTACAGTGCTAATTATTATTAAACTCACCAAAACACTGGCTGGGCAATTACAACAATCAATAAAATAAATCAGTCAAAAACCTTATCTAAACGATTCGCACTCCAACAAAAATACGTAATAAATACTCATCAAAATGATATTAGTTTACAACTTTAGGTGAAAAGATAAAACAAAGTACTCGGTACTCTTATTTTTGAGGAGAACTAATCGTTTCTTTAGGATACATACCTAATCTTACTCCTAGGTCCTTTGGCAAACGCATCGCTGGCCGCGTTGGAAACGGATGGTAAGAGCCTGTGGAGGGACTACGTGGATAAGAAAGCGAAGATAAGGTATCTGTCTCTAGAAGCGAGGTTATAGCACTTGATGTGTCGTCTGATTCCCATTTAGTTTTGTCACTCTTTTCAGTAGGATCTTTAGGCAGTGTTGGTGTTTCTCTTCTCGGGAAATTTTTTGGTGATATCGGTGTAGATACTTGGTCTAACGATGTTATTTGACATAATGTGTCACTAGAGTTACTTTTTGCGCCCATAGGTGAATCATCATCTATCGAAGGCTCGTATGTAAAGCTTATGGAAGATGTAACTTTGTTAGAAAAATCACTAAATGTGTTCGTACTATTTTCTGTTTTTAAAACACTTTCAAAGATTTTTGGACTTTGATCATCTATTTTACAGACTAGATCACCTGCTTTGGATGGTCGAAAATCATTGTATTTTGTAGATGTAGTTAATGGATAGTTATAGTCATCTGAAGTATATATCTTTTCATATGAAGACGTTTCTTTTATTTCTGAGGATGGTTGGGTAATAGATATCTTTGATGAGTCTCTAGAAAAAGAATATCTTGCCCATTCATCAGCTGTAGCTCGCCGAATCTTTTTTTGCAAATCGCTATGTATTGAAATAATATCTTTTGTTCTGTAATCATCATCTGTTTGACCTAGGTTGCTTGGATGGTCACATTTTGCTAAAAACCCCTTATTTTCCCATCCATAGTAATCAGTTTTGTTTCCAAGACATTCAATGCTAGGGGTCTTAATAGTTTTTAATGAAAATTCTTCATCAGGTCCTTTTCGAGTATTACGAACTTCGTATGAAAATGGGTCATCGATCGAAATTGGTCTAACTCTTTGAAAATCACTCTTATCGGACGTTTCTTCTTTAGAAGTTCTTTTTATGCAACCAATTAAAGAGTCTGAGGTGGATTCCTTAAGTAAAGGCGAATCAAGAATTTTCGTTTCTGATGGTTTAGTAAGAGCACTGTCCTTACTTTTTATATCTTCTATACTTTTTCTGTCATGTAACTGACTGTTAAGAGCAGATGTAATGTTTTGTTTCGTTAAAATTCGGCTGAGTATTTGTGAGTTCTCTTGTATTATTTGCAGCGCTCTTTCACTGTTTTTCCGCCCAGAAAGTAAAACGTATTCTTTTGAAGAATGCATATCCTTATTTGTGGATGATTCTTCTAGTGTTACTCGTTTAGTATCTGTAGGTACGGTTTTATTGTTGTTAAATTGACCAACTTCTTTCATTTCTACCCTAATTGCTTTTTCTTCCTTTGAATCAGGACTTACAGATTTTTTACATACAAAACTGTGAGTTTGTGGTAAGGAAGAAGCTCGTTCAGAATCCGTTTTCAATGTGTTTTCATTATGATTGTTTTGCAATGTTAAAGAGTCTGGCTTCCTGGCTAATCTCGAATTTCTTCTGATAGCACGTCTACTTGGAATATCAAAATTATTAGGATCTGTTAACCTCGCCCCGAAAAATTCAGGACTGTGTTCAAAATATTTATCGATTTTCAACTGAATAGGAGGTTCGTCTTCACTCACAATTAGACTTTCAGATCCTGGACTTTCAGGTGGACTTTCGGTGTCTGAAATGCCTTTGTCTGACAAATCAATGTCTGGGACAAAATTATGGTACATTGCAAAACTGTCGATTATATCTGGAGGCCTTGTAGTTGTAGCAACTGGCATAGATGCAGAGGGTCGTCTTAATTCATTTGTGTATGATGAACCATATTCAACAACACAATGACAAGGAGATAAATCGATAGGGCTTAATTTCATAACATTTTTACATTTTGAAACGTTCGTATTCTTTTGGTTCTTTCTTTCTTCATAATCTGGTCGACGATGAAGATCATTTCTTTCATATTCTATCCTATGATTGCGAACACATTTGAACGGACTTACTGGAGCGCAAGATTTTGATTCACCGCTAATAAAGTTGCTGTCTTTTAATTTAGATTCAAAACCATCTATGTAAATACGTAAAGTTTCACCAGCAGCTGAATCGAGATATTCAGTAATATTTTTTACATTCGTATCTTCTAGTGCAATATTTTTTTTAGTTTCAGATGAACACGTATTTATAGATTCCTTAATATGGCAAGGGGAGCTTGGCTTAACTTCTTTACATATTGAAGCACTTGGTAGGGCTGTAGGTTTCTTATTTTTAGAACTATGACTTTTATTTGCTTCATTAGGTAAATCTTGTTCGGAATCAGTACCTTTCTCATTTTCATCACAAAGACTCGTATCTGTACTAGACTCCGACCTTAAAGAGTATGAAGAGCTTTCACTAGAACTACGAGATCGAATTGAAGCTATCATTTCATTAGCTTCTAATTCAGACACTATAACACCGTCTCCGATTTCGTCTAAATCTATAGAAGCTTTCCTTGTAATTTCTGATGCTTTTTCCTTTTTGATATCTTTCCATTTTACAGAGTTTCTTCTGTTTTGCGTCTTTCGAGTTTTTTCTGCTTCCCAGCTTATAGTGTCTTCTAATAAATTTTCTTTGCGATCTTCTGGCTTTTCTTTTATGGGTGTAGTTTGCCGGGACGGTGGAATTGCACCGGGAGGAGGACCTAGCCTTCGACCTCTTGAACTGACTATAGCACTTTTACCCAAGAGTAAATTGTTGACTGTGAGTGAGGTGGGAGATGTAGGAACACCAACTGAAACAAAAATTTAAGTTTTTAAACTGAAAGATACTTATGATTTTAAAGAATATTCTTATCAAAAGTCCAAACCTGCTGCATGACGAGCACACGCGGCCGCTAAAATGACGTGAGCTTGACGTTGCCGTTCACGAAGCCGAGCATATTGCCTTTTTAGTGCTCCTATATCCAAAGACAACCTATCACCAGCACCCGAACGGTCTTCACGTCTGGGCAGCACCTAAAATATGAAATATATCTCATAAATACAAATGCCTTGGATTTTGATAGCGAATATATAGATATACACCATCCCTTAAGGATTTTGTTTTGGCAAGATAAGATATAATAAAAATGGGTGTACGGGTACCGTAGCCAAGGCCATTTTATTTCCATCATCACTCGAGTCGCCTTCATCTTCAGAATAAAACAGACGCAACCCCCGTTTGGTCACTGACTGCATCTGCGAAAGTAAAGCACTTAAATTGGAGACTATTACGGGCCCAAAAAAAAATTATATTATAGATCTGTCTATTTTACTGGATCTGGAGGTGCTCTTGATTTTATATCTAAATCAAAACCATTTGCCTTATCTGGTCATTCTTTTTCATACCGCGACGTGCAACAAATACAGGAAAGCCCCTTCCTGTATTTGTTGCAGGTCGCGGTATGGCCAGTTTTTCCATTGTTATGGAATCCAAATAATTATATGCTAAATATGATGAGTTCTAAATGTAGCAGCACCTACCGCAGTTTGTAAGGGAGGATGATATACAGGCGGGGCGTTCGGCGGTGTTGGCGGGGCTACCCTATATCTATGGAGGCTCCTCAGACGCGGCAGTTCAGGTGCGGAGTTAAAGGCTACCACTCTTGCTACGAGAGCTTCGCCGGCTTCCCATACCGCACCTACACCACCGCCCATACAGCTGTAGAACTCATCCGCTGATCGCGCTGATAGAATACGACTATAACAGAACATGTAACTATTATATTCAAACTCGGCATACCATCTTAAACGAACTGTTTAAAAGCTCTTATTGGAATCTCCAAAACCGGTAGTCCCTGATAGCCTAAGTTTTACACAGCAGGAGTATATGTGTTAAATTGGAAGTGGATCTAGTACTTCGACGAGAGAACACCCCAAACTAGAAGATTCTACATCTACACTGAATGGTTGTTATATCCTAGACTGTATTAGGCAAAGTAGGTACCTATTTTGGAAAAATTAGTGTGAAGTTCCTCTTCCAGCAAAGCCGTGCCGTTTCCGCTAAGCAATTTAGCATCAAGCAAAGATCGGGCGCAGAATACCTACTAACAATCGCTCAAGTATGGGTTTAATAAAACTGTCATGCCCGTCTAGCTTATTCCGCTTCTATCTTATAGAATACGTTATATAATTTATCATCAGGTAAGTTCGTTGTCAAAAGGCTGCCTATTAGTGGCCCAAAAATCCAAACTAATATTAGAAATGCGAAAGGGTGTATGACTGTCTGTCTGTCTGCTACGCTTTCACGGCCCATTTGTTGAAAATTTGTTGATTTTGATGAAATGTGGTATAGAGGTTTGCATCCCGAGGAAGGATATAGGCTAAAGAGTTCCCGCGGGAACCAAAAAGCCTCAAATGGATGTTTGTTACTCAATCACACCAGAACGGCTAAACGGATCTGGATGAAATTTGGCACAGAGATTATAGTCTGGAATAATACTACAAGCTACATTTTATCCCGGAAAATTATAGAGTTACCGCGGGAATCAATAAGCCGTAACCACGCGGACGAAGTCGCGGGCTTCATCTAGTGTAATAATATTATACAAACTCTTGAAGCATGTCCCAAATGGCGAGGGCGGTGAGTAACAGGATCTCATTGCCATCGAGCAGAATAAGATCCCAGATCCTCAGCAATGATTCCCGTGGAAGCCAAGTGGCATAGAGTGTAAGGAACCATTGCATTGTAAACACATCTGGCAAAGGAGGCTCTACGCCACCACCTGGAATTGAATAAATTCATAATGATGCATAGGACCACTCCGCGATCAGATTTTTTTTCCACCTTGGACGTTTTTCGTAATGTGTTCTGAACTGTGAATTAATAAGAACTTATTCACAGGAAAAATCGTCACTCGCACCTCATAAAAATTATCATATCTTTCTTATATATAAAATTCTCGTGTCACAATTTTCGTTCCCATACTCCTCCGAAACGGCTTGACCGATTCTCATGAAATTTTGTGAGCATATTGAGTAGGTCTGAGAATCGGCTACTATCTATTTTTCATACCTCCACGCGGTCGGAGTCGCGGGCATCAGCTAGTCATACTATAATATTATAAATGCCAAAATGTGTTTGTTTGTTCGTTTATTGGTTTGTTGGTTTGTCCTTCAATCACGCCGCAACAGAGCAGCGGATCGACGTGATTTTTGGCATAGGTATAGTTGAGGACCTGGAGAGTGACATAGGCTACTATTTATCTCGGAAAATTAAACTCCCGCGGGAATCCAAAAAAACTTAAACCACGCGGACGAAGTTGCGGGCATCAGCTAGTAATATAATAAAAATACTACACATACCGTCCGATATCCTTTGCAAATGATCCATGTGTTGGGCTAGGCGGGGTAGTCTTATTCTCAATAAGTCTCTGAATGCAGCCATGTCCGCCGATAGACCTCGCAGATCATCAGCAAAGTAACCCTCAGGCAACACGGCTTCCACTAAATATATCATAACCTTAAACAAAATGATTAAATAAGGCTTGGGTAGCAGCAACAGCGTCTTCAAATCAAATCAAATCAAATGCTTTTTTATTCAAATAAACTTTTACAAGTACTTTTGAATCGTCAAGTGAATCTACCACTGGTTCGGAATACCATTCCTCATTCAATGCATCAATGCATTCAATGCATCTCCTTGATATAAGTAATACTCGTAACTCTATGAAGAAGGTACCTTAAACACTGTGGGCTGAGAGTTTCTGTCCAGAATTGTATTCTATAAGAACTATTTTTCCTTTGAATTTGCTTTACCTGGCATCTGGATAAGGCTGTGTTTCAGAATTCAAGTTGAGCTTTACATCTACTGGGCCATTTTAATCAAATTTAAGCGCAAATGAACCTTAGACACGGACACGTCAAAACGTCTGAGCGACAAACTTTTTTCGTCCCTAGTATTTTTCCAGTCTGAGTCGGTCTTATTTTTCTCATTCGAACTTTAAAAGTTTCGTAATTATCTATCTATAAATTATTATTATCTAGGTATCTATATGTCCATTAATAAATTCCGCGATTAAATATAAATTATATATTGTTATGTACCTACCTACTTGTAATATAATTATACAATTAAGGAGTATTTAACAGACACAAATATATGAATAGTATGGACATTTAAAGAACATTAGTAAAATAAGACTGACGGTATTGAATATAATAGGTACAAGGAATTTTAATAAAATAGGTAATTTGATATAAAATTGTATAGAACAATAAATATCGTATAATTTACCTAATTGATAGAATATGCTTTTAGGAATTATTATTATATAATTTTTGTATGAAAATACACGGCAGATTGTAGTTCATAATATTAGTATTAATAATGTAACACCAATTGTACCTACTACCTACGCAATCTATGCAAATTATTGATTTGATTTGATTTGAATACAAAGAACTAGAAGTGATATTGAAAAGTATAAAACTTATTTCTGTGTACTCGTTAATCGTATGCATAATATAAATAAAATAGAAAATCGTACTTTATTGACCCAAGTATGAGCACATAAAAATTACCTTTAACGAATCAGATTCTGATTTTTCCATAACCTCCAAAATTATAGCTGCTAACATATTAAAACCTTGGCAATAACCGACATCCTTATTCCATCTGAAATAATACGAAAAATTAGTGTCACCTAAACTATCATTTAAACACAGAAACATTCGTGTCATGATGCGAAGAAAAACAAGGAAAGTATAACAATTTCCATATATAACCTACAGCACCCGGCAGAAAAGATTATGCTTCGAGCTTTAGAAAGACAGCTATCGAAAGCTCGATGTGTAATCTGCAGGCCAAGAGATTTTTACGCATTCAATCACGACATGGAACTTTACATAGAACTAGCTGATGCCCGCGAATTCGTCCGCGTGGAAGTTTATTTTCCTGGATAAAAAGTAGCCTGTGTCAGTCTCCAGGTCCACAACTGTACCCATGCAAAAAATCACGTCGATTCGTTGCTCTGTTGCGGCGTGATTGAAGGACAAACCAACAAACAAACACACTTTCGCATTGCCTAAGTAAGTATCAATTAATCGAGCGCCAGCTGCCAAGAGCTTGACAATCCATATTCCATATTAATATTATAAATGAGAAAGTGTTTCTGTCTGCCTGTCTATCTGTCTGTCTGCTATACGCTTTCACGGCCCATCTATTGAACCGATTTCGATGAAATTTGGTACTGGGATAGGTAGTAACCCAGGGGAGGACAAGCTATCCCGGAAAATTAAGGAGTTCCCGGGAATGAAAGAAACAAACCACGCGGACGAAGTCCCGGGCATCAGCTAGTTTCAAATAAATCGTAGTTTACTTTGTCGCGATCGAATGGGAAGAAATTTCCCAAGAGTCACTCTGAACTGCTGGGTACTGACTACGATGGCTAGTCGAGCGGTCTGGTTTGACAGCTTAATAAACGTTGTACAAATGTATTTTTAAAATTAGCTTTAAAATTAGCGAAGCTTTAGTTTTAAGATACCGTAACCGATTATCACCATCACGTTTTATAAGTAAGTAATTTTTAACGTCAATAAGTGTACCTACAGTGTGCCTATATTGAATAAATGATTTGATTGATTGATTGATTGATAAATATTAAGTACCTGTGCACGTTTCCCACGACAATCCCAAAGGACCACCTATGCCCATTTAGGTGACAGTTATGAACGTGAAAGCTTTCACACAAATTTGTTTTACTTTTGACATAGGCACGACTGTGAAGTTTCATAATTATTGACAGGCAACCATCGACAAAAAAATGCAATACTCCATAGATGCATATCGTTTTTTGCAATAGTGAAGCGACCGGTAACTTTTATCAAGCTTTTATCCGATATTTCGTAACTCGTATACTCGTCTAATAATAATTACAGGTACGATTTTATTTTTTAATAACCCTGTGCGTTCCGCAGTCGGGTAAAAATAGTCAGGATCTGCCAAAAGTAAAATAAAATGGTTGGACAGAAATAGGAGTTCCACAAAATTTGGGAAACCTAGCATAGCTTTACCTAGCATAAGCTAACAATACTCTCCGCAGCATCGCTTGATTCTCCCGACCTTCCGTACCACAAAAGAGTGAACAACCCGTTCTGTGCAGATCCTGTAACAATATTCGGTTTTAGAAGAAACTGGTATTAATCGTAATATAATATAATAGTATAAAAAACCCCCGGCTGAGTTTGTTGCGGGCACTTCTCAGACCAGGGCGCGTTTGGAACCCTCATAGCTTTAGTTTTAAGATACCGTAACTGATTATCACCATCATGTTTTATGTGTATAGTGTACCTAATTTAACTAAATAAATATTAATTGATTGAATTTGGAAGGAACATGGCTGGTTCATATTCTAAAACGGTTCTTAACGTGATAAAAGCGGAAAACAATACGTAAATATTAATTTGTTCTGGAAATAATAAATAAGCAGGTATGGATTAGGGATGCTCGCAATTTATTTCGCTTTGAAATAGGATTTTAGTGAACCTTTGAAATTCCGGGATAAAAAGTATCCAATTAAAGTACAGCTGAGCTGAACAACCAGCCGGATTGCTTTAGTGGATGAGTCGTAAAAAGTCACATAGATAGACACACTTTTTGATTTAAGTTAAAGCTTTTAAAATATTTAGGTATTTTCGCCCTAGTTATTTTTGGTCATAGTGAATAGTCTCTTTACGGACAACCAGCCGGATTGCTTTAGTGGTTGAGTCGTAAAAAGTTACATAGACAGACACTTTTTGATTTAAGTTAGAGCTTTTAAAATATTTAGGTATTTTCGCCCTAGTTATTTAGGGTCATAGTGAATAGTCTCTTTACGGAGTTCCATGGGACCGATTTTGATAAAACTTGGTTTTTGCATGAGAAAAACAAATAAATTGACTTACAATTTCAATTTTATTATATAGGTATAGTATTATTATAGGTAGTATTAACGAAGAAAATAACATTTCCTTACGTTGCTTATATAGGAAATTGATAGTCAGTTTTTAAAAGAGTGATTGCCATCTGACCTCCACAACCCTTGAAGAGCTAACTGGTAACAATACAAATGTGAAATATCAACAGTTTCAAATGCGGTCGAAGTAAAATGTACCTTAAGAATCTGCGTACTAAGTTCATTATCATCGGGCAGGGCGGTGCCCCGGAAGCAGGCACGCTCGGCGACCGGCCAGTCGATGCCCCGGGCGGTCAAGTGCCGTTCTGCTAGCGTCTGCCATAGCTGAAATGTCATCGAAACCGCAATCAATAGGAGAAGGAATCCATGTCATTAGATAGCCTACTTGTATTTCTCACCAAATCAAAAAATTACCAGTCCAGTCAAGTCAAATCCTCACTCAACATCAGGCGAGATCGCAGTCAAATTAGTCAGTTACTTAGTACTTACTCGCACCAAGTCAGGCCAACTTGTAGTGGAGTAAAAAAAAGTGACTAGAGCTCACCGACCGCGAAGTTACCGTACTTTGGAAGGATTCAGGATGGTACAGACGAAGTTCTATAAATTAAGCTCTTTGTTCACGTTTCAGGTAAGTATATAACGGCAAACTTTGATGGCATCGAGAAAAGCTTTGAAAGTTATTTTGCGAAAGTTTCAATCGAAATTGTGTCTAAAAATATAATTAAGTTTTATTTCAATGCGTATAGAGTAGGTACGTTTTGAAGCAAATTTCCTAATTTAACTTTGAGTGTATAGGACGATTGACTCTAGTGCCTAAGACTGGCCCAAATCATCAAGATAGGTAGGTACTATTTGATAGCAAAACAGCTTACAGGCAGTGTAGCTTTGGCTTAGAGTAACGACTTGCTACGTTCGTAACAAGACCGGATATGAGAAAATTAAGAAATTACTTAATATATGAGTATATTATATCATATAAAATAGCGATTTAGCGTTCCGGTACGATGCCGTGTAGAAACCGAATAGGGGTATGGATTTAATATAACTGCCATACCCCTAACAGGTTAGTCCGCTACCATCTTAGACTGCATCATCACTTACCATCAGGTGAGATCGCAGTCAAGGGCTAACTTGTAGTGGATAAAAAAAAACCGGCCAAGTGCGAGTCGGACTCGCGCACCGAGGGTTCCGTACTCAAGAAGTAGGTATAATTACCTTTGTTGATGAACCGCAAAACTAACTTTGTTTGTAGAGGTTTACTGTTAATACCAAAAAATTACGTTTTTTGTATGGGAGCCCCCCTTTAATATTTACTTTATTGATATTTAATTATTTATTTTGAAAGGTAATATACAAGTTTATATTCTGTGAAAATTTGAACCGTCTACCTGTTACCGTTTTTAATATTGAGCAAAAAAAATACGAAAAAAACACGTTTATTGTATGGGGACCCCCCTTAATATATATATTTTTTTAATTTTTAGTATTTGTTGTTATAGCGGCAACGGAAATACATAATTTGTGAAAATTTCAGCTTTCTAGCTATCACGGTCTATGAGATACAGCCTGGAGACAGACAGACAGACAGACAGACAGACAGACAGACAGCGGAGTCTTAGTAATAGGGTCCCGTTTTTACCCTTTGGGTACGGAACCCTAAAAAGAGTTGATTTCTTATTTAGAATGCTTATCATACCTGAACTCTTAATCACCTGGCGAATGTAGCTTTGTCGTAGAGTAACAACTTGCTGCGTTCGTAGCCAGACCGTAATCATTTGACAGTTTAAAAAGTATTATTCGACCTGTATAAGGACTTCATACATGTTTTTTGACGTTCAGGCATCTCTGAACTCCTTATACTGGTCGGATTATCCGTTTGTCAAACGATTACGATTTCTCTACACAATTTACAGATAGCAAATTAAGAAAATTATCTACAGGGTTAATTGATCCGGAACAGACACAGCTATGGATAAAACGAATCCATGTACTAGCTTACCCGCCCCGGTTTGGCGTAAGTGGGATTCTTATTTGAAACCCCCCCTTAATGCAGGTCTATGTTACAGAGCAAATCTTTAACTGTTTTAACGATTTTTTTGTTGTTGCACGATAGGGTTGTGCTTGATGCCAATCGTCAGATGTCCAGATAGCTGGACATAGGTCTCTTGTGGGTCAAAAATATGGAAAATTCTCTATTGATCAATCTATTCATCATCATCTATTGTGCACGAGTCTCATCTATGAATGAGAAGGATTTGGCCATGGTTCGCGCTGGCCAAGTGGGGATTGGCACACTTCACACACGTCCGAGAACATTGTGAAGAACTCTCAGATTTCCTCACGATGTTTTCCTTCACCGTTTGAAGTTAGTTATTTAATATCTTAAAACATGTGAGTTTTAACTCCGAAAAGTCAGAGGTGCGTGCCCAGGGATCGAACCCGCGGCTACGTATCCGTACGAAGGTACTTAAGATGTACCTACGTAGCAGGAAACACAGATACCTACCGTTTCATTTCTAAGCGGTTCGTATCAGACATCGTTGAATAAAAACGCCTTGTGCGAATTGATTGGCTTCCACTTAGGGTTCCATATACGTTCATGACTTCTGGAAGCTCTGTGATAGGATGGTAACGGAGGAACAAGGTAGTGAAGTTCCTGAGCATTCTCTCCGTAGCAGGTAAATAGTTTGATTTAATCTATAGATGAAGAGTTTAATGTACCTTCCTGCGAAAATGTTGTGGTACTCCAGCAGGAAGGCGGGCCACTAGACGCATAGCATGCAGCCATTCCGTGAAGCCACCTTCTCCTGGCCCTTCCGCGCCCGGCACCACACCGAATCGAGCGCTTGTGTCGCCAGCTACCATAGTAAAAATCATGCTCGTTATTTACGTGAATGCAACCAGTAAATAAAACCCAGATGACTAAATGATGCCCGCGTAGATTTAGATTTTTAATTCTATGGGGACTCATTTTCCAGAATACGTTTTCCCCTGAATTTATGTACAAAATTTCGGTCTGTGAAAGGGTAACAGATGGACACATAGGCTATCCACCACCACCACCACTACAGCCCATTAACGTCCCACTGCTGGGCACAGGCCTCCTCTCTCATAGGAGAGAGGGAATTAGAGCTTAGACCCACCACGCTGCACCAATGCGGGTTGGCGGGCTATCGCATTGATAAAATTAGTATGGATTTAGAGTCTAACTTTTAATTATTAGAACGTCATGTGGTTCGAAAAACGTTGAGGGCAGCAGAACATGCGATAGATCACCCTTATTATTAGAGAGGTCATTTTAGGGCAGCGGTAGAAAAGCTTCTTTGAGTGCACGAGGAAAGTAACTGTCAGACAGGAGTGGAGAAGTATTGACTATACTTCTCCACTCCTGTCTGAGCATGATACGAAGAGTCTCCGGTCTTATAATGAGCTGCAAAAATCTGGAAAATATTAATCACATATATTAAATAATATTAAATCATGTAAACAAAACGTGCCGTGTATGGGTTATAATTGTCATAAAATTAAATAAATAACGAAAATTATTATTTGGCAAATTTTCCTTATTTTTCTTTACTGTCTTATTTGTCTTATTGCTTGGAAATTAAGTTTCACCTGTACCTTACTAGGCATAACTTTCCCTTATGAAAGAACTTAATCTCGTTCCCGTTATCTGAATTTACTCTTCCGGTTGTTAATTTAATTTACGATGTAAGAGCTGAATAAATCAATTGAAAATACAAACATCACTGTATCGTAATCTAGGTATATTAATTCTTCCGTTTAGCGTATTATGTTTCACAATGCAGTACCTGAGGCTGTCCTTGCAGAACTCGCCAAGTTCCGGAGGGAGTTTAGAATAGCACTCATCTGTCCTGTAGGACGCGTACATTTGACACCAAATGCATATCCCTCCAACTGCACTGACACTGAGTTACTTAACAATAATTGAATAACAACATTGTCTTAACACGTCATTGTTTATTTTAAGTATGTAAGAATTTCGATGATTCTGATCTGAGATACACAGAGTGATGCTAAGGAAACATAAGGGAAGTCAAAATTTGCCATATTTTCAAAACATCTATCACTGGGTTGTCGATCGACCAGCTGATGCGATGTTTACCGAGCAAGTCGCGGAAGCGTTGGGGCTCCTCACGCTCTACTACCTCACTGGAATGACTTTAACTTTAAATCGATGCGCGGATAGCAGCAAAGACGAAATTGGTTAGAATGCCGATGTAACGTGTCGTGGTAGCTGTCTGCGTAGAGCATGCGCAGTTGGGTGAGCCGTTATCTCAATCTAAGTGAGTGTGTGTGTTGTCTATTGATTTCATTGTTGTGTACGTCAGTTCCCGACACGGCGTTGCAAAAGACACCCTGCGTCTACAATCCTTTGATGTGCGTAGAGTTACTTTGAGACACTGAATGAAAACGTCGCGTCTTGCTTCTCTATTCATAAAGTCTTTCAGAAAACAGTTCAGAAACAGTCTCAGTTACTCTACAGACAACTTTTTCTGAAACTGCGTTGAAGTAGAGAATACTTAACTTGTTTAAAACTAGCTGATGCTCGCGACTTAGTCCGCGTGGATTGAGGTTTTTTGGTTCCCGCGGGAACTCTTTAATTTTCCGGGATGAAAAGTAGCCTGTGTTACTCTAGACTATAATCACTTAACGAGAGCTTACTGAGGACTATGATATTAATTAAAAGTATTCTTGAGTTCACAACAGCTATTTATTATTAATTTTATATTCAGAAAATTACTAAAAAGACGCCATTACAAGACGGGCATTTTCACAGAGAGAGAACAGAGTAGTGTGTAGCATAGACACTTTAAATTTTACAGAGTAATGAACACACAGATAAATTGCTAACAACACCCCCTTCCAATTTATCAATACATATTAAACTTCCTACCAATTCTTTATAAGGTAATTTACAATTTAAAGTTTCATTACTCTTAGTCAAATTAAGCTTGGGCTGCATAGGAACTTTACTGGTCTTACAATCAGACATATTGAATTTACACAATATTTTCTTTATCAAATTACTCTGACCTACAGTAATATTGCCATTTTCACTCTTATGAATCTCTAAACCCAAAAATTGAAAATTTGAATCAGTACCTAACACATGAATTTCCATGTTAGACATTAAATGCAATTTTATCTTTTCTAACTCCTTTACACTGTTAGACATCATAAAGAAATCATCTACCCATATTAAAATATAAGTATTTCCCCTATAATATAAGCACGGATCAATTTTGGACCTCACAAAGTTAATTTTCAGTAATTCCAAATTAATATGATCATTCCAGCTTTTAGGACTCTGTTTTAGTCCATACAAAGATTTTACTACTTTGCACACTTTACCATCAAGACTTTTATTACCCTTTAACCCTTTAGGTACTTCCATATACACAGGTTCTTTTAATCTACTCTTTAAGAAAGCTGAGCGAACATCTAATTGCTGTATTTGAAATTGCCTCTCAACAGCAATTGAAAGCATAATCCGGAGAGTTGTCATGCGTGCAACAGGTGCAAAAATTTCTTCATCAACAACACTTGTCTGCTGATAGCCTCGAGCAACTAATCTTGCCTTTTTACGAGACTTACCATCAACTAACTTCTCCGTAAAAACCCACCTTGAATCTATAATCTCTTTATCACTAGGTACCTCAACAATTTCCCAAGTACCATTTGATTCTAAGGACTTTAATTCTTCATTAATTGCTATTTGCCACTCAGGTTCCTTAACTGCATCATCATATGTCTCAGGTACACCCAAACAAGTAGCTAGAGCCAGTACATCTACTTCAAAATCCTCTAAATATTTAGGCAGTTTTCTCACTCTAGATCTTTTACCTACTGCATGCTCACTACTAGCCACTGGTGTAGGTTCACAATCATTATTTGTTAAGACATCCGATGACCCAGAAGGCAAATTACTACTACCTACCCTTGAACTATTCAAATCAGAGTTAATCAACTTATTACCAGACTGACATTCATCTATAGGTTCTTCTACAATGTTATACTGATCATCACAACTATAATTTTTATCAACTTTTTCATTTTTATTCCAAAACTCATCAAATATAACATTTCTCGCAGTTTCTACCTTTTGTGTCTCTGGATTCCATAGTCTATAGCCATTATCACAATAACCTATCATATACAATTTCTTAGTTCTTTGATCTAACTTGGCAGTTCTATCCTCTTTATGAATATACACAAAGGCAGGACATCCAAAAACTTTAACTTTAGTTAAATCTGGCTTACAACCATACCAGAGATGGGCTGGAGTGGTGTGCTTAGGCAACACAGATGATGGTAATCTATTTATTAAATACACAGAAGACATAACCGCTTCTCCCCACATCTCCTTAGACATACCACTTTCAAAAATAAGACACCTAGCCATCTCTACAATGGTTCTATTAAAACATTCTGCCTTGCCGTTCTGTGGTGGATTACGAGCCATTGAATAGCTTATCCGTATCCCTTTTTGTTTACAAAAATCAATAAATTCTTTAGACCTATATTCACCACCCTGATCACACCTTATATTTTCAATAGAAAAATTAAACTTTGCTTCTACTAATGACACATATATCTTAAATTTTTCAAAAACCTCACTTTTGTTTCTCATTAAATATACAGCACAAAAGTTACTAAAGTGATCAATAAAACTCACATAATAATTATAACCATCATGTGTAGGAGGGCTAATTTTACCACAGACATCAGTTGAAATACATTGCAAAATTCTCTTAGCTTTTCTATCCTCTGACAACTTCTTAAGATATGGTAACTTAGTTTGTTTGCCCTGTAAACATACTTCACACAAACTCTTAGACGGGTATCTACAAGAATGACCCATTTTTCTGTGCCACAGATCAGCAATACTATTAGTTAAAATTACATTTGCACATTCCAACATTGTAGACAGTTTAATTACATATAGATTACCAAATGTGTGACCACACACAATAAGTTTTCCATTTTGCATAACTTTTACAATACTATTTTCAAAAATTATTTGAAAACCTTTTTCCTCTAATTTTTTGACTGATAATAAATTGAACAGAATATTTTCGCAAATCAATACATCTTTAATAGTTATCGTGTTACCCATGTCTGTTACACACTTAAGAGTACCCTTTTCATTTGCAGTCACAAATTGACCAGCTTTGGCTACATTAATATCTACTTTTACATTGGAAATGTCATACACAAAGCTCCTGTAGTCACTTTTTAAAATATGAGAACTTGCACCACTATCTATAACAAATACTATTTCATTACACAACTGACCCGCACTCAGTATACTGTTCTCACTAGAAACAAAGGTACAGTCCGTAGAAACAGCCTCTTTAGCAACCGCACCCTGCTCATTGCCTGACCGAGCTTTAAACTTGTAGCACTCCTTTTTTTTATGACCTACAGATTTGCAAAAATAGCACCTGATATTCTTCTTAGACCTGTAACTATTATCTCTGGCAGGAACTGAACGCCTTGTAGCAAATGCACCTGGTGTTTCTGCAGCCACATCTCTCTTAGTATGCCGCTCCTCTTCAGCAAGTAAAGTATTTTTCACATATTCTAATGTTACCGCAGACTTATCCTTATTAAAAATAATATCCATTGCCGAAACAACATTATCAAATTGTGGAGGCATCGCCACCAGAAGTTGGCTCACTATTTCCTCTTCTTCTAACTTCCCTCCGGCAATTCTTACATCCGATGCCAATGATTCAAACTTATGTATAAAATCCTTAAGAGGTATTTCGTTAGAAAATTCTAGTTTACGCCAAGCTTTTTGTGCAGTAACTAAAGACTTCATGCCCTTCTTCTCATAAGTTGCACTGAGTGTGTCAATCATTTCCCTGGCAGTCTTTTTGTCCTTTATCATGGTTAATATGCTGTCAGCTAAGGTCTGCACTATAAGATTTCTTGCCTTTACATCCCGTTTAAGAAATTCTGATCTCTCAGAAGCTTCAGGCACCGCCTCTTCCAACACCGAAAGAACCTCGTGTTGCTCGAGTAACAACCTAACTCTAAATAGCCAGTTCGTGTAACTATTAGTACCATCGAATGGTTTTATGCCCATGAGGATAGCTCTGGTCGTTAAAGACTCCATATTCAGTTGCACGAACTATCAGTTTGAACTCAAATTAAAATTAGACAAAATGTCTACCAATACTTTTCACAAGCAAACTCACGTGCTCCAATATCCAGTCCAAATCCTTAATCCTCAGGGCGCTGGGCCCATAACCACTTAACGAGAGCTTACTGAGGACTATGATATTAATTAAAAGTATTCTTGAGTTCACAACAGCTATTTATTATTAATTTTATATTCAGCAAATTACTAAAAAGACGCCATTACAAGACGGGCATTTTCACAGAGAGAGAACAGAGTAGTGTGTAGCATAGACACTTTAAATTTTACAGAGTAATGAACACACAGATAAATTGCTAACAACATAATCTAGCTCTGTGCCAAACATCCAAATCCGTTTAGCCGTTCTGGCGTGATTGAGTAACAGACATCCATCCATCCATATTTTACAACAATATATAACAATCATCCATATTTTACTGAAAGTTACAATACATTTTTGAGTTTTCAAAATGTTGTAAAAAAACAATTGTCTGATATAGACAAGTAAAATGATTCAACAATTTAAATGTTGGGTTTCTTTTTACAACTTAGTACAATAATAACAGTGCATTTTTAGCAAAACAAGTTAGGGGATGGCAGTAAGTCAGAAATTGTTGCGAACGTCACAATTACAGTTCAACAAACTATAATTATTATTTTAAATTGTAGCTTTGCAGTAACTATGCTATTTAATCTGTGCTTTGGTGTTAGAGTTGCAAAATAACTTTCGTGATTAAACCAAATTCTGAGTGTAAATGTACGTGACGACATATTGCACTATAACTTTGCATGTTTAAGGCTCTTTGTATACGTACTAATGTGACGCAGGAGAACAGTAAAAGCGGCGCAAAGCTTCTTTTGCTGTCGGTAGAGTCGATCTCGCATACGTAAACATCTCGCTAGGCTTTCGCCCGCTATTTGTAAACTCCTTTTCCACTCCTCGGCTTGTTCTATTAGCTCATGAATGCCTACGAATATAAATAATCCTAGTTAATATTAATGTTTAATACGATCGTTTTGTAAAAAGCATTGGAACCTAACTCTTCCTATATGGCTATGTTTTGTATACCTAGTACTAGATGGTGCCCGCGACTTCGCGTGGATTAAGTTTTTAAGCTATTGCATAGCTTTTATCGCGGGCCTTGAGCGTGGAGACCGAATCCAGAAATTCCGTAACGAAAAAAACCTATGACTACTTGTGTTGTTGACTTCAAGTTGTTAAAAATAAAAATATTTCGCCTTTATATTTTCAACAACTTGAAGTCAACAACACAAGTAGTCATAGCAAGTTGATAAAAAATGCTATGCAATAGCTTTACCGCGGCAGTCTCCGAGTGTCACACGTCTTTTTTTGATTCCCGCGGGAACTGTTTATTTTTCCGGGATAAAAAGTAGCCTACGTCCTTCACCGGGATAAAAACTATCCCTGTACCAAATTTCATCAAAATCGCTTGAACAAATGGGCCGTGAAAGCGTAGCAGACCGACAGACACACTTTCGCATTTATAATATTAGTATGGAAATGGGTGCATTTGTATAGTAGGCATTACTTTTGACCCTAAGCTTCGCTCGCGTGATTTTTGTTCAAAGTTGGGACAGACAGATGATATTTAGGTACCTACCAAAATAGTTTTCTGTTGATACTTATATTTTCTAAAATAAAACTTGGGTGAAGTTTCAGTTCGGTATTGAGATCTTATTACCTGCTGTGTTTTATGTTAAAATTAAGTACCTGCATACAGAAAGTTGTTTCACGTTCTGTAAAAGCTTTCTTTTAGCAATTCTTACCTAACGATTCTAAATAACTGCGTTCGATAGCACTAGTTTGCTCCCCACAGTTTGATTGCGATGATGTGATCGACGCAGCTGTGGTAGATCTGTATTAAATAATTACAACTTAGTTATTAATCAGTCGAATGAGCTAAATATTCTTGAAAAATTGGCAATTAACAGTTTTTTTTTAATTTCAACAAACTACAATTTAAAAAATTGAAAAGAATGCGTGAAAGACGAAAAAAAATCGTTGCGAGACAAGCAAGACATTTCTAATTTTTAATCCCCGACGCAAAAAGAGAGGGGTGTAATAAGTTTAACGTGTCTGTCTGTGTATCTGTGTATCTGTGTATCTGTGTATCTGTGTATCTGTGTGTGTCTGTGGTATCGTAGCTGCCAAACGGATGAACCGATTTTCGTTTAGTATTTTTTGTGTCATAGATAATTTTATCCCGAGTGTTCTTAGCCATGTTTCATGAAAATCTGTTCATCCGTCTGAAGGTCATCAGCTTTTTTCTACTCGGGGGTTTTTTTTAATTTGTAATTTATACTTGTTTTTCATGATATGCCTTCAACTTTCTTATTTTACAATTAGCACAATCGTTTTCATCATCATCTGTAGGTATAATATGCGACCCGTTGGTGAAAACCGTAAGAAAATCCTTACAGCAGTTTCTGAGATTAGCTCGCACAAACAAACTCGGCGAGTTGGCAATGTTTTAATTAGTGAATGGGGATGTTTTCAGATTCTCAGCATTGCTATTTGCTCTAAAACTTATAGTTTGTTAGTCTTATTTAGGCTCACCATAGTGAGCACAAGTCTCCTTTCGAATGAAAAGGGTTTGGCCATAGTCTAACAAGCTGGCCAAGTACGGATTGACAGACTTCAGACAGCTTTGAGATCACTATGTAGAAATCTCAGGCTAAAGCAATATTTAATTGCTTGAAACGCATATAGTTCAGAAAAGTATGAACTACGTGCCCAAGGTTCGGATTCCCGACCACCCAATTAGGTGGCTTAACATCTAAACCATTAGTGGTAAGCAATCACTACTCCACTAGGCTATCACCACTATACTACACTGTCTTCTTACCCCTGGCTAAATCCGATGGCACTGCTACAGCTCCAGTCGTGTTGATCTGCGTAAATGTCGTTCAATAACTCTTCAATTAAATCCTTTCCGTCGCGTTTCTGTAAGTGTTTGAAATCAAATAAATATTATAAATGCGAAAGTATGGATGGATGGATGTATGGATGGATGTTTGCTACTCAATCACGCCCCATCGGCTGAACGGATCTGGCTGGAATTTGGCACAGAGATAGATTGTAGTCAGGAATAGCACATAGGCTACTTTTTATCCCGAAAAATTAAGGAGTTCCCGCGGGAACTAAAAAACCTCAAACCACGCAGACGAAGTCGCGGGCATTCGCTAGTAATGAATAAAAATTCCATCAGGATATCCTATTTTTAAATTTTAGGTACTTTTGTCTTATATTTTCACACTATATAATATTCGTATGGTGAAATCTCTAATGTTATTATAATGAAAAAAAATGTGGCTGCAGATTCAAGACGTGACATTGGCCTAGATCTAGAAGATGACTATTCCTTGGTTAAAGATAAACTATAGATTCAATAGTAAGAAAACACAGATTTCGGAATGGTATTTCAGTTTCTAGCAATGGTGAATACAATGGGTATGGGTAATAACTACTAAGTAAAGTAGGTAAATAAAATTATTACTAAATTTATTCGTTCCGCAAAGAAAAAGTAATGAGCGCTTGGTGCAAGTTATACCTAGTACTCTAGTAGTAATTCTGAAAACCTGGGTGATTTCTGGTGGTTCTTTTTGCCAGATATAGAGTTTGTCTTCTATGTCAGAATCTTCACGTCAAAATATAGATTATTATAGACCCCAACCTTATCCCATGTTAATTGGGGTCGGCTTTAGTAACCATTTTTCTCCAAGCTGTTCGGTCTTGGGTCGTCATTGTGTCAACGTGTGTCACGTTAAAATATAGGATTTTATTAAAAATAAATAACCAAAATCAAGTACCTGTTGATGATTTTTGATTTGCGGCGGCGGAGGTATACTATATTGTTTTTGTTTGCAGTTTACTCTTGGTATTTTAATCTTTTTACATTTCCTCTCCGGTTTCTGTTTTGAGACGTATAGCGACGAGAAATCTAATTCAAATTTCACCACTTGCAAGTTTATTGGTTGATCTATTGTTATTGTTTTCATGATAACGAGATGATACGAAACTGTCACATGTGTTGACAAATGAAAGTTTTTTTTTTAATTTTTAACTTCTACAAAACAAGTTGATAGCAAGGATTGTTATGTAGGACTGCTGTATAGAGGAGATGGGGCCGCCCGATATTCAGTCACCCACTCATTTGTACGTCCTGATATCGCCGATAACGCTTAATATATTCATTTGAATGAATACTAAATGAGATAAACTGAAACGCACACAAAATCTTACATTCTTTAAACAGGATTAAATTTTGCAGTTGTGTAGCTATAATTTTGAGAAAAGGATAAATAATGGCGAGTCTTTTCCTCGGCAGGGTCACTTTATATGTATGTTTTCAGAATTTTCTCTGGTCTGGTGGGAGACTTCGCCCGTAGCTAGTTACCACCCTACCAACAAAGGCGTGCCGCCAAGCGATTTAGCGTTCCAGTAGGATGACGTGTAGAAATCCATTAGAGATCTACCCCTAACAGATGAGCCCACTACCATCTCAGACTGCATAATCCTTTACAACCAGATGAGAGAGATCACTTACCATCAGGTGAAATCGCAGTCAAGGGCTAACTTGTAGTGGATAAAAATAAAACTTACAACTAGAGACTATCGCATACTACATGCGCGAAAGTGTGTTTGTTTGTTTGTCCTCCAATCATACCGCAACAGAGTGACGGATCGACGTGTTTTTTGCATGGGTATTGTGGACCTGGAGAGTGACATAGACTTTTTATCCCGGAAAATTAAGGAGTTCCCGTGGGATTTAAAAAAACTTTTATTCCACGCGGACGAAGTCGCAAGCATCAGTTAGTTAATTATAAACGGAGAAATATTGAAAGCCATGTTTGCTTACAATACAATACATACTTTTCGATGCAGTGGAAGTTGTTCTTTAGATAATAATTTTCAGTAGCTCTAGGGTGCTGTTAATAATTATTCATCTATTTAAAGACTAGGTATGCCTGAGTAGAATACCTACTTACTGATAGATACATTATACGAACATGTTCTACGACAAGAACCCTAATGTAAACCTGCATCAATCATTGCTAAATAGTATCCTTGCTGCGACAGTGGATATTGGCTAATGGCGGAAGAGTGATATCAGTTCGATTTAAAGCGATCCTTGCACTGCACTGTAGCAATGAATTAATTACGTAATAAATTATGCAATCAACATTATACTTATTTATATTAAAAAAAAACACACACACACCGAAGTAAAAGCATTGTTTGCGCTGGACTTAAAAAAATATCAATATTTTGACCTCCTTGCATAGAACCTCATTTAGAATCTTCCATGGATATTTGTTACCATGGAAACAGTTTGACGTCAGTTTATCAGGAACAGTCCACGGGAACAGTACGATTTCTCGTATTTTTTGATTTATAATTTTGTTGCTTTTAATGATGAGTGATGGTAAACAGCCAAGTCAAGAGCCTCAACCCGGCTTCTGCTCCGCGACCTGTGTTGATAGGGCAAGTCTTCAGCAAGAAATCAAGAAACCCGAACCTAAGACCTCTGACTTTCTTACTACCTGTAATCTACCAAAAAGATTTGAGCACCCTCGTAAGTATATTTATTATACATTGTACAACAATGCTTACTTTATATATACATTATTTTAGCCATCGACCTACATTTAATACGTTAAGGCGGGGACTCGATTTATGTTAAACACTTTTTAACCGACTTCCAAAAAAGGAGGAGGTTCTCAATTCAGCGCGTATCTTTTTTTTTTGTGAACTATAGTAGGATTTAACAACTTAATAATTTACCTATCACGAACTGGTGTCGTTGATCCTGGTTTAATGCCCACATTTAAAAGTGTAGATAGGGCATGTAAAAATGCGGGTAGCACGTAGGTACTAATTGGCTTACAATGGGAGAGCAATGATCGTTTTAATTTACACAACTTGGTACATTAAAACAGCGAATAGTTATGTGTACGTAATTTTTTTATATCTGAGGGATAATAGTAGATTGTTCATCAAGGGACTAAAATCAGCCATTTCATACGAGAGCGAGGTATGCTTTTAAATCGAGTAGGTAGAATTGCTTTTAGTCCCGTGGTAAACACTCTACTTTTCACTTTGATTGCGAGAAAATAAATAACGATTTTTAATTATTTCTTTGCCTTTCTGTTACATTTTTATATTAGAAGTGCTTGGTGGTGAGCCGGCAATGGGTGGAAATTATGATTATACCTACTATTATTTATAGGTATAGGTACATTATATTGAATGGACAGTATTTTTACAGATTGGTTCAATGGCTATGGATGTCAGACCAACAAGCAACATCCGTTTTACAGAACCTCCGCAAGCGAGTATGGATGGTATCCTCCAGGTAGGTAGCACGTAGATCTTTTAAGCCTTCTTGCTTCTCTTTAGCAATTGTGGATATCTAATCGAGGATGATGTTCCTTTCTTCAGCGTGTGTAATAGAATAACCTAGTATTATAAGCCGATACAACGCTGGAAACGGCAAAAGTCCGATTGAGGTAGAGCCGTCAGCCTCTGAAAAATTACAAAAATATACCGAAATAAATAGTATTAAAAGAGCATTTTGTACAGGGCCGTCTTTAACCTATTGGAGGCCCTGGGCACATTTGGATAGTGGGGCCCCTATGAATTTGACTATTTTATTAAAACAGGCATATGGAGTAGATACCTAAGCAATATTCTAGATTTATTCAACTGTCATAATATTAAACACTTTATTTCTTCTTTCCTTTCTTGAATATCGGTTATCCATCGGTAGCTGATCTGGCAGGAACTGGGGGGCCCCATCAATTACGGGGCCCTGGGCACGTGCTCAGAGTGCCCAGTGGGAAAAAGGGGCCTAATTTTGTAACAATCGACACCAACTAATTATAAATATTAAATGAGTGTTACGTCTACGGTATTAAACGGTTTTTTATACAAATATTTTATAGGCTATCACTCGGTTCCGACAGTGTTTTTCCCCAAGAATCAACATTTCTCAAACTACCTTGCGAGCGCTGGAATGTACCGCAACTATTCACTCAACACCGCCTTGGATTAGTTCCCACAATCATAATTAAGGTTTTTTAACTATAATTATTAATTAATAAGCATGTTTTTTTTACCTAACTAACGGAGGCACTCCAAATATTTTCAGTTTTAACTTAAGCGCACTTTTTGTTTATGTTTATTATTTTTAAGTAAAGAACCTATATCATTGATGTAGAATTTTAGTACCTTTTTTAGATAATTCGAAACAATATTTTGATAATATTGGTATCGCTTTCGTTTGTTTAATTAAATTTCGTTGCTATGACAATTCAGCAACATGAATGACTAGATAAAACCTTGTCAAGGTACCTAACTAAAAGACTGTTTCATTGAACTCCAGTTCCAACTTACCAATCCAATACTGTAGAGTGTAGAGCCGGCATTTTTTCACAGTAGGTAGGTAATTTATGTCTGTATAAACTGTTACTAATATCTTTTAAAATAAAACTGTTTCCTTGCAAAGCTTTCATGTTAATTTACTTTGTTATGAACTGTTAAGTACAAGTTAGTTTATGTTATGATTTTCTAGGAACAAGATGAATTAAATTATTTATATGCAAATAATTGTTTTATTTAGTAGTTTGTATGCATTTCTTAGATACCAAAAGTAGTTACATAGACATTATTATTGTATGCAATGGTTTACTAATGTACTAACAGCTATTACATACTATGTAACGCCAAGATGCACGACAACAGCTATAATTTTTAGCCCATACACTTCTTATCCTGCTGGATAACTCTTGCCTATGGATTCCATTTTAGTCGGGAGTATTATTTGTTGATAGACTTTTTAGTAGCACTGCATTAATTACACTAAGGTCTTAGGCCGGCCATACACGGACAGCTTAAAGCAGTCAGGATGGACTGCTCCAAGCTGCGACTGCATAATGAACTACAGTCTTCTACGTACACACATGCATGGAACCGCTCGAGCAGTTGCGACTGCTTCGGGCGGTTGGCAGCAGAGGCGGTTGGTTGGCGGGTGCAAGAGCGGTCCGTGTATGTTGATCACTGGCTAACTGCTCGAGCAGTCCGTGTATGGCCGGCCTTAAACATGAATCATGATGTATAGGTACGTCTACCTGCATGTCTTAATAGATAAAGTGGTACCCGGTTGTAGGTAAATATTACAAATCAAGTTGTAGATACACAGACCAGGTTATATATTGGCTGTTTAGATACAAAGTAGTAACAAGGTTGCTTAGATACAAAGACGTGATCGACCTCCTCAACTTCGAACTTGTCTTTTAATCGTCTCTACAGAATGTGGAATCCGCTTAGTTGTCGTCTCGTCTTTGATATTACTGACAGAGACGATGCTGTACGAAGCCAAAGCAGTCAATGATCTCTTTCTTAAGCTCGATATGTGCTTACTGCCGGGTGCTTTTGTACCTACAGCTGTTTGCATTTGTTGCCATAATAGCTGTAGATATTAAAAAATATATCTTTGGCTCTACTTCAGCTGTTACCGATACCGAGATCATTTTATGATATCATCACACTTTACCACTGTAAACTGGGACCTAAGGGGATAGGATACAAAAGCATGTACATCATTATAATTTCCTGCGAACTAGGCCACGCATACAGCTTTAGTAAAACGATATTGAATTATATTATGGGTAACATACAAAAATTTGTTCAGGTTACCATTCGGTATCATCAGTGTTCTACCCCGCCGGACAAACGTTCACGAACCACCTCGCCGCTGCCGGGATGTACCGCAACTACAGCCTGAACACCGGAATGGACCCCGTGGGATACCGCTGACCTCACTCTTTTTTGTCTCTAACCAAGATTTTTTTATTGTAGCCATTTGAATTTTTAATCGTTTTAATTAATAAAGATCATTTAAATTTGAGTCTTTTTTAAATATTTATACACGTTATCGAACGGTTTAAGTTAGCTGAAAGTAAAAAAACCGGTGTACTATTTTAGTTTTGAAAAATGGCACTTACTAGTTCCAGTATGTACTCATATTTTCGAAAATAAATGGAAATACCGTCGGTATGTTCGTATTCGTTGGAAATCTTGTTACTTCCTATCTTTATTTTTTTATTCTGTGAAGTAAGGATTTTATTACTAAAAATCTATTTGCTTTTATAGCTAGGTATGGCCACTTTTAAGCATTCTGTGGAATGGCGCCGTTGTTGCTTGCCTTTTAAAATCTATGTTAGTAGGTACTTACCTACTATGGTCAGTCCCAATGTTTATGATAGGCAACATTTTGTCAACTTTTTGTAAATAATTATTCATTGTTGAATGATAAAATACTCAGTAACTAAGTAATTTCATTAAGA
Source organism: Erebia epiphron (assembly GCA_963932025.1). Taxonomy (NCBI): domain Eukaryota; kingdom Metazoa; phylum Arthropoda; class Insecta; order Lepidoptera; family Nymphalidae; genus Erebia; species Erebia epiphron. Next base: position 18,976,863 of record OZ009952.1, on the reverse strand, counting down.
AAGTAACACATTTGTGTTTTATCGATGCCGTCATCTACAATTATTTACCCAACCTGCATTATTATAGATGACAAAATCGACAAAAAAAAAGCTATTTTTCACTTTCACTTGCTTTTGATTTCGAAAAAATAAACTAAATAACGATTATTGAATGAATTTTTGCTACCCAGTATCGATATAACATAATATCGACTATTAATAAAAAAAACTTAAATTCCTAGAGGCTAATATGCCAACTTTGGGTCCGCCTACGCTGAGCTATAATGACATCTTTTTGAGCATGAGAGGTGAAAAATATTAAAACACTCATAATAATTATTATTGACTTACCAAAAGAGGTATTTATTTAATATATATAAATATTTATAATTAGATTAACATGCATTCAAATTCCATTACATTATTACTTTCGTATAGACATGGATGCCACATTATTTTTTGTTACACAAGATAATAAATGTTATCAGACTTGATTTTATTGCTGTATTTCAAACAACCCGTCGTACAAATTAAAAGAAAAAGAAAATGAGGTGATGCCTTGTTTTTAAAACTGAATTTTGGAATTTTATACCTGGGAGCTTCATTTTACAATCAACTATAAACAATAAATTAAATTTAACATTACAATAGTAGGTAGATCATTTTCCATTACTTTATGGCCACCTTTATTCCGAGGGTGACCGTGCCAACTCTTTATAGACCAGTGATAATTGTCACCTCAACCCAACGCAGTTGTTTGATATATCTGTCACCGTAAGATTGTAAAAACCGTAAGATTGTAATGTAACGCTTTTTTTTCGATAGATTGTAAACAGTCGAAAGATTGTGAACCGTTCAATGTTTTATGTGTCAATTTTTGAAATATTCATTGTATTTACGTTTTCTTGTCTCTTTCTTGTAGGTTAGGTAAGGGTTCGACATAAATAACCAAGTAGGTTCTATCGGGTTAATAAACCAAACAGATTACAATCTACCGAAAAATAATCCGTTACATTGTAATCATTCGACAGTTTACAATTTCGCGAGTTAGATTATAATCTAACGGTTTTTACAATCTTACGGTGACATATCCACGCAGTGGCGTGCATTTCATAGAGGCATAAAAGCACTGCTTATATCCAACTGTAAAGTGTACATAAACGCTAATTCTCATTTTTTGATCATGACAGTCAGTAACCAGTGTAGTGACTAACTAATGCCTACCCAAGCTTCAAACCCCGTGCACGCCACTGTATCCACGCACCTAATTTAATTTTCCCTTGTATTAATAAGTAGTCATATAAAAACATGTAATAACATAATTAGCTAAGACAATGCTAAAACCAATTAGTGACAATCCATGTCTCGTTATGCTACTAAAGATCACTGCGATAAAATAAATTCAATATTTTTATTTAGATATACTTCTTTCCTTGAGGTATATTTAAATTTTATCGCAACAAATCTTGATCATTTCCCATATGAGTAGGTACACAATGTATAACTTGGTTAGCAACAACAACAACAGCATTATATTTAGTGTTTATATTATTTACCTTATTATTAATAAACGCAGAACAGTCTAATATAAAATTAATATTATCGACTTCTTACAAAACTCAACGACATTACAATCAATATGTTTAACGTACCGCATTTTCAATATTATTTATATTATTTAATGTTGATAGTCATCTAATTGCGCATTTTGTAGACACTTATTATAGCTAAAGTACCCGTGTCAAAAATTAGCTACAAGTGCATGTATAAATATTATAATCTAAGAATATTTAGTTTAGGATGTACGTTATAATGCCAAGGCCTCAATAGTGCAAGATATCTATTAGATGACTATTTAAATTTGCTTTCTGACATGGTTTATAAGTTACTAGTTTATTTTCGCGTTTTCCTTCGCGTGGATTTATGTTTTTGAAGATTCCGTTGGAATTTCTCAAATCCTCCCTTTGCACACCTACTAAAGGCATATGTCGTCCAATTTCTATATCTCTAGTAGGTACCACTAGCGGGTTAGGCTGTGCGTTGTCTGTCAGTCAGTCATAGTATTGTAAAAGTATTGTATGTTTTATAAAACAAAAAATCTTGATCTTGACAAAAATATTCTTTCATGGGTGTTTAATTTATTGGTACCATCGCATTGATGTAGAATTTTAGCATCGCATATAATCTCAAATATTTTTCGTAGTAGGTTATACAATAAATAACAAATGATGAATGTACCTATTAAGGCATAGGTACGCAGGTACCACTATATAAATTAGGTATTGAAATATCTATATATTATGGCTACACGATGCAAATCATTTACTTAAATAAAATTTAATTAAATTTATCTACTTACATATTGATAAGGATATTTTTATATTCTTAAATTCAATCCAATTTCATCATACGGTTAGTTCTTACGAAGATTATTTTTGAGGTTAGTGACTACACAGTAACTAGAAAATGTGCCATGGTATGATAGGCAAGAATAATTTGATACTACAGATTTTATTTTGATATGAAATCACACAGTCAAGTATCTACTCCGAAAGAACTTTGCTTTGCAAGTCCGTCAAGTTAAGTTTATCGAAAACAGAAAAAAAATAACAGAAGAACAACTAAATTGCGAAATGATATTTAAGTTACGGATATTGATAAAAGAAATGCATCAAAGTTACTAAAGTGACTAAGCATGACTAGGAATAAAGACATTGCGTGAGCAACACACAAATACAACAATACTAATCTTATAACTACGAGATACAACTAGTATTAAGATATACATATAAAATGTGGAATAATTCTTGCATTCAACAATATTGTCTTAAATAGCATTGCTTACACCCTCGTTTCCAACAACCACATCAGGAATCCATAATATTCATACAAGGTTTACGTTCCTTTCTCACATAGAAAATCTTCTGAAACTTGCGATTAAGCATCACGAAGCAGGCAAGAATGAAGGCAATAATAATTCCTCCTTCATTGTAAATATTCCTATATTATGACCTAATAAATAGGATTTAGTAGTGGTTTTTCGTATAAGATAACTCAAAATCGAAATTCGATATTTTTGAGTTTATGAAGACAGTTTTAAGCTTCGGCTAGCTTTATCGCAGTTTAAAAACTAAGAGTGAAAAGGAATAACAAGATACACATTTCGTTAAATAATCATATTGGTAGATTATGGATTTTATAGTTTCAACAGATTCAGCATAGTGATTTTTCATATGTAATTATTATAAGAGAATAATATTGAAGTTCTAATAAAAACTTTAAATAAATATTTCATTTCAGATTAAATATTGTTGGAATAAAATCATATTATTTTATATCATAATATATTGGTTTTTTATATCATACAAAATTTTAAAGATCTACGACTACGGGAAACTTCCCGTACTATTTTATATCCGTACAATAAAATTAATCAAAAGCCATAAACAGGTCGAATAGAAATAAGAGAGAAAAGCTTGCAATATGGAATTAATAATTGCAATGTTGAAGATAGTATCATATAAAAATAAGATAAAAGTCCGCTACAGTGGAAGATATCTATACTTCTAGGGCTAGACGAGACGCTTATATTGTTATGCGCCCCGCTGCCAACGGATTTAATCACAATGTAGCTCAGTTGATTCGTACTTTATATTAAACTTATTGTAAAAAATCTATCGTTATTCGTTATATTACATTACGACTATGCAGCATTGCCTGTGCATTGACTATACATTATGGTATGCATATACATTGCATTGTTATTTTTTTTGTAAGTTCTATTCTATTTGACTTCATATGGCTATAAGTCATGACATGAGATTGTAAAAAATAATCGAAAAACTAATGAATACTAATGTCGATAAATCCCTAGCGATAAAGTTCTTTTTGATGTTTTAGAGTTTGAAATTCTACCTACTTGTAGTTTATATTGCACTGAATTTAAAATATCATACCTATTATTACTTTGGTAGAGTCAATCCTGATATTTTTGAATGAAGGTCTCGTCGATCTCAATTTTGGGCAAAGCAGTGTTTCATAGCGATTTAATGCCATTTAAACTTCAATGTTTCATATATTTAATATTTTATATTTGTTCATTGTTTTTATTTTATAGACCACAACCCAAAACAGACTATAATGCTAAAACAATACGCGATTTTCAATGTTACCTTTCGTATAAGATATCGAATACAAAGGTGCATTATGTTTAAGTTACCTTCTGTAAGCGCGCTGTCACAATACCCAAAGATAAGCCCAGTGGGGCACGGCTGTAAGTCAGATAAGACCAGGCTTACATCAATTTTGTACATTACATTTTGTTATTTCAAATGGAGTCTTATCAGAAGACTTCCAGCCCCTTTTATTCTCAATTCCCATGAATAGTATCCCTGTGATTTCTTCAGTGTTGCATGATTATTTAGGTATGATCCGCATGTCATCAAACTGCTATATTCATTAGACATTGAAAATTTCTCAGTGCGATGATAATTATTAGGGCATCAGTTGTTAAAAATCATAAGAACATATTATATCTGACTCATGAGTCATAACTAGATTCCTATCGACTGTTCACAACAAACATCATAAAGATGTGGTCCTCGAAGGTGTTAGGGTTGGTTTTCAGTATCGTGTTACATGTCTCCGAAAATCCCCGCGAATGTTTTGCGAAGGTTCTTCATGGTGTCTTCAGCGTCCTCAGTGAGGGTTGCGCTGAGCGAGCCTTGCCGCGCGAAGCCGCTGCGGGCCGTGCTGGCGGCGGAAGGGGCCGCGGGCGGCGCTGAGGTACTAGCTGTACTGGGTGCAGCCGATGCCGACGACACGGTCGAAGACTGGGATACTGCTGACAAACAAAGGTTTCACATAAAAAAGCATCATTTAAATGACATATTGCAGACAGCAATCTATATAAATTGGTATCTCATATGAATATTGGTTTTGGTATTAAAGTAGTATGGAATTAATAAGTGCCTATAAGTTAACGACAAAAGTATTGAATACGATTGCTTATTTAAAATCACTGATAGAAAAAACCGGTCAAATGCGAGTCAGACTGGCGCACAAAGGGTTTCGTACCACCAAAGAATATAAATTCTTTTGCTAAGTAAATACATAACAAGAAAGATTTCATAACAATCCGTAATCGGCTGTGATATAACTGGCTTACGTACCTATGACGCTGAACTGGTAGCGCCTGACAGACAAATCGACACCCTATGAGTATGGAACCCTAATTATCGATTTTCGGATTCCTATGCTTGTGCTGTGAGACCTTGCTTTTGACTAATTTCATGTTTCTAAACGGAAAGTATCCTAAAGGTTTTGATTTATTGGCGAGTGTCAAAATATTTAAAATATACTGCATAAACGGCCGTATTTTTTGCTTTCGTTGACTTAGAAGTTAGAAGCTTGTTTTTTTCAAAGCTGCAAGGGACCGTAGACCTAAGTATTTAATATTTATTTCAACTTGATATCTTCACGCGATCGCGAGAAAAAGTTGGTTGACGGACAAACAGGCAGATGGACATAATATAAGGGTTATTTTTTCCTCTTGAGGTACGGAACCTAAATATAAGAATCCCATCCTAGTTTTGAGCTCTAGTAGCCCTAGTCTCTATTCTCAGTGTTCGTTAAGCCCTAAATAAAATAGTAATACTGGCCTCTAAATGCGGTAAAATCCGAAATATTGCGCGGTTCACTCATAAATGAGAATTGGTGATGTGGAACTTGGAGTTTTCAAGTCATGTTTTAACCCTTTTTTTTGTTCAATCCTGTGTAATTAGCATTAAAAAGGAATAAATATTTTTTCTTGGATCCTTCGATTTCAGTCCGCGTGGCTTTCTTTTCTTGAGCACAAAGAAAACCCTTATTACTAAACTTGTCACGGATAATCATAACGCAGATTTGAATCACAAGAGAAAAAAGTGTCCGGCGCTCGCATTTTTTATTATCTGACAGAAATAGAGGTGGAAGAAGATGGGGTAATTTTTTAAAAAATTCCAAGACAAGTTAGCCCTTGACTGCGATCTCATCTGATGTTTAGTGATGATGCACTCTAAGATGGAGGCGGGTTAACCTGTTAGGGGTAAGGCAGTTATATTATACCCATACGCCTAGTCGGTTTCTACACGGAATCGTACCGGAACGCGGAACGCCGAATCGCTTGGTGGTACGTCTTTGCCGATAGAGTGGTAACTAGCCACGGCGCAAGCCTACCACTAGGCCATACCAGGGAAAACTCAGAAATTATGGATTCCTAAATTGACCCTGCCGGGGATCAAACCCGGGATTTCCGCACGTTAAGGCAACAGCGCTCAACACTGCGCCAAGGAGGTCGTCAAAATGTCAAGTCAATGTAAAGTTTCACTGTACCTTGCGAGTCACGGCGAGTTAATGGCGGTGGCGGTGGTTGTGACGGCTCAGCCGGGATGGGTGGCAGCGGACGGTCGATGCTGGCAGCCGTGGCGAGTGGCACGGGCGGTGGTACACTGGGCGGTCCGGAGGCAATTGAGCGTTCTTCGGGCGATGCCGCACCGCTACCCGCTACTGAGCTTCGGGAAGTTGTCTTCGTTAACCCGGGCCGACAAACAGACTGTAATTAGAAAATTACTCTTATTAGGTACTTTAGCTTTCATGTTTCATTTTTTAGCAAGTTTAGTCCTTGAATAGAAAACAGCGACAATTTAACATAAAATATAAGTCATATAACTGTTCTACTAAAGCTTTATTTACTTAAGAGATGAGTCCCGCGACTTCGTGCTCGTGGACTAAGTTTTTTCGATTACCGCAGGAACTTCGAACCCGCTAAATTTTCCGGGAAAAATGATCTTAATCGGGATATAACATATCCCTGTACTAAATTTCAACAAAATCGGTTGAATAGGTGTCGTGAAAGTGTAGCAAGCAGATAGACAGGACGACAGACTGACACTTTCGCATTTATAATATTAGTATGGATTACTAAGCTTGTTATATCATGAAAATTCGGTTGGGAGGACAAAATTAAAATTACCCACCTGCATACGTTGGAAGACTAGTTCTGCAAGATGGCGTCGGTCCTCCTCTTGCGTATCACCCATGAACGACGTGGCGGAGTCGTTGAGCTCTATGATGTGCTCACGACCGTCCTTGCCGACCACCAGTTCAAGTGCACATACTTCCAGGCCTCCGAAAATCTCGCTCACCTTAAAGAAAGCAGGTTATTTATATTTAAATTAAACGTTACTTTAGTAATACTGAAAATTATGCTCTTAACGATAACCTGGTTATTATAATCTATGGTTGACCTCATATTTATTAGGTATCGGTTTTTACGTAGCATCCCTGCCTGAGATCGCACCGGAATGCTAAATCGGTTTTTGGGCCTCAGGCGAATTTTCATATAACAGCTTTTGTGCTGAGTACTTTTTACATGCAAATTCTCTACGTATGATATATTTCTACTTCTAAATAATCAAATCGAGGAGTAGATAAGGATGGCTTAGATCCCAAGGGTCAAGGTCGCAGTTGGATTTGCCATAAAAAATTTGACCACATAGCCGCGTTTTCAAATCTTTGCAAATATTGGTAAAAACTAGTTATAAAATAATACCTCATCGATCCACATCTTGTATCTATCGTTCATGCCAATAGCTTCGAGCATTGCGGAGCCTTGGTTAGTTTTCCAATTTCCGGATATAGATTTACGCCTAAAACACAAAATTTAATTAACCATTAATGTACCTAATTACTTTTTAAAATTGCTGAAAGAGCTGCGAAATACTATGCTAAATTTTATAAAATCTTTTATCAAGTTAGGAAGGCTGTCCAACAATCAAAATAGTAACCTAATTCAGATCACCGACATAAGTTTCGTAATTTACTTCAGCGAGGGTTATTTATAAAATATAGCTAACCCAAAACCAATACGGCTTATGAATGTTATTATGTTAACACGCCCAATTTATGTGATAAAAGAATAAAGAAATAACTGGTCAGGGTTCCGTGTCTACTCATGCCTAAATATCCGTTTTAACATAAACCCGAAAAAAAACAAAGAATGATTTTGTTTCTTAGGAACAGTTTGCTCCAAGTTCAACCACATTATCATGATCCATAATAGCTTCGTGTTCGTTTCTTTTAACTTGATACTTCATATCAAGTGCTATTATTCTAGAATTTTTAAGCTATTGCATAGCTTCTATCATAGATAATACTCTATCGCGGGCCTTGAGCGTGGAGACCGAATCCAGAAATTCCGTAACGAAAAAAAACCTAACACTTTGGTTGCTATGACTACTTGTGTTGTTGACTTCATGTTTTCAATAACATAATTCTTTAAAATTATTTCGCCTTTATATTTTCAACAACTTCAAGTTAACAACACAAGTAGTCGTAGCAACCAAAATCATCTTATACTCGTATATAAAATTCTCTTGTCACAATTTTCGTTCCCATACTCCTCCGAAACGGCTTGACCGATTCTCATGAAATTTTGTGAGCATATTGAGTAGGTAGGTCTGAGAATCGGCCAACATCTATCCATTCATACCTCCACGCGGACGGAGTCGCGGGCATCAGCTAGTCTTTTCATAAAAATAGTCTTTTTATTTTCAATACTTGAAGTCAACAACACAAGTAGTCCTAGCAACCAAAGTGTTAGGTAAGTTGATAAAAAATGCTTTGCAATAGCTTTACCGCGGCAGTCTCCGAGTGCCACACGTCTTTTTAGGGTTCCGTACCAAAATGGTAAAATGGAACCCTTATGGTGCGACTTTCTCCGTCTGTCTGTCCGTCTGTCCGTCTGTCCGTCTGTCCGTCTGTCCGTCTGTCCGTCTGTCCGTCAGTCCGTCTGTCCGTCCGTCACACTCGATTATTTCAGTAACTACCGAAGCTATCGACATGAAATTTGGAATAGTTGTGTATATTAGTGGCCCAAAGACACTGGAATTAAAAAAAATAGGAAATTATTTTTGTTCTTATTTAAAAAGGGGGGAAAATCTGAGGGTTGAAATTTAAAAGTGAGATAACTGTACTGTGTGGGGTATCATATGAAAGGGTTTACTTTGTACATTCTAAAACAGATTTTTAATTATTTTTAGTTATGATAGTTTTTGATTTATCGGGGAAAATGTCTAAAAAAATACCGTATACCCCCCCCTTATCTCCGGAGTTTACGAATCGAAAAATTTGAAATAATTATGGTCAATAGGAATTTACGTATATTTTACAGGAAAACTATAGTCAATGCTCCAACTAGCATAGTTTTTTTTATATTAACAATAAACCTCTACAAACAAAGTTAGTCTTGCGGTTCATTAACAAAGGTAATTATTTATTAATAATGGTACGGAACCCTTCGTGCGCGAGTCCGACTCGCACTTGCTTGGTTTTTTATAGTGGTTTAGGGCTGGGAAATTCAACTCTATAATTTCCTCATATGGGTTTAATAACTATTTCGTATAATATATATAACTAGCGGCCCGTCCCGGCTTCGCACGGGTAGACATAAATAGGTAGAGATATTTTTCATAATGGTGCACCCCCTTCTCCCGCACTGCCCCTATCACGAAGAGTTAGTTACTCGATGCGCTGCGTGGCGGCCGCCGCCGGCATGTATTTTTATTTTAATTTCATGATATCTTTTCAATGGAAAGTCCGATTTCAATAATTCAAAAAGTAATCATCAGGTATTGAGACAGTCTTGAATATTAAATTATTTATTTGGATAAAAATTTATAAATGGTATGGATAACACGGTCTGATTTTGATCGGCTTTTCTATCAATTTGTTAAATGTAAAAAAGTAGTTATAGTGACGTAACTACAATAGTTAGACACATGGTCTCGCGAAGTTTTTTGTAGATATTGATATATTCTATAATATTGTCGAACATTTTTTTGTCCTATCATTAATACTTTTCGCAGCGTATGTGATGAAAGACATTTTATGGCAAATTTTTTTACACCTTCGGTTGGTTTTAATAGGAATTTCAAAAGATTTCTATAGTAATCTAGTACTAAATATAGCCTATGTTACTCAGTGATAATGTAGCTTTCTAATGAAAAAAGAATTATTAAAATCGGTCCAGTACTTTTTGAGTTTATTCGTTACATACAAAAATACAAAAATACAAAAATACAAATCTTTCCTCTTTATAATATTAGTGTAGATGTAGATGTAGATGTAGATATAGGTATATACCTATATCTATATCTACAGTTTTTGAAGAAATCAACCGTATTATATAATACGGTTGATTTCTTCAAAAACTGTTTAGGACATTGTTATGGTTTAAAAATATATTATATCCATCGATGGTGTATTAGTTCGGGAGGTTTAATACCCTGATTTTATTTTCAGGATTTACTTACAAGTTTACTATTAATAGGTACTTATGTAGCGTTGTGGTGTATTAGGTCTCTAGATATCTGTTTAATATTTCAACTAAGTATGGGTACAGATATAATATAAACTGAAGGCGTTATCGGATAGATAGATATGGGAAAACTATAATTTATTTCCTTTAAGAACCCTTGTGGAACCCTTAAAACGAAAAATTTAACCGGATTTGTCTCACGTGCAGCGCCTGTGTGAAAAATGTAGTTATGCATTACCGCAACACAAATTGCGAAAAATAGTCAGGCGACTTGATTTATATAACACCAGCTGATGCCCGCGACTTCGTACGCGTGGATCGAGGTTTTGTGGTTCCCGCGGGAACTCTTTAATTTTCCGGGATTAAAAGTAGCCTATGTGCTATTCCAGACTATAATCTATATCTGTGCAAAATTTCAGCCAGATCCGTTAAGCTGTTGGGGCGTGATTGAGTAACAAACATCCATACATCCATCCATCCACACTTTCGCATTTATAATATTGAGTATATATATATATATATATAACCAAATGCGGCATCATATAACTGTACATATACCTAAATATATTTTAAGCTTTTCCTGATATTTATATTAATTAGTTAGTTAGTTTTGATTGCGATCTTACTTCCTACTAGATGATGCAGTCTTAGATGGAAACGGAAGGGATACCTATGGTAGATTTTTGTTAAACCCATACTACCTACCTATGTCATTAGCTCGACTATCAAAATAATCAATCAATTAATCAATCAAATCATTTATTCAATATAGGTACACTGTAGGTACACTTAGGGTGGAGTGCGCCGACTTCTGTTTAAACGATATTTAGGTAATCGGCTGATTATTCTTCAACACCGTTTAAACAACCGTTTAAATATTTACTGTTCACGACGTTATTTTGAACGACGATCATTAAACCAGGCGATAAACAACCATTCACAGCAAATTGACATGAACTGAACGAATGGTAAAAGCCAACACATTTGCGTAGTCTCATTGTTTTAACTGTTCATGCTGACGTACTGTGACGTTTATATTTAGTAGTATAAAATAAAATGCTATTAACATGAAAAGTATAACGACACCATTGGGGAGGATAAACAACGCTGTAGTTCTGAATTTGGACAGGTAATACGGTGTCATGGCCCCTTTTGTTTTGAACTGACAAGATATTTTGAATGGTGCCAGATGTGGCGTGTTGAGTTGCAGAAATCTGAAATTATTGAAAACACAGCTAAGCATCAGTCAAGTGATTTTTGTGGTTCTCTGCGCAGTTTTTTTTAAATTTTGTAAATATGGAAGGCCAAAAGAAGCGCACTCTCAATTTCACCAGTGACGAGAAGCTCATTATTTAAATACTAGGGGTTCGCCCCGGATTCACACGTGTAGCACTCATCATAATAGTCCATACCAGTTCCTTGGTCCATACCCAATAATAGCCAGTCGGTACTGGGCAGCAAATCAGGTTTTACATTAGCACTGCGATATCTTTTCACCCCGCCTGCCAATGCATGTCGCGGCACCTATTTCTATTGCGCGTTACTTTATTTCTAAGATAGATAATCTGAATTAAATGGTGTAAAGGGCGAATTTGGTCTATAATAAATACTTGAGATGAGAAACCACTTTATTTTGATAAGGATTCGACGACCTCCGTGGCGCAGTGTTGAGCGCTGTTGCCTGAACGTGCGGAGGTCCCTGGCTCGATCCCCGGCAGGGTTTGGAAATTTATAATTTCTGAATTTTCCCTGGTCTGGCCTGGTGGGAGGCTCCGGCCGTGGCTAGTTACCAGCCTACCGGTAAAGACGTGCCGCCAAGCGATTTAGCGTTCCGGTACGATGCCGTGTAGTAACCGAATAGTGGTATGGGTTTAATATAACTGCCATGCCCCTAACAGGTTCTAGCCCGCTACCATCTTAGGCTGCATCATCACTTACCATCAGGTGAGACCGCAGTCAACGGCTAACTTGTATAGTGGATAAAAAAAAAGGATTAATACAATGTCAGTAAAATCACCTTGGAAAATAAAGCTTTGTTTCAGAACAAATTTTAAAATCATAAAAATGGTTAATATTATATGAGACAACCTTAAAAGATAGATATATGCTATTGCGGACTTTTTTTTAGAACTTTTTGAGAGGAACAATTCCACCATACATTGTTTTCGTGTAACTTTTACTATTTACGCAGCGCACGCCACGGAAGTTCTCAGATGAGACGATTTTTTCCGACTTCATTCACATTATTGCTATTTTCGTTTTTGAAAATAAAATATAGCCTATGTTACTCGCTGATAAAGTATCTATTCTATAAAGAATTTTTAAAATCGGTTGAGTAGGCTGTAGGTGTTGATATTGTCCACTACCAAGCAAACAAACAAATCTTTCCTCTGTATAATATTAGCTAAGACAAATGTCAAAATGTAGTAATCGGTGTTTAAACGATCCCTCCGAGCTCGGTTACGTTAAACAGCCGATCAAGCGTTGTAAACAGTGGTTGGGTTGTGGTGAACAGTAAAAAAGATTTAATCAGTCGATTATCTGATAATCAGCCGATGAAAAAGTCGGTGAACTCCACCCTTATTGACGTTAAAAAATACTTACATATAAAACATGATGGTGATAATCGGTTACGGTACCTTAAAACTAAAGCTACGAATATTATTAATTATTATTATTTAAAAATATAAGGGAAACCGTGTTCTGAAGTTTTTCCGTTTCTACTGTAGCGGTAACGTTTTAGTTTTTCAGAAAAATCGTTGAAATCACGATTGCACGCTGTCGAATAATCTGCCTGGAAGTGATAAGGTATTAAGTATTCTGTGGTGATACCTAGGTAGATAGCACTTAGATACTTAATGCAATGCTCTTTAGTTTTTCAGTAAACCCACTATATAGGTACTTTGCTATGAATGGTCTACAGTTCCAAAAGTCATAACTTTTCGATTAAGTATAGGTACTTACTGCATTTTGAATTGAAGTAAAAAAAACCGAATATAATGTACGCGATTAAAGCTCTGATATATTTTATGCATATATGTATTATAACACGCACTTGACCACTTTTTGTATTGTAAAGTGAATTTTATTTATATGAGTGATGAGCATAATCGGAAAACAGAATAAAGGTACCTATGTAGAACAGGAAAAAAGTAATAAGTAATACTCAATGCTAAGAATTCTAGGTAGGTACCTATTTACTCATAAGCTAACTACAAAGACCTATTAAATCATGGGAATATAATTGTTGGATACTCACATAAAGGCTTTGTAGTTGGTGCCAATTTTTTGGATGTGAATGTCGTACTTAGCATCAATGAATGGCTCCACAGTGCTATACGTTCCCAGCATAGCTACTACACCTGCAATATCCTAAAACAAAAAAAATATGATGCATCATTATATTCACCATCCACGTGGATTTCACTCAACCGCTGAAAGGTTAATTGGACATCAATTAAGCTTGATGGTCCTTGGTGCAAAGAGATAATTATATTTAGCATCTAGAAGACGGATTTTAAATGTCGGGAAACATGTAACATTTAGGAATACACAAAAATACTCAGATGATGCCCGCGACTTCGTCCTCGTGGATGAGGGTTTTTTGATTTCCGCGGGAACTCCTTAGTTTTCCAGGATAAAAAGTAGCCTGAGCATGTCCTTCCCCGGAATTGACGAAATTTTGATAGATTTTAAAAAGATAGGATATTGCTATCCTATCTTTGTACCAAATTTCGTCGAAATCGTTTGAAAAGATGGGCCGGGAAAGCAGGACAGAGAGACAGACAGACAGACCCGCCTTTTAAAGCGCTTATCTAAAAAAACTTCTTATTGAAGTTCACTAGATAGTGTCTTGGAGATATATTATTCGCTTTATAAAATTAAAACTTGAGAATTGAGGCGATCGTACCCATACTAGTAGTAGGTACTATAAATGCGAAAGTGAGTCTGCCTGTAAGTCAGCTACACTTTCACGGCCTAGCTCAGTCCAATCGACTTTGCCGAAGGCTATGCTTACTTTTTATCCCGGAAAACTTCCGGAAAATTCGGAGAGAGAGAAAATCAAAGTTGCGCGCATCCTGTTGTAGTTAGTATATAAAACCAAGTTCCATTATGTATTTTTTTCACTATCTAATCTCGTTTAAAACAAAGCGATCATGCTAACATTATCAGTCCATTGTGCAGTGCAACTGAAACTGCAGATAGCTTTATACCTACTGTATATGTTCGAATAGGTTTACCAATTTCAAGATCACTCCAGGACATTTCTTTAAATCTAGTTCACAGAGATAGAATCGCCTATTGATTCATCTATCGCCGGCACACTATGAATGAGGGATTACGCTGGCTCAATACCCATTAGCAGAATCCATACACTATAAGTACTCTCCGGATACAGGTTTCCATACGATGTTTTCCTTCACGTATACAAAGGCCGAAAATTTGAATCCCGGACGGGCTCCCTAAATAGGAGATTGCAGAGCTCTTTAAACCACTAGTTCACCGTTTCTGCAGAGAAATAACACTAAAAAGGTTTCGCAGCCTCTAGTGGATATAAAGCGAGCTACGAGTATATATATATATATATCCGTCTATCAACGCCCATTTCACCTTTTCACTATAATAGGATTGGCAATCTAAAGGCAAGCATCATTGAAACACTAAAAATCTACATCAATGGCATACATTACCTACACAAGAAGCGTGTTGATCTAAAGGAATGAGATCCGAACTATTTTCAGAACTGTCAACTTAAATTTAGTTGAGAAGCTGTGTACAACTGAAGCACCCGTACCTACTTAGTTCATCAAAATGAAAATCTATCATAAACCCGGAAAACTTAAGCGGCTTTTATGGTACACTTAATTTATTAAAAATCAACGGTAAACGGACCTCAGCAATCAGCATCAACAATCACCATGGACTGTTGGTGCAGTTAGTTGGTTTGAGGGAGGGGGTTCTTGTTTGAAGTTGCCACGAATTAAATGACCGTGAAATAATACATACTAATATTATAAATGCGAAAGTCTGGGTCTGTCTGCTACGGTTTCACGGGCTATCTGTTCAACCGATTTTGTAGAAATTTGGTATATACTTTTTATACGGTTCCTTTGGGAATCAAATAACCCTAATCCACGCGGACGAAGTCGCGGGCATCATCTACTTCCACCACTACAGCCCATTAACATCTCACTGCTGGGCACAGGCCTCCACTCTCGTAGGAGAGCGGAAATTAGAGCTTAGACCCACCACGCTGCTCCAATGCGGGTTGGCGGGCTTTAACGACTATTATCATGTTAGTGATAATAACCGGGACCGACGGCTTAACGTGCTCTCCGAGGCACGGGGGTGAAACACTTCCAACTTCCTAACTCCGGGCTAGTACTGAGAATTTCTAGTCAGAAAAACTCAATACTGAATTATGGCCCGACCCGGGACTCGAACCCAGGACCTCGTCGGCCGCAGGCGAACCTGCTAACCACTAGACCAACGAGGCAGTCCTACTTACTAATAATTATTTGGTAGGTATAGCCAACATATTATGTTAGAAATTAGAGACAGGTCTCCAAAACCCGTGGACTTGGTGACCCTAACACAACTGCATCATTACCTGGAAGTCGGCCACAGTGTCCACTTTCACCTTGGCCACGCCGCTGTGAGCGTGGCCGATCTTGATCACAACAGGGAACTTCGGAGCCGTTACCTGTTAACAAACAAATTTCCCTTATTACGTAAGTATATCCTGCTGCTAAGTTAAAATCCATACTAATATTATAAACGCGAAAGTGTGTCTGTCTGTCTGTTTGTCTGCTACGCTTTCATCCCATCTGTTCAACCGATTTTGCTGAAATTTGGTACAGGGATAGGTTGTAAATTTGTGACCCGGGGAAGGACATAGGCTAGGTACTTTATCAAAAAAATATATCTGTGCAACCGATTTTGATAAAATTTGGTTCAGGGACATGTTGTATCCCGGGGAAAGACGTAAGCCTCTTTTTATCCCGGGAAATTCAAGAGTTTCCGCGGGAATCAAAACACCTTAATCCACGCGGACGAAGTCGCGGGCATCATCTAGTAAGAAATAAGTAATCCATTCTAGCTACTAAATGCGAAAGTTTGTATATTATGTAGGTACCATCTGGTACTTTTTTGCGGTCGATCCGATCAACCGAATCTTGGCGATTTAATTCCTGTGCCTTTGAAACATAAAAAAAACAGGTCAAGTGCGAGTCAGGCTCACGCATAAAGGGTTCGTACTAGGGCGTGCAGTCGATACTGCTTCTGAGTACCGGGAATTTTCGGACCGATACTGGCATAGAACCGGGAATTCCCGGTACTTTCGATACTTTCGATACTACCATAAATTATCACAAAACAAGGCAAATACATTACAGAAAGTATGAAATAGACCAACTATTTGACATAATATATAAAATGTCGCGTAATATTTCCACACAGGATCATAAATTCATGATTTTTAATGAACTTGTGCAATAATTCGCATCGTTCCAAATTTCAAACTTTTATTGTAGTTCAACGCGAAGGGCCGGCGTATAGGTTTTACAGTGATAGCGTGGGACATCTTGTCTGAAAATACACTTCGAAAAGCTGTTTTTTTATATCGTGATAATTTTATTTTTATAGCAATTAAATGCCTCAATCAATTTATTACTACAAGCAGTTTCTAGAAAAAAGCCCACTACCACTACAACCTATTAACGTCCCACTGCTGGGCACAGGCCTCCACTCTCATAGGAGAGAGGGAATTAGAGCTTAGACCCACCACGCTGCTCCAATGCGGGTTGGCGGGCTTTAACGACTATTATTATGTTAGTGATAATAACCGGGACCGACGGCTTAACGTGCTCTCCGAGGCACGGGGGTGAAACACCGCCAACTTCCAACTCCGGGCTGGCACTGAGAATTTCTTAATTGAAAAACCCAATACCTAACAATTTTTATGCCCGACCGGGAATCGAACCCAGAACCTCGTGATCCGCAGTCGACTACGCTAACCGCCAGACCAACGAGGCAGTCATTCATACTTACCATACTTACTTACGAGGTAGTTATTCATACTTTAATGTATTTGCCTTGTTTTGTGATAATTTATGGTAGTATCGAAAGTATCGAAAGTACCGGGAATTCCCGGTTCTATGCCAGTATCGGTCCGAAATTTCCCGGTACTCAGAAGCAGTATCGACTGCATGACCTAATCGGTTGGTCGATTGGTTGGCCGATCGGTTGGTTGATTGGTTGGTCGAACGATTGGTCGATTAGTTGGTCGATGGGTTGGTCGATCGGTTGGTCGATTGGTTTGATCGATCGGTTCATTGGTCGTCCGTTTGGTTGGCCGATTGGTTGTCCGATTGGTTGGTCGATTGGTTGGTCGATAGGTTGGTCGACAGGTTGGTTGATCGGTTGGTCGAATGGTTGTTCGATCGGTTGGTTGATTGGTTGGTAGATCGGTTGGTCGATTGGTTTGATCGATCAGTTGGACGATTGGTTGGCCAATTGGCTGTTCGATTGGTTGGTCGATTGGTTGGTCGAGCAGTTCGTCGCTCAGTTGGTCGATTGGTTGGTCGACCGGTTGGTCTATCGGTTGATCGATTGGTTGAACGATCGGTTAGTCGATTGTTTGGTCGATCGGTTGGTCGATTGGTTGTCCGATTGGTTGGCCGATTGGTTGTCCGATTGGTTGGTCGATTGGTTGGTCAATCGGTTGGTCGATCGGTTCATTGGTTGGCTGATTGGTTGGTCAATTGGTTGGCTGATTGGTTGGCCGATTGGTTGTCTGATTGGTTGGCTGGTTGGTTGGTCGATCGGTTGGTCGATCGGTTGGTCGATTCTGGGTTCTTGGTGGGTTGGGGATACTGGGTTCGGTACCTCTTAGTATTTCTATGTCTCGCACGGAGAGGACGGTGATTCATGATAGCCACTAAGAGCCTCCAGTTTACTGTCCAGAATCCAGTTCCATACATCAAGATTGGACTGACCACAGTCTTGGTTTTTTCACTAATTATCTTGGTATATAAGATTTAACGGAAAAACGCTGAGCATTTTAGAGAATTATGAATTCTTCCCCTCTGCCGTTGGTGTCAATGACAGTGGAGTCAAAAATCAAAATTTAGCAGCCATAATCCTGGTGCTTATGAGGTATATTTTATATTACAGTAAACCCAGTCATTCAATTTTCATTCTTTTTTTTTTAAACTAAACTTTGAACTGAAATATAATACGATTATCAGAGTAGCATAATTAATCTACTGTAACTCATTACAGCAGAACAAATTTTATTGGAGTGACAGATTCATCAATTAATTGATCTTCAAAAAAGCTGGTAAATAATATTTAGAAAGACTAAGTATAATAATCAAAGTAAAAATAGGATTTTTTATACAAATACCTCGAATTTGTGATCATAAAATACAGTGTAGTGAACGAAGTTCTTGTTACATTCAGAAATATCCGCACTTAATTAGAGAAGTAATCTATTTAATTCGAGTCTCGAAAGTATCAAAAGTACCGGTTTTGTGGTGTGGAGAACCGGGACTGAAAATATTCAGAAGTCTCGGGAATTCCCGGTACTTTTGATACCGGTAATTCCCGGTGACATGCCCTAGTTCGTACCACCATACAATATAAATTATCTAAGTAAGAAGAAAAATGTCCTAACAGCACGTAATCTGCTGTGAAATAACTGGCTGTCATATGGCGCTGAACTGCAGGTAGCGCCTGACAAACAATTCATCACCATACATTCATTAAACATAGCATAAATTACAATATATCAATGAAGTTGCTATTATAAGCAATTAGGTACTTCTTGATGAAAAATATAATAGGACGGCAAACTTCTAATAATATAGACATTGTGTAAACAATTACTGTACCTAATCATAGGTTCATGTTTGTTGTATTCATAGAATAGGTACCTGTATAATATTATTTACCCATCGTAATAATTGTTGGGAAGATATTTATTTTGAAACTAGCTGATGCCCGCGACTTCGTTCGCGTGGATTAAGTTTTTAAAATCCTTCGGGAACTCTTTGATTTTCCGGGATAAAAAGTATAGGAATAGATGTCCTAATATGTCACTCTCCAGGTCGTCAATTATGCCCATGCAAAAAATCAAGTCAATCCGTTATTCTGTTGCGACGTGATTTATTTCCCTTCGTGTGGCAAGTAGCCATATTATGGCTACTGGGCGTTTTTGGGACAAACCAAAAAATCTACAAACCAACAAACACACTTTTGCATTTATAATATTAGTAAGATAGTAAGAAGGAAGATTAGTAGGATTGTGCATAACTGTGTTAACACTATTAACATATTTTACACCAAGAAATTAAGAAATAAGTTAAGATTTATGAATACTTGAAGTTTATTGATGCTAAAGATAACTGCTAACCGATATGCACATTATAAACACAATAACAAAATTTTTGATACAAAGCAGATGCTCATGTTTACCTATCTACATATACATTCACAATTTCTTATTCAATGAACTTAAATTCATTTTAATTATAGTTAAATTTCATCTAATTCAATTCAATTTTCAATTCAAGCAATTATAAAGCCGATACCTAAATATAATAATATACTTACATAGGTATAATAAAATAATATGGTTTATTGCTAGACTCTTCTGTTCGTTGATTATCAAAATTATTTATGTTACGGACATCCCTCATCATGGATAACAGTCTGAGTCAGTGTTTTTCGATATCTTCTTCCGAGATCATTATCGACAAGGCCGTTGCCAAAGTTGGGTTACACACGCCCCGTAAAGTAATAGGTACGTGGTAATAACAAGTAAGTGTAACCAGCTTTATAAAGGATAGGCATTATAGATATAGGTTATAAGATAGGGATTACAGTCCTACCTACAGATTAAATCATAGTGACACGGGCTACGGCAAACAGAAAAAAGTGCAGTCTACGTTCAGCCTCATTAAATCAACCCATTTTTTTATCACTTTTCTGTTCTACTTGGTAATTATGATTGAGACGACGCGTCACGCGATGCTTAATATTATATCTTTATCTATAACTTTTTGAATAAAAACGGCAATGCTTTTATAAAATAAAGCTGAAACCACGCCAGCTACTCGATTTAGCATATAGAAGTAGTAATTTGAAATATTAATGTACCTACCTACTTCTGTAATTTAAGTAAGGCAAGTTAGATGTAGGTTAGGTATAGGTGGGTATAATACATAATATTACGACTATTTGCATTTTAACCATTAAAATTATCTTGGCTTTTCTCCCGCAAATAATTTTACCTACTTGTCGTAAGTTCGTATGACTAAACGTACCTATTTGAACTAGTCATAACAATCATTTCAAGAGAAATCGTTTGCATGCATTTGTCAGAAGGTTACTGGATATTGGCGCTGATTCAATAATCTATCATTTTCTAAATCGAGACACTTGACTATCAATAAATCAAACATAAACTTTGGTTATATACTTTTGTTTATTGCAATGGCGCTTAACTGCTTTCGTGATGTGATGCAAGATGAAAAACCTATCAAACTATATTGGCAATATTATTCAAATAAATCCAAAAGAAAAATTACGACTATAAATACCAGAATAATATTCCTAGTAGACAAAGGCTATGAGGAAAGAGTAGAAGTCGTCGATCATCAAAATTAATTTTCTGCATGCTTAAATCGGAGTTGATCATAATAATTTAATGAACTTTTATTGAAATAACTTTTCGATGTAGCTATTGCGAATCATAAATACTAGAATCCTCCATCGAATGTAATTTATAAATAAAAACCGGCCAAGTGCGAGTCGGACTCGCGCACCGAGGGTTCCGTACTCAAGAAGTAGGTATAATTACCTTTGTTAATGAACCGCAAAACTAACTTTGTTTGTAGAGGTTTACTGTTAATATCAAAAAATTACGTTTGTTGTATGGGAGCCCCCCTTTAATATTTACTTTATTGATAATTAATTATTTATTTTGAAAGGTAATATACAAGTTAATATTCTGTGAAAATTTGAACCGTCTACCTGTTACCGTTTTTAATATTGAGCAAAAAAATACGAAAAAAACACGTCTATTGTATGGGGACCCCCCTTAATATATTTTTTTTTTTAATTTTTAGTATTTGTTGTTATAGCGGCAACGGAAATACATCATTTGTGAAAATTTCAGCTTTCTAGCTATCACGGTCTATGAGATACAGCCTGGAGACAGACAGACAGACAGACAGACAGACAGACAGACAGACAGACAGACAGACAGACAGCGGAGTCTTAGTAATAGGGTCCCGTTTTTACCCTTTGGGTACGGAACCCTAATAAACGATAAAGGTAAAGTAATAAAGAAACAGAACAAAAAGAAATTTGAGGAATACAAAATTTCGTAAAATCGGTAGAAGAGATGGGCCGGGTGAGCAGACATACCTACACACTTCTGCATTTTATTAGAATAATATTCTACATACGCATCGATACAGAATTGGAAACTACTGAACACTGTGTTTATACTGAGATCGACTCATGGTATAATTAATACTCAGTTCTAAGAAATGAGTGGAAATTAGAAAATGCGCAAATACCTACTCGGCATAATAAGCAGCATTCAAAACATAGATGTTTTGTGTTATTACGTCTTGGTGTGTGAGTTTGTAAGACTAAACATTAAACAATAACATTCTACACAATAGGTAGGAAGGTACGAAACATCACCAAAAGGTTAAATGCAATTTAATTTAAAATTATCCACAGTGCACAAGGTCGAAAGAACAAACAATATTCTTCGTGCTGGTATATAAAATTTAATAAGTATAGCTAATCTCATCATACCGTCAAGTGATAATTTTTGCACGGATAATATAACCGCACGAGAAAAATGTACGTAGGTAATGGGTATGTTTATATTCTAGGATTGTGAAGTTAAGCGTAAATAATTACATTGACATTATGGAGAGACGCTTCGTCGGCTTGTCTTTACGTTCTCGCCATCACAGACTACGAATTATAAAAAGCAAAAATCGAGCGAACAGAGCAAATACAAAAGAGGGAGCGATATTTCATAGTCGATTATTTTAACCCAATGTCTTAAAAGTTGACATTAATCCTAAAGACGGCTTTTCTTTGGCACTTTTGAGATTGTTGGTCGCGGCGTCACTGCTACATTATGAAAAGGTTTCCGCGGGGGCGTGATCGTGGGTGGCTCTGCATCAAGTGTTCGGTTCTATAGGATTTAACAGATCGCAGTGGTGACGCACCAGTGCCCGTCAACTTCGAGAAACAGACATCATCGCTCTGTGTATATTACTATTTATGGTTCGCTACAACTTATGTATTGAGACCTCTAGTGATTAAACGACGCTGTCCACTCGAACTTAATATCCTTTGAGTTCTTGTTTAGTGTTTACGCATTGTTACGTGCCAGACGCATCAGTCTTCAAACGTATAGTATGTTGCATTGCATACAGGGGAACGAAATGATGAATAAGTTTTTCACAATACTTGGAAACATTTTTGTGTCGTGAAGTCATGGGTTTATTTTCTACGAAGATTTTTCGAGGATATTTTACTACATGAATAAGCACTGACGGCGCCAGGAGGCCGGCGATAATTTGCACCATAACAAGGAACAACTTTATCTCCTGATCAATCTATATGATAACTTTGCGGCGACTATGGAAGCATTCAATTCAAATATCAATACCGTCGTCGCTCAGAATAACTCTTAATGACTATAACCAGGCGAGAAATAGTATTGCACAAGTCTAGATGGCATATATTGTCCTCAAAGGACAAGACAATTGTCATTTATCACTATAATGACTGTCTTTGATGTTATCTCACCGCCATGCGTTTGTTTATTAAAGAGTGTATCTATTATACCTAGTTAATGCGTTATCTAATCATCGGAATTGAGCGTGTAATTTAGTCTGTGATACGAATGTGAACTCATTACTGCTATTGAACTTACTCAAGGTGAGTTTTATGTATGTACATCGATAAAATTATTACCTCTGATCAGTTAAAAAAATGTATCTGGCTCTAGATAAGCACATAAATGAAATATAATCTTTTGGCGCCAGATGCATTAGTTTAATAATTGTATTCTATTGTTTACACGTCATCATCATTAACAATCATCTCTTGGAAGGACTTCCACACGCCACGATCTTGCGCCGCCTGGATCCACGTTTACAATTTACATGTATATTATGGGAAATACTTAAGACAGTTTCTAAAACAGGATATTGTAATCATGTTCATGGTAAGTACGAGAGAGGCAGTACATAGTTTAATATTACGGATATAAATAATGAAACATTAAAAGCCTTTATTCCAAGTTTATCTGCAATTCACGAAGGAATACAATTATTCATAATTAAAAGTTGCAAACATAAAATTGTTTCATGGTTTTGCAATTATAAGACATTGTCAAACCATAAAAGAACAATAAAGAAGTTGAAAACACGTTTAATTTAAATAAGTATTGTATAGTTATAATGTATAGGTAGTTATAAAGCTTTATAAAGACATATTATTACTATAATGGTGGTACTTGGTAGGTACTAAAGATAATAAAGAGGAGATATTTTTAAGTTCCTTTGTGTCACGAATTGCCGTTAAGGTCTATATATTCCATGACTAGATACAACCTAAGACCGATTGACTAACTACGGATCTTTATTTGGAAGTTCATAAAACTTCACGTGGGCATAGAACGGGCATATTTTTGGGTAGTAGCGAACAACTTCGCTACCCACAATGTACCTTATAGAAATCCTGAAATAGCACACTAACACATGTGTTAAAGATTACTCTTAAAATGCATCAGAGATTAAATAATAAATAAATAATAAATTGGAACGATACAAC
The DNA here is from genome assembly GCA_963932025.1 of Erebia epiphron. Taxonomy (NCBI): domain Eukaryota; kingdom Metazoa; phylum Arthropoda; class Insecta; order Lepidoptera; family Nymphalidae; genus Erebia; species Erebia epiphron. The sequence goes on along the minus strand of OZ009952.1, from coordinate 18,952,652 downwards.
AAAGGACTTACTGGCATTTCAGCTATCATCTCGCACACACTTTACTTTCCAACACCACGTCTCAACTCACTCTATACACAAAAGTATAACACTGTATATATTATGATATATAAGAATGTACACAGCACAGGCGTGCACCTCTGATGGCGAGCGATACTCAACTTCCTGTTTACAGAATGACGCCCGTATTTATACACAATGTCTTTTTCGCCTACCCTCTACCAACTCTGAATTTATTAATAGTGCAATACCAACATGAAATCAGTATTGCCATTCTATAAATAATAAATAAATGTTGCCAGTCGAACACACGATCACGACATTCGGCCATCCGACATTGTGCAACCTCCCGGTGCACAACCACCAAACATTTGCTTTGCTAAGCTTAGTTCGCTTCACTCCTTGCAACAATCTGTAGTGTACAACAAAACATCTTCATCCATTCATACATGCACGATGACATTTAGTTTTAGTAAATCACGACATTCGGGAGGATTAAAAAGGATAACAAAAAGGAAACCTACATTTTTTCAATTTAGTAATATCAAACTTAAAACCTCAAACCGATCTGAAATCCAAAACTATCGAGCTTTTGATCTTGAGATTTGTAAAGTGTGTGTGAAGTGCAATTAAACTGATTGATATCGCTGAGTCGAAATTTCACAACAGAAATAAAAATATCGCAATTTAAATCTAAAACTCATATAGAATAAAGTTAGGCAAATAAAGGATTAATTATCTAAAGCTGAATAAAAATCTAATCTGAAACTTAATCAAAGTCTGGAACAGTTACAGTCTAAAACATAATCTAAACAGTATGTTACATATACCGTAAGCAAAAGTCTAAAACTGAATTCAAATTTAATAAAATACCCAATATTTATTTTATTTCTTATACCGTTTCAGTTATTTATACCTTACAAGCATCTGACGCTGAATCTAAAGCTAAGTAAATATCTAAACCCTGATTACAATCTGTAACAGACCAACAGGTCCATCATCCTGAGCTCCACCTATCATGTGTCATACATGACGTGTCATGCCTGCTTTTTTTAAAAAAACTTTATTGAAATCGAAAAATTTATCAGAACGTAAAGGAAAGCTGATTTTATTAAAATTTTAGGACTTGACAAGAAATAAGTATCACACACTACCCCAGAGTTCACAATAAAATCTACAACCGCATCCAATGCAAACATTAATCAGGATTACTAATCTATCAATTCTTCAATTCAGTTGGATCTGCTGTACCATTAACTAATCTTTACTAATCGTTTGAATCAAATTAAGTCTATGTTAAATTATCTGCTCTAAATTCCTGACATCGTATACCTGTTGGCGGTAGACTGTTCCCACTATGTTAAATTATTACTATTTTAAAATCTTTAACTATGTAACAGTCAACGTTTTTAATAAATGAAATGAAATTTTTCGTAGCTTATTCAAAAAATTTAACAAATAGAGTTCAATTCTATTAAACACGCCTCAAAACACAAGTTGTTTTAGTTTATTCCCTTCTTTTCCTAACCTTTCCTTTCCGTGTTAACCTCTGAATAAACCCATCAAAAAGAGACAGCACCACAAAATTCAACCGAATCAGTTCAGGTTATGTTGTCCAAGACAATCTTTAACTTGTGAAATACTTAGAATCTTACCCAATGCTTTGAACTGGGTCAAATACCTGAACTTTGACTACAATCATCATTGAAAACCAAACAAAAAGTCCAAAACTAAACCTTAGTCCAAAACTAAATCCAACTCTTAATCAAAGGCTTCTTTGAAATGCAAAACTTTTGTATGAATTGAAGTAGAATCAGCTTGCAATTATTGTACAATACTAAATCGCTATCATATAATTATTTTAAATTAACTTTACTCAATAGCAATTTCAAATTAAAATACAAAATTCAAATTTTGCTGTAAATCCAAAGCTTGATACAAAACTAAATAATAAAAAAAACTAGATGAAAACCCCAAATTCAGAAATTTGAATTTAATACTCAAAACCTCTTTTGTGTTTTTTTTTCAGAATCATTACCTCAACATATGAACAAAAATCAAACCAATTATAAATAAAAACGTTACACCAAGTTATAATATATTACGTCAGTAACATAATATAGTATATATTATACTGAGTGTTTTATTCATTCTGCTTTTCAATACTTTTTGCTTTACTTTTCTGCGTCTTTTAATAATTAAAGTAAGTATTTACAAATTAACTGACGGTTGTAGGCCGGAGCCGCTAGGTGAGGGTATACCTTCGTCACGAGCTTGCGGATCCACAACGCCCGTGCATCACACGACATTATTCAATAAATTTGAGAAAAACAATATGTAGATAAAATTAGAGTAAGCAAGCACGCACTAGTCACTCTCTAGAAAATATAATTTTTACATCATATTATACTCTCGAGATTTTGGATGGCAAAAGATAATTAATTGCGCGATTTCATTTTCAATTGAAATAATAGTCTGTTAAATTTTATAATTCAGTTCATTATTTCAAATCACTCAGATAAATATATAGAAAGAAAACCCAATGTGACTTCGAGAATGGCGCATTTTTACAATTTTATTACTTTATTGAACGGGCTTCTCGTGTCGTGACTGTAGTTTCTAGCAAGCTACTTAACTTCGAGCCTCAAATGTTCAGCCCTTATATTTATTTATTTATCTTTCTTTGTGATTAGTAAATGTTCCAAAAATTTTAATCTTTTTATTAAATTCAATTTAACATTTAATGAACTAACTTGGTCAAACTGAATCACTGGAATGCTAATTAGTATTGACGAAACACGTTTGAACTATTTTTGGAATTATTATTTTTGCGATATCTAGAATTTCAAAATTACTACAACCTTCACCGTTACAAGCTGAAGTATATATCCTTCCGTATTTAATTCTTAACGCATTCCGAACATCGGACCGCATTATGTTGAAAGCCATAAAATAGTGTAAACAAAAGAGTGAAAGATCTATTAACAACAACAAACTTGGAACCTTTGTTTCAATTTACTTTTTGCATTCCTTGCTTGTTAACTTTTTAAACTACTAAGCATAGTCTACAAGTGAGTCATATATTTGAGAAACACAAATCTTTCAAATTTAACGAATGGGTGAGTGACCAACTGATAAGTTGAACCAATGACAATAAGGCTATTAAATGCATCATTTCCTAAACCACATCGACATCGATCTGGTACGTTATTATAAATAGTGTACATATAATAACTATGTTGTTGTATATCTTCAAATGAAGCATACTCATATAATATCGATCTAATTTCAATTTGCAAGTTCGTTTGATCATCATAGTTTTTTTTTTGAAATAACTATAATTCATTCGTATTTCGGTGCATTCAGATTATATACATCCGAAACACGTCGAGGATCGGTCGCCTTACATCGGGATCACTAATTAATCCATTTTAAAGTCCATACAAATACAATCAATTTTTGCGGCTTACCATTAGGTACAGTTATACTACTTGTAAAAATTGATCTTAGTCGTTTAAAATAACCGAAATCTATCTAAAATCATTCAAAATTTAAAAATGTAGAACTTCCCCTGATCAAAAACATTTAAAGGCACACAGGAACTATGAAAAATGAATAAAATGCCATGGTAGTTCTAGATAGAACGAGTTACTTGTACAGTAATCTACTAAAGCAGCTAATAATTCTGGACTAGAAAACTTGCTTTCATTATGTACATCCCTTTAGTTTGATATGTACGTAAAATTAAGTAAATAAAATACATTAGATCTTTCACGAACAGTTAGATAACATACTGTCAAAAACAGTAACATACTTGTTCACAACCTACCGGCTAATTAGGTCACAACTTATGGAAACACTTGTTCCACTCTCGTAACACACTTGGTTACATTCTATGGACTCACATGGCCCAAATGACATACATAGTCATTCTAAAATGGTGACTCACATGGCCACCTAGGTCACAACTTATGGAAACACTTGTTCCACTCTAGTAACACACTTGGTTACATTCTATGGACTCACATGGCCCAAATGACATACATAGTCATTCTAAAATGGTGACTCACATGGCCACCTTAAAATATCGACACACTTGGCCACTCTATAATAGTGAGTAGACACACTCATGACTACTCCAAACGTATACGAGCTCTCTGACCATCATTCAATATCTTTATTCTTACTCCCACAATACCAGCTACGCAAAATCGTCAATTTCAACTTGAAATCTAAGATATTCTAACGTCTCTATCTTGTATTCTTCCAAAATCCTTCATTATTAACCCCAATCACTGATAAATCTGTCAAGAGACACTAAGGCTTCCGTACATGAAAGCGGAACCCCTGATGTCAATCAACCTGTAATGCGATAGAAAGAAGTTCCCCTTTTTTTTTTAAACTACAAATGATAATGATATCAATAGCTGATATACAATACAGTACTAAAATACATATGCTGTGATAATAGCACATATTAAGAGTTGCAAATGGACTTGGTCAGTAAAACCACTATTATTCTTTCAGCATAGGTACAACTACCATCGAACAAATCACTAATAAAAGGGCAAATGATTTTAAGCAAGTGCTTATATAAACTTATCATAAATTACATGTCTGGCCAATGTACTTCACTAATGTAATTTAAGTTCACTCGCGGCACTAATATAAATAGTTGCCCTGCCACTCAAAAAAAATTACTTTTTAAACACTACAAATTCCTAAGACACCTGTTTTGATCGAGTCTAGTACTACCAGACTAAACTATCTAGATCACATAAAATAAGTATACCAGCAAGTATACTTTTATATCGATAATTTAAAACTAAATCATACTTTTATCGTATTTCTTATAAATCACACATGAAACTAATCAGAGTTCGATAAATTGCTTTGCATCCTAGTATTGACATGAGAATATCTAATTTGACATATTCACTTCTCTTTTTTTTTTTATTACTATTATTCACTCCATGAATTCTCTTCGTGAATAACCAGTATGCTACTCTATGCCTGGTTAATAGAAATTTCAAATTAAAAACTAAATTAAAAATTAAAAACCTTGTAAAAACAAAATTCGAAACTTAAACAGTGCGTAAAAAAAAACTACAATCTCATTCAGTACACTAGTCTGAAGGCACGAGGCTGCTTTTAAATTCAATAATCATTTAACTACATTTACACTAAATAAAACTTTAGGTAATGTTCATCCAAAGTAATGGTCCAGAGAATAATTCACAAATACTTGAGTTAATTAGAACTGATAATTATTTACCTATTTCATATCTCTAGGAGTACCTCAGGTTAACCAGTAGTAATAACCAAGCTGTATGGTATCGCATTTAATCATCTAAAATGGCTGCTCAGACGGCCGGTGCTAGTGAAATTTATTCCAGTATGTCAACTCTCATACTGGCGAAATTCTCGCTTGACGCTTTATTTGTTGATTATAGCTAAATAAGACAAAATTTCTTGGACTCATGTCCAGGACATGACATTTTTACATCATCTATCATAAATAAATACTATGGACACTATATTCAAAACTCAATTCACTGAAATTTCTATCGATGTGTTTTATCTAAACTAAATACCTTAGAATCAGAATTACTTCGACACTAAAGTAAACTGCTTACAAAATCGTAATTCGGGGATCATCCTCCTCGATGGAAGCCAGTCGCCAAGCTGGTTTGAGTTGGCAATTCATTCAGATGAGACTTCACAGTCTTAACGTCGTGATGACGTAATATTAAAGTTTACAGCAAACTCTTTTCCAATTTGTGGGTAACTAAATACGAAATATAAATGTAATTCAAATATTAATTGCCTTGATACAATGTCAATTATTATCGCACGAGATCATTACCAAACACTCGATTTAACCTCTACTCAAATGGAATACAACATAATATTATAGCCAAAATAGCAAATCTAAGAGTTCACCCAGAACTAATGTTATTCAATGTACCCACACAATAGGTGTCAAAACAGATTTAGCAATATCCAAAAGTTCTTTGCTGCACGTTATCTTTATAGCATAGCAAGAATGGATCTCAAGTTAACTGCTAACTTTGATTAAAGTAGTCAATCTCTTTTGAACTTAGTAAACGGAATACTCTTTGTTTAAAAGTTTTGAAGGTACGACACAGAGAATTGTGTCACAATATAACTACTTAGTGAACAATATTTTTCTCGTGTTAAAAAAATATTGTTTTCTTGGGTTCATTTTCACTTCTGAAGTTGTCACGAATTGCCGTTAAGGTCTATATATTCCATGACTAGATACAACCTAAGACCGATTGACTAACTACGGATCTTTATTTGGAAGTTCATAAAACTTCACGTGGGCATAGAACGGGCATATTTTTGGGTAGTAGCGAACAACTTCGCTACCCACAATGTACCTTATAGAAATCCTGAAATAGCACACTAACACATGTGTTAAAGATTACTCTTAAAATGCATCAGAGATTAAATAATAAATAAATAATAAATTGGAACGATACAACAAAGGACTTACTGGCATTTCAGCTATCATCTCGCACACACTTTACTTTCCAACACCACGTCTCAACTCACTCTATACACAAAAGTATAACACTGTATATATTATGATATATAAGAATGTACACAGCACAGGCGTGCACCTCTGATGGCGAGCGATACTCAACTTCCTGTTTACAGAATGACGCCCGTATTTATACACAATGTCTTTTTCGCCTACCCTCTACCAACTCTGAATTTATTAATAGTGCAATACCAACATGAAATCAGTATTGCCATTCTATAAATAATAAATAAATGTTGCCAGTCGAACACACGATCACGACATTTGAATTCGAACCTTTCATCAAAATGTATTTATTATCATATGGCAATCCAAAGCTTTTATTTTGGTTAACTTTTGTTAGGAACCCGATATGACTAGAACTAGATTTAGAGATAGAGATATATTTAGAGGCTTAAGTTTTTCAAGTATCCGGTTGGAATTTTTCAAAATATTTTCAAAACTTGTGAATCGCAGAATTTCAGTAAGTAAGTATATTATATTAGCCAGCAGTTTGTTTGACTTCGTCCGCGTGAAATAAGTTTTTTAAATTCCCACAGGAAGTTACCAATTTTTCGGGTTAATAAATAGCCTATGACACTCACAAATAATGTGGCTTTCTATTGGTACCAGAATTATCAAAATCGGTTAAGTGGATCCAGAGACCAAACCTTACCTGTTTATAATATTATTATAGATATCACTTTTTAAAACGAGTTTCATTGAAGTTAGCCACGTTATAAAATTCCAAACCATTAATAGCTATTAATGCAACTGTATCGTAATGAGGGTCATTTTAATTCGAGTGCTGTTTTTTTGATACGAGGCTTGCCGAGTATCAAAATAGGATAGTACGAGAATTAAAATGACTAATTACGTACAGTTGCATACAAGATTTTATCTACGACAAGGACGTCTTTATAATTTTTTACTTTATAAATTAATAAAAAAGTCAAATCAATCAAGTGCCAGAACCCAGAGCCGCTAAGCTATAGGTATCCTATTTTATGAAGATAACCATATCGATACAGCTACGACTCATAACGATACAGCTCCCATACAACGAACTGTATCGTTATGAGAAGCAAACACGAAAGAGGGTTCAATTCGATATAGTTGTCAAATTCGAAATTGGAACTTTTCGATGCTGGAGTAGATAAAATTAATTAAGCGCGTGCCTGCAGCACGTGTAAAAGTAGGTAACTGTTTTCGCACCGCCAACAGCGGTATAGTATTAACCTGTTAAACAATCAAAGGTGATTGCAATCATTTTTACGTAATAAGGCCCCAGTTTACACGAGTGATGCATTTCAGAATAAGGACCATCGAAGATAATAACACGCTGTGTAAAAGAAAATATTGCGGCAACTTGGCCCGACCCATATTGATAAGGATTAGAGGCATCTACAAACATTCTGTACCTATGTGCAACATGCAACTAATTGAAACCTATTTCTGTTATCTGACTCCTTCGCAATTAGCTTTAATAAAGCAAAACTTAAGTTTTTGAATACATATTGCTCTCGTATATTGGATATTGAACAGCATAATCATAAGAAAAATAAAAAGATAAAAAGGAAGACTGGAGTAGGTACCGTACCATCCAAGAAGGTAAATCTAGGCTATGAAAATAAACATGAAATGGGAAAACATAATCTGATATCCGATCAGTAAAGAAAATATTATGTTCTCATCGGAGAAAACGCTCAACATGAGAAAGGTAATTGAAAACATCATAAAGATACATAAAGTTGCCAATATTTGCAGATTACCAATTTCAATAGATATGAAGCATTTAATCCTATGAATAAGGTACCTAATATATCTAAATTGAGAAGAATGGAGATTTGGTTAAGTTTTCATTTTGACCGCATTTTATCTGCCAGCACTTTCATAAATAAGGCCTAGAGGCAATTTTACAGAATGTGAATTGCTGAGGTCGCAACAGTACCTACATAGGTAGGAGCTCCTTTTTCATAAGTTCATATTCTCACGAATCTCAGTTCTTCCGAGTAATCTTCGTCACAAACGACGATAAGCAATCTGCTACGTAGACTTTGTTAGCAGATTCATATACCCATTAAGAATGTACTTCGAAGTTCTGTTTACAGATCTGATGACATCTCTTGTTTACATAAGGCGCGATCCACTGATGTCATGCGCGAAATCTAATTCTGATGAATCATCAGCTTTTACCGCGATGCACCGATAAGAGCTATACGAGTATGTCCTGCGTGTGATATACGGGAGGACCTCGGCTCACGGCTGGCATACCGAGGCCCACGTGTTACTGAAGTTATTGATGGCTACAGTGGGCGCATAATAACCGGCCCGACACAACGAATTGTTCAGTTACTGATTGCACGCTACACAGAACGCGTGTCGATTTGGACGCGAGCCGGTTTTGCGCGGGAGCACTTACGATAAACAGTTTTATACGTAACATAACCCTATTAAATACATTTCGGACCCCGTCTAGTGAGTTACAGTGAATGCCCCAAACTATTGGATGAACAGTTGTATACCTACAGGCTGAAAGCGAAGCTGAAATATCAACGTGTGCAGGTGCAATGTTTGTTTTGTTATTGATTATTTTATTGATATTTTTACGATATTTTATATTGATAACTCAGTAACATCAGAAACTATATTTTACTGCTTGTTTCATTCATTGATTGAGGTTTCATAGCTTTTTACTCAAAGGTATTCGTCCTAATCGAGAATTTTCGGCAAACATGTGTGACGCCTGCATAAATATCATGAAAACTATTTGCTGAGTACATAATTGCAACTATGTGGATATTGCTTGTAAAGCAAACGTGACACATTCTGTAAACATCGTTAACGTTTGGTAAGCGTCCTAACATCCGATAACTGTTACTTCATAATATCCAGGTTTAGACTAGCACTTCAAATAATAGTTATTCTAGATATAGGTACCTAGCGATGAAAATAATTGAATTAAACTAAGTAGACACTTAAAATGAAGTGAAACTTCTTTAGAATTGTTGTGATTTGAAAATTCAAAGAAACGAAAAAATGAAACGAAAAAGCGACACCAAAAAAAGACAAACATATATAGGATTTAGCCTGCGAGAGAATGAGATAGAATACAAGTTAAATAATAAATAAAATAAAAAGCCATTTATTCACATATCTTACTTAAAACTAAATTACAGTATTTGTGATAATTTCTTATTTCACTTAATTTACTATTAAAGTGTAACATTACAATGATTGGTAGTGTTCTATTAGTACACTACCATGTAGAAAACTACGAGATATGGGCCCCTTCTCGGGTAAAGGCCTCCCCCAACCTCTTCCACTTCTCCCTATCTTTTCCTAGTTTCACCCAATTTTTCCCCGCTGTTTTTATGATATCATCAGCAATACAAGTTAGGTATATTTAACTTATTCTCTTGTAAGCTACTTTTCTGAAGTTTCATTTCTGCCGTGTGTGAATTCACACAAACTTCAAACATGCAATTTCAAACACACACTTTTTTTTAGATGATCTAAACCAGCGTCTCTAAATAATTGAATTTTAAGTATTTGATCGCCAAAAACCAAATGCACGAATACCAAAACTTGATCTATTGATATTGTGACTGGAGAAGTGCAAAGACCTGCCAATAGAGGTGAAGGAAGAGCGTCGTTAGCAATCCCGCGGGACCCACGGGCTCTATTGATTAATCAAACGCCTTTATTGCATAATGGACAAGATTCGCTCCTTGCCTTGTTGATCGTTCCCACTCAAGTGCCTACAAAACAATTTGCTTACGACGTATGAATAGTTTCTGATGTTGATTTTATAAAAAGGTAATAAATTCATATATCTAAACGTGATATACTTATTTAATATATAAGCAGGTACTTAAAGCATTTCCTAACGATTCAGTCAAACCCTAGGCACCAATTATGTTTTGATTATAAAGAATTAAATGTAGAAATGTATTGCTTGATTTATTAACGTAAGCAAATCATTGAAAATCCTACCAGCAGTTCAGAGACATTAATGCTTCCAGCATGAAACCTAATAACGAACTTAAAAGCACTGACAAAAAAGATTCGATGAAATTGCACACAACTGCTATAAGTATTGATAATGACTTACGGTCAGTTTACATTGGACAAAATACTGAACAGACAACAGGAGTAGGGCCCGATGTCATACATGATAAACAGAGCGTATCACTACATATTCTGTTATTGTACTCTTACAGTATCTATACCAATATAAATCGAGGGGAACAACTTACGGGATCTCTCTTTTACAAAATGGGAACCATTTTTTCGAAATGTGTTTGAAACATAAATTACACTTGGCTTAATGATGAAAATTCCCGAAACGTTTGATATGAAATTACATATTATGATATTAATGAGTTGTCTCCTTCTAGGTCTATAAAGATGACTTTTATTAAATTTTTCTACCTATGTGTACCTGAGTACTAAGTTTGTAAATAAGGAGACCTATACAATATTAAATACACAGATTGTTCATGGCAGTTTGAGCAGTTTTCCTGCCAGTAATTTAAATATTTATATACCTACTTGGGTAGCCAAATTTTACTTGATATGGTTCAAGTTCGATACCAGTTTTGGGGAGCAATCATGCCAATTACTGCACATTCTTTATAATGTCTTCAATGTGGAGGTCCATGTTATGCATTTTAATACGAACCAACTCATTCTGGTTACTCAATCACGCCAGAACGGCGGAACAGATCTGGATGTAATTTGGCACAGATATAGATCATAGTCTGGAATAGCACATAGGCACCAAAAATCCTCAATCCACGCGGATGAAGTCGCGGGCATCAGCTCGTAATAATATAACTCTTTCAAATGTCTGCATTTCACTAATAATAGAATTACGAATGAATGTAACTAGAGGTTATATTATAAAAAGGGATAGGACAGGTATTACCTACCTACCAAGTTATGTGTTATGAGCTTTCAAATTTAATTTATATTTCATTGGGATAGTGAAAGTCGTGTGTGCTAACGGTATTGGAGATATTCCTAGGGCCGTGGCTCCTCTGGCGTGGAGCGTCATGACCCTTGATAGTTGACCCTGTATACGGAAGAAGTTAATCATGAACTCGGCCCGCACTCCTCTGTAACTATGAATTACGACGACATCGATGCTATTTCACTTGCCAGCTGAGGATAGGCACCTACTCTGTCTCATGGAATTATAATCATTATTTAAGTTACTGTTTGTGCGATCCTACCTGTTTTAAGTGATGATTTAAATAATCTTCTGCCGTTTTAAAATCAAGAAGTGATAACGGCATCGAACTCTGTTATGTAAGTTAGAAATTTACGAGTAGCTACAGACATGCAGCTTGTTTTCCGGAGACGGCTATTATCTCGAACAGTCGAAATATTTCCCACGGGATAAAAAACCCAAATCTACGCGGACAAATTAGCGGGCGGTTTTAGATTTCAATAAATGTAGGAATACTTAATTCTAAACCAAATTAAAAATATTGGATAGAAGCAGGCGTTATTTTGCGGAAGTCCATGATAATGAAGGAACTAGAAGTTTAATTCGCTATAACCCGCGACAGTAGGTAAATCTATGTGGTACAGTGTGTATCTTGCACTTATAGCCCGCGATATTCACCACACCACAGAAATCTTCCAAATTATTCTCAACGTACGTTTCACTCCGATACCGAAACGTCTTCAGGAGATGTTGACTCGACAATGCACGATTATAAAAAATGTTAATTAGAACTATTTCAATGTAACAAATAGTTCCTATGAACCTAAGATTTAAAATGCAACCTTCTCACAGTATAGAAGTAACCACGATAAATTTATCACCCTATAATATTAATTGTTTCAATGAATATTGTACACATGAGTGGAGAGCAGTCATCTTGGATATATATCACTTGACCCAATCTTGAGAATAGTGAGAGGCCAAGTTCATACTTTGCGAGTTGTGAATGAATGCAGACGCGGAAATCTACTAGTCAATTTGCATCAAATGTAAACATTCGTTTTATGTTCTAGTAATTTAAACATGATAACGTGACAGATTACTAGGGGTATTATAAGTATATATATCGATGACGGCAGTATAAAAATATGATAAAATATAGATTAAATTATTTCAAGGTTATTCTTCTACTATACATTTTTAAGTTATGAATATATATTACGTTCCTTTGTTCAGTAGTTACTTGTTATATAGTTCAAACTTCATATCGGAAAAAACATTTCAATGAATATAATATTATAATATAACAAAAAAAATAACAAAATTTTAGATTCCTAATAAAACTAAACACATTCCTTGCATTAATTGTAGAGAAAGCTCGCATAAGTAGCTCTGATAAAGAAGAACATTTAACAAATTGAAAGGGTATCTACTATCTACCAATAAAATTGGTTATCTTAATTCAATGCGGGCGTTGATTATATCGACCGAGTTGTAGACTATGAAGTTGATCGTATACTATTGGGATACACCACTTGAGCCGCGTGAGACGCACCGCGCACGCAATGTAATGATTAGTAAATGCACATAATGTGAGCAGCAACTGACAGGTCCAGGCCAACTCGAGCTATGCGGTGTCGGTACGGGAGACGTTGTAAAGTTCTGATGATGTGACGAAGTGATGGCTCGGCTTGCCCGCCTTGTAAGCCTTCAAATTGCCTCGGCAGGTAGGAGTCACCAGGCAGAAGTCCGAGCATGGCTCGTGACTCGCGAGCGATGCTCGACCCTGTTCGGACTATCTGGACCCGAATTTTTTTTCCATTACAGCTATTTAACGCAGTCAAGCTTAAGACGATCTACCTGGTTCGGGCGTTTATGTGCGATCAACTTAAAATTGAAAAACCCAACGAAAGTGTGCCGGATTGCGGATACTTATTTCGAATTTATTCTATTAGCTGTTAAAGATTATTCAATCTCAACTTTATGTAAAATCGTTACGCAACATTAAAAAGCGTACGACAAAACTTAAGTATGCATCTCAGTTGCATTCTTTTGTACAAACTAGCTGACCCGAGCATCAGAGTGGAATTTGAGTGGAATTTAAAAAAATCGGTGTGGGCCTAGAATTAAGTTCCTTAATTGACATCCTATCCTATCTAGAAGTAAATTTTGGCCTCGCTGACGGCTGAACGCTCCCAAAAAGTAGAAATACCTACTCTCCACTCCCTATATACGCATATGTATATACTTATGTAGGTATGCTTAAGTATTTTAAGGTGCAAATTATCACCTAAGTGTGCATTGTGCATGCATGGTGTGAAATCGCTGAAGTTGTCAGAGGTATAAGTTACAGAAGCCGACTGTTATGTATTCTGTGGTGTTAGCTAATATTACACATTTGTTCAATACGTTATAACTTATACGATAGAGGAAATATCGCAATACGTTGTAGTTTGATATCAGCCGGGAATGTCGTCTGGTAGCTGTAGGAGCTCTACTCGCGTTACTTCTTCGGAATGAAAACATCGGTTTCGTCTATACGGCTCAGGTAACAAAATAATGTGCACTACGCCACTGATTAAAATATGCATTACTTACCTACTTCGAAAATTGCGCCGTATGTTTGCTTTGTAACACGTGCGTGTGAGAATAGTACTTACTAAATACTGATTTAGATAAATAAATAATAAAAACCATTTGAAACAAGTAAGTAGCCTATATTGATTAGTATTAAAGTTTCATTGAGTAGGTTATTTAATTTATAAATTAATATTTATATTGTAGACTAGCAGATGCCCGCGACTTCGTCCGCGTGAAATAAGTTTTATAAATTTCCTAATTTTTCGGGATAATATATGTATAGCCTATGACACTCACAAATAATGTGGATTTCTATTGGTACCAGAATTTTCAAAATCGGTCCAGTAGATCCAGAGATAAGGTACCCCCTCAACGTCACAATATCACAACTGACAATTCACAAACTTTAACTCTTTATAATATTAGTATACCTAGATTAATATTTACGGTTTAAATATCAATCTATAAATCACAAGTTTTGCTATAGGTATACTTAAATGCTGATAGCGTAAAAATAGGTAATAAGCCTTCTGTCAGGGCTTTATTGCGTGTTAGTTTTTAGCATAAAGAGGAAAAAAAATCGGCAAAAAGAGAGGCATTAAAACAAATGCTTTAAAAAATATGATGTTTTCGTGATCGTTTCAAGCCATTTAGGTACACATCTCAAAACACAATTTAAAAAAATTCAATGCCTAAAAATGGCTTAAACATATAGGTACCTCTTAGTTCACCTTTCTTCGCTTTCGCTGGGTTTCAGATCATTTTATAAATAGATACATAAGTACCTACCTAATAGGCGTATCTAGCCAAAAACGTAAATATACGTGAAAACTGAAAGGTCTTTTGTAGCCTATTCTGTATTCAATAGTATAATGGAACATGTAATGCGATAGTACCTATTATGTCTAACAATTTTTATTTAAACCTAGTCGTATACATTTCCAAGTATTACCTGTGGTATTACATCTGTACCTACCTTACTGTGACCTAACGCAGAATTGGAACACGACCATTTAGAGTCCATTGTTATTCAATCGCCGCTACTAGTCTGTATTATAATACAGACTAGTAGTTAAGTATACATAACAATAATTAAATGGTTAACATGACTTTCTGTCAAGAATAAAATATTGTCATAATAAATTCATGGTAGGTACCTACTTGATAGATCGCTTTCCGAAGGTAAGAGCTATATTGAATGAAAAATGGCAGTTACTAGTTTAATCACTACTTCAGTTGTTAGGGCTAATCTCAGAAAATCTCAGGGCTCTTGACGACCTCCGTGGCGCAGTGTGTAGCGCTGTTGTCTTAACGTGCGGAGGGCCCGGGTTCGATCCCCGGCAGGGTCAATTTGGGAATTTATAATTTCTGAATTTTCCCTGGTCTGGCCTTGTGGGAGGCTTCGGCCTTGGCTAGTTACCACCCTACCGGCAAAGACGTGCCGCCAAGCGATTATTTAGCGTTCCGGTACGATGCCGTGTAGAAACCGAATAGGGGTATGGGTTTAATATAACTGCCATGCCCCTAACAGGTTAGCCCGCTACCATCTTAGACTGCATCATCACTTACCATCAGGTGAGATCGCAGTCAAGGGCTAACTTGTAGTAGATAAAAAAAAAAAAAACTGTATGGATTTCATGCGGTTTCCGCCTATGGATATAGAATTTCCTAATAAACGGATATTTCCATTGTAGGTACTTATTTAAAATTGGCCGAACGACGTTGAAAGAAATTTAAAAAAAGTCGAGCTTTGCTAGCTATAAAAGAAAGAAATGTGAAAATATTCTTACCTTAAGTATGGATCTAAAAATAATGCCAGTGATTTAATTTCTGCAATTAACCCGGAACGGGTAACTACGAGTAGGTACTAACTAACTAAGTAAAGTACATAATAGACAACTTTAGAGAAATGCAGTCTGAATTGGCACCATTGTAACTGTCCGCCTATAGTGCCTATCATAAAAAAAAAACATTACTATAGACAGTATTACCACAGCACAGGTAATGTATTACATTGTTGTATAGAATTAGACTCGTAATAATAGAAATTAGATAGGTATATAGTTACGTTTTATCATTTTGAAAAAAAACGAGCTTCCCATTTACCAGCCGTAGGTAGTATTGTGCTATAAATAAAGTAATATATTGCTAAATTTTTATCCGTAGTTATTTTCCTTTATATTTAAACCAAAGAACATATCAATTATGTCATACTATGATCTAATATATTGATGTCATATAAATAAGTAGAAGTTTTATTTGTAAATTATGACGTAAATAAACCCATAAATCAGAATCAATTCTATCAAGTTTCCCGTTTAATCGAAACTGCAAAGCAATATGAAAGGGAACTTTCTTTTACCGGTTCGTCTTGACTTTATCTAACATTTATTAGGTACCTACGTGAAATTCAAAACTGGCTGACAAGCTGTTTGAACTTGTTAAAATACCTACATTGGTATTTGGTCGAATAAGGTAAAAAGTCAAACGTAAAAGAAAAATATTATGAAAAGAATTGCATTCCTCATGATTGTAAGAATGTCTGTAATCTACTCGTAACCAGAGAGTTTTTGTATTTAAGAGCAGCAATGTTTCACAAAAGTTACTCTACCTGTAGGCTGTAGTCAGACTTCAAGTCAAGGACAAAACCTGACACGTTTACCTCTTTTTGGCATTCAATAGGTAGACAAATTGGAGCTGGCCTTGTTTTTACCTTGTAGGTTCATTATTCTGTGATATCGTTAAAATTATCATTTTACGCTTAAGTATACTGTGAGAAGGACAACGCTAGAAAGTAAGTACTAAAGCAAAAATTAAATTTTGATAAAAACTATTTGCCAAAATCAACTTATTAGTGACAACTTCGTAATATTTTGAAATGTTTAGTATCTGTAAGTAATTCCTTCAATTAGACGTAACGAAACGAAAACGATTAAAAACAATATTTATTTAAAAAAACAAATTACAGAGCATTTGTTGGCCTAGCGATAATTATTACTAGATTTTTTTTAAATTTTCACCATTTATAAAAGATTAAAATAGCCAGATATGCTTAAATAAATGATGTTTCCTGCATGTATGATATCCTCTATTCTAAGGCGTAACACATTGTTCCTAGGTAGGTATATGGAGTTCGCTTGTTGTTCTCAAAGCACTGAAGCGTAACAAACATGAAACAGTTCACATTCTTCTCCGTCGTGCGTTCACAAGAGGGTGTAAGTACCTAACTAGACTACGTGTAGATGCGAGTACGTAGGTACTTATCGTCGATCTTCATTCGAAATTCAAATGTATAATAGAGATAGAGATACTTACATAAATATGAAAGAAACTATTGCAAAATTTTACTAAAGCAAAATTTTACTTTATTTATTAGTTAGGTATGTTTTTAACGTAAGTATATCTAAATAGTAAATACCTCTATATTAATATAATGATCAAAGATATAGGTTATTAGGTATTACTACAGTTAGGCTACATACCTACTTATTTGAACCCAAGATTGGCGAACCGCATTGGCTGAGGAACCTTATCAATAATTATTTAATTGGTTTAGTTATTTACTGTAAGTAACTGAATAAAAAAGAAGAAGGTTCTCATTTCAATGCATATGCTTATATACTCGTAAATATACCTCGCATAATCCCATCACGTAAATACGCACATATTAAATCAGGTAAATCTTGAGGCTGCATCTGTGACGTATCTTACCCGATGATTTCATCCCACGCAAATCTAGGATTTATATCTTGTCTGGCCGGCGCCTATACTCTGATGTACCTGATACATACATAATTTGACAGACCATGAGCATTTAAGATTTAGATAATACCTTAACATTATTTAGTCATTATGTATCATTAGTCATTACCATTTAACTGGTACACAAACGTAAATTTAGATCTCTATTTATCCGTTAATATTCTATAAGTTAATTCAGAATTGCACAGTAATTTTTAGTAATAATTTCTACTTGCATAATAGATCAATAATGAACAAATTTTACAGTGTTCACTACGGTTTAGGCACAGAAATTCTTTATTCCGTGGGTTTAGGGTTCTACGACTGTTCGCAGCCCGCAGGGGAAGGTCCAACCGACTTATAATTTTTTAGGGCTCAGTAATCAGTACCTACTATCGATTGTGTGCATAGATGTGAGGGGTCTTTTTTACCCAATAATATAATCTAAAACAATGTAAACGTTTCGATGTTTGTAAACTTGTATTTTCGTTACTCATTCACGCCACGACGACTGGTTATTTTGCTGAGATATGTTACGGAGATCCAAAAAAAAAACCACATAATATGCTACATTTTATCCCGGAAAATTAAAGAGTTCCCGCGGGAATCAAATAAACTTATTCCACGCAGATGAAGTCGCGGTCATCTAGTTTTAATAATAATTTTAATCGAAGTATTGTATTCTCTTGCAGGTACCTATATAGTAAAAGTGATCAAATTAACTAAGCTGCGCTTACACAGTAGCTTCTCAGGAAATTCTCATACACACCGCTAGAAGTGGTAAGAAAATATCAAAATACTCTTCTAATTAATTATAATTCTATAACTTCTATTATGAAACGTAGCAATAGGTGAATATTACCTATGTGTGGTGTGCTAACTCGCAAGTCGCACAAAAACAACACACGATTATGAATCTCAATAAACGTCTGGGAAAATACTTACCTACTCGCATGATGCATTCCACGTTTTCAATTAAATGAAAGCACGTGAAAGTAAATGATTAATTTTGTCTGACCGTTAGCCATAGCCCATAATAGTTGTGTAGACGAACTTTGACCACAGAAAGTTTAATTATAATTAATATTTTGGTGTGGTGGTGTGTCAAATATCGCTTACAATGTGGATTATGTGTTATTCTGCGAGTACACAAGAACTAGCGTAAGGCCGGCGCCACTTCGCCGGTAACGGTACCTAATACTAGATGCCTAACTTATGCTAGGTTCACATTAGGCACATAGTTTGCGGCTAGGCTCCAAAACTTAGGGCTTATACTATTTTGAGGAGAATATTTACAATACAGTATGAATGCAGTTTAGAAAGTATATAGTCGTATGCCGACTCGTTCAATAGTACCCAATTTGTAGCGAATTTCGCTTCAAAATGCAAAAACGCGTTCAATCCAATCAGCATAATTATGAGCATTCGAACAACAAATAATTCAGTAGCCATAGCAGTTCAGTACGGATTGGTCACCAATTTGCGTCTCGGCGTTGGCTGGCAGACCGTGCGCCGTTAACTTTGTACCAAGTGTGAACGTGACCTTATGCACACTAGACCATCTTATACCACGCTAATAAGAGCATAGTGGACTAATGGTGCATAATTTTACAGTTAGTTATTAAAAATATTAATCGAAGCGACTTCGAAGCGGCAATATAATGTTTAGATTGAAAGCTTAGCGTAAAGTCAACCCGTGGTCAACCCACACAAGACGTACGATCAACGACGACATAATTGAATTTGGGAGGCAAAACAATTTGGCGGTTATTTATTACAGATACTTACCCGCTCGTATATTAAAATCTCATTAAGGAACTGGGCAGTTTCCATAAAGAGAGCCAGATGGTATTACTTGTTATTTTCTTCGTCACAAAATTAAGATATTAGGTACCTCTTTTACAAGTAAGGAATGAAATTGCTCAATAATTTACCCTGAATTTAAAGCTCCATCGGCATTTGAAATCCAAAGGGAATCTGCCAACACTGTAGCGACTCGCAAAATTTAAATTTAAAAATACGTTCAATAAAAGCTGCAATGGAAATACGGTTAGGGTTTTGAGTGCATACTCAAGAGCCCTGTTGAAAGTTTTGTGATGCAAAAGCATGCCCAACAGTTGAATCACGATTAAAATCATCCCGGGATTGTGCATTGTGAACGAGTCAGCGCCGCCACCGCCATGAAGCATGCGAACGATCTGTGCGTTCACTACTGGGTATAGTCTAGCTTTAAGGCACTGTGAGCTCACGAGATGAAAAAAAAGCGCCGAATTGAGAACCTCCTCCTTTTTTTGGAAGTCGGTTAAAAACCCCAGGCGCGGGGGGGTGAAATCAAGCAAGCGTATGACACAAAAAATGCGTTTAAATTTGTAAAAAAAAATATTAACTTTTCAATACAAATGAATCCGACAATGTGTTTGATATAGAAATATGAATTTTATCTTATATTTCTAGAGCTAATTATTGGTTTCCATAAGGAGAAAAATTGCTTTAAAAGGTAAATTTAGAGGTATGTTTAAAATAAATTTCAATGCAGAGATTTTTTTAAAATTGTGTTTTGAGATGCGGCAATGGCTGCTTAAAGGTCTTGAAAACAGCAAATTATTTTTACAAGCATACATTATGTCACCGTTTGATGGATATGTCACCGTAAGATTGCAAAGGCCGTTGGATTGTAATCTAACTAGCGATATTGTAAACCATCGATAGATTACAATTTAACGCATTATTTTTCGGTAGATTGTAATCTGTTAGGTGTATTAACCCGATAAAACCTAAGTGCCCGGCCGGGCACTACCTGATTATTTATGTCGAACCCTAACCTAATCTACAAGAAAGAGACAAGAAAATGTAAATACAATGAATATTTCAAAAATTGACACTCGGAAAATTGAACGGTTCACAATCCATCGACAGTTTACAATATCGCTAGTTGGATTACAATCTAACGGTTTTTGCAATCTTACGGTGACAGACACACTGCTTTTAAAAACCCCTTTTACGCTTCACAGGTTCCTCTATAAATACTAGGCAATAAATAAATATTGTCCATTAACACTTCACAATCTTTAATTAGGACTAGCCAAGACCGTATAAAATGTATTTATAAAAAGTTTAACACCTAAAAACACGTTGAGTATCTAGTATGAATACTTGAATTACTCATACTTAGAAAGAAAATGAATTAAACAATTTTGCTTATTTGGAACTAGATGCTGCTCGTGACTTCTTCTGCGTGGATTTAGGTTGTTCAAATCCTCGGGAACAGTTTGATCTTCCGGGGTAAAAGCGGTAGCCTATTTCCGTCCCAGGGGATCTGCACCAAATTTCTGCATTTTTTTAATCAATCAATCAATTTACTTATCTTCCCCATCAAATAGCATTATATTTTTACTGTAGGTAATATTAAAATTGGTTAAACGAATCGGCCGTGAAGAGGTAACCGACAGACAGACAGAAAGACAAGTGGACGGACAGAAGGACACCCTTTCGCATTTTAATATATGTGTGGATAGTAGGTAATTATTTAAATAGATACGGAAATCCTTTATACATTCAACGTCGACCACCTCTTATTTTGTAATCACGACGAATTCAGGGCATTACGACGTTTGCATTTTAATTCTCACATTACGTTTATTTTATAACTAGATGATTCCCGCGACTTCGTCCGCGTGGACCAAGTTTTTTCGATTTCCGTGGGAACTCTTTAATTTTCCGGGATAAAAAGTAGCCTATGTCCTTATCCCGGATACAACCTACCCTTGTACCAAATTTCATCAAAATCGGTTGAAAATGGGCCGTGAAAGCGTAGCAGACTGACAGACGGACAGACAGAAAGACACACTTTCGCATTTATAATATTAGTATGGATTCGCTGCGCAGTTTTTCGTGACAAGTTGCCGTGCCTTATTGAGCGCAAATCTTTTTCCAAATACAAACTGAGCAATGTCGATCGTAGCAATTTAGACCAAAATAATATTTTGTTATGTAATTTGTTCCCTCAACGTTTGACGAGATAGGTACTTGTTTGAATTAGATTTTTAACCGACTTCCAAAAAAGGAGGAGGTTCTCAGTTCGGCGCGAATTTTTTTAAAAATGTATGTTGGTGCATATCTCCGTGGTTTCTGAACCGATTTGATAAAAATTGCTATCAGTCGTTAGAGGAAGCTCTCGAGGTGGTCCCATAAAAAAACTCTGTGAATAAGTAAACGAATTAATAATAATAAATTAAAAGTCTAAATTCTGACTCCAAATCCTTAACCCTGACACTAAAAAGTTAAAAATAAAAATTCTTTCCAAAAAACCGACTTCCAACGCCACTGTAAAGTACAAAATAATTTTGATTTCTACCCACTATGTTGAAGTCGGGTGAGTCTGATGCGTCAACTTTGCTAATCCTTGTTATACCCGCCCGACTTCAACATAGTGAGTAGAAATCAAAATTATTTTGTATTTTACAGTGGCGTTGGAAGTCGGTTTTTTGGAAAGAATTTTTATTTCCTCTCATTTCAAAATGAAGTTTTTTGTTTGATACCTACCGTTTTGGCAATTGTCCTTTCCACTTTTACTTGAGGCCAGAATGATTTGCCGGTCTCGTTGGTTTGCCAAATCATTTGCAAAATGCACACAAAAAAGTGTTATAATTACGCGATATATACATATGTACATAAAACTTTAGTACTGCAGTCGTTTCACGATATAAAAGTCGGTGACATCATTAAGTGACCTGATTCTGCAACTGACCCTTATACAACAACAATTTTGCCTAAGTATTAGTTTTTCTTGAATATGCGCTTTTATTATAGTGATCGATTTCATAAGAGGTTAAGTACCTACCGCTAACTTACAATAATTCAATAGGATTCTTGTATAAACTATAAAGCGTACAGACTTGAAATTCGGAAGGTACATTCCTTCTATGGTGTAGAATCCAGCTAAGAAAGGGTTTTGAGAAAATCCACCCCTAAAGGGTAAAATAGCGGTTGGAAGTTTGTATGAAAGTCATTTGTTTTTGAAGTTAGAGACATGAAAATTGTCAAGAACGTTATTAGTTATAAAGAATAAAAACCTGTACCTATAAGCAATTTTACGAAAATGTACCTCAATAGGGGTGAAATGGGGGTTGGAAGCTTACATAAGGGTTCCAAGTTTTTGAAGTAAGAGACTTGAAAATCGGGATTTAGGTTATTAGTTTTAAGTTATAATAAACTGTGGCAATTTTAGGAAAATCTGCCCCACAGATTGTGAAATGGGGGTTGTAAGTTTGTATGAAAGTCCTATGTTTCTGAAGTTAGAGACTTGAAAATCGGGATTTAGGTTATTAGCTTTAAATTATAATAGCTTGTATAAGCAATTTTACGAAAATCCATCCCTTAAGGGGTGAAATGGGGGTGAAAGGTTACATACAAATTTTATGACTTTGAAGTTAATATAGACATGAAAAGCATTTAAGTTATCAGTTTTAAATAATAAAAAAAAACCTGCATAAGCTATATAAAGCATCTATAGATAGGCTGTTTGCAGCGGGAAAATTTCATAATCTCATAGGAAATCAACAATTGTACGCGGACGAAGTCGCGGGCGACCTCTAGTGTACATATATGCCGAATTATAGTTAAATCATCTTACTAAAATTCTTAACTCCGGCTTAGCCTGAATAATAACGTATGCAAAATTCTTGCTAAACACACTCAAGTAAAAAGGATTACACCTAAGGTAAAGTTGATGCCCGCGACTTCGTCCGCGTGGATTCAGGTTAATTTTTCGGGATAAAAAGTCGCCTATGTGTTATTCCAGACTATAATCTATCTCTGTGCCAAATTTCATCCAGATCCGTTCAGCCTTTCACATCCATCCATCTATCCAAACTTTCGCATTTATAATATTAGTATAGATTAGTATAGATAACACAGTAGTTATTTACAAGACTAAATACTTATAAGTAGTTATCCTTCATCTATAATAGCGAAATTACCTACGTTGTTTTTGTCCAGTTTTTTTATGATGACTTCGTGAATAAATCATTATACCTATTACCGTTTCGATACCCATTTTTATAAATAACAAATGTTATCCTTTGTGAGATAGAACTTTATCATGCATACCTACCTAATGCATGATAAAGTTCTATCTCACAAAGTAAAATAATATGAGCAATGATTTCGGGAAAGACGTCACGTCACACCAAACCATAATGTAGATGCAGTCACATAAATAAACATTAGTCGGATTAAATGTTAAATTTATTTTTTTCAAGCACATTTACTATACGGTTCATTAATAAAACGAATTGGGACTGGGAGTCGTTACGTATTCTGCTTCATTTTTCTCGATTCCTTTTAATATTTATTATCGACTTTAAGGTTTGTTTTGGTTATAAAAATACAATGTTATTAAAAGTCAAAAAGCCTGTTACTCAAAGACGCTGCGACATGGTTTATAACATTATTATAATGCACAAAATAAACATAATTAGTTTGAAATAGTAGATTATTAACCAAGGGGATAAAGCAGTGTCTTCTGTCGCGGGTGACGATTTAAATCGCGAGCGTAACGAAGGACTCGAGGTTTACTCCCGAGCGTAGCGAGGGTGTTAAAAAATTAAATCACGTGCGAAGCGAGGTATTTAAGACGAGTCCTGAGTGTAGCGAGGGATTTAAGTTCACCCAAGACTAAGACAGCTTTATCACCGAGGAAAATACTCTACTTTTCGTACCATTTGCGAAAAAATTAACACAATAATAATATGAGATAAGCATTTATTAAAAATAATGACATTTAAAAGTAAAAGTTAACATTCGAAGCATTGGTCCAATTATTGATAGAGAGAGTTACATTTTTGTTTGGTACATTTATTGTTGATGAGTTGATTTGAGTATTTCTCTGTTCTTGCGTCTGAGGAACTGTTTAGAACATTAACTTATATAGAAAAATAAATTAAAATAAACTTAACGTTTATGTATTTGAAGAAAACAAAAACGCGGCAAATTCCTAGACTAATATTTTTTTGTCGGAAAAGCAAAGGCATCAAGCTCATACGGCCTCGTCGGTTTTCGTAGGTAATTTTATTTAATAATAATAACTGCATAATAAATTCGTATTCCTTTTTCAAAAAGCTGTTTAATGCTTTATTTACAAACTCAATGGTGTAAACACAGATGTACATAGTTCAGTATAAATTTCGGTAAGTACATATTCCAAATTTAAATCACATTCTCCCCCTAGAGGATGAATGAAATTCAGTACAATTTTCTTTCCCTGTTTTTAACAGATTAAAAATGACTATTGTTATGTTCGCTTTTTGTGGCATAGAATGTCACTTTTTTGAGCAAGTGGTACGAAAATCTAATTTTCGTACCACTTGCTCAAAAAAGCCTCGCCTACCCTCGCTTCGCTCGTGATTTAAGTTTTTAACACCCTCGCTACGCTCGGGAGTAAACCTCGAGTCCTTCGTTAGCGCTCGCGATTTAAATCGTCACCCGCGACAGAAGACACTGCTTTATCCCCTTGGTTAATAATCTACTATTAATTTGTGATTCAAACTTTACTCATCTATATAAAGGTTTTGGTTGACTACAATAATATTATATAGGTATGATGATCTTTTTCGTACTTGAAATCCTACGCACATTTCACACAACAAATGTGAGCGACGAAACGAATTAGCGAAATTGAACGGAATGTCATTATAGATGTCTGATGTAGACGTAACAGCAGACAGCTTTCCGTGGGGCAAAAATGTAGTCATTTCATTCATTCGGAGTGATGTAATCGTTAGTGGATGATTCTAACATGCTTTCGGCGTTATTACTTCATCTGTTTTTCGCTACCGCATCCAAGGTCATAATAGCGATTAGTACTGTTTACATAACTTCAACGAACTTACTAACAGAAGTTGAATGTGAGTAATAAATTACAGGTAATAATAAACTTTGGATTTAACAGTGTTATGAACCGTTCCTCTTGTTTTAGCAAATTGCTAAATTTATGAGATCTAAATGCGTCAGTTTTTGAAATAATGCGCAGTGTAAACATCCTGTGGAAAATACAATCCAGGTCTAGTCGGCCAAGGTTGTGCAAGTTTAGCACAGTAGACTGTTTATCTGCATACTTTTATGGGCCAGTTTACTCTTCATATTACGCATTTACCTCCAAATTTTATCTCGTGATCTGATAAGGAGTATATAAACACATACCTGCAGCGGAATGTTAATTATTTTGCCGGAATCTGTTTTTTAATCTCTTTGCTTAGTTTTGCATCTAATTATTAATTATTTATTAAATAATAAGTTAATGTTTTTTTTATCATCATATCGATCGATATATCGATAAGTTAATGTATCAGAATATTATGCTTGTTAATTTTAAGTATGTTTTTTAAGAGACGCATTATTATGCTTTAATTTGATCAAAATTTAAGAACTTTGAATGCTCCAGAAGGTTAAATCAATCCCACGGACGGTTATCGTATTAAGTTTCTGTACATTCATACATTATGTTTTAGCAATTAGCATTTGATGGCAAGAATTTCAATTCGCAAACGTTCTAAAAACATAAATACTTGCCATCCATCCATTCATTCAGTATGTTTGGCTCAGGAACCTTTACTTTTATTTATGAATGGTTTATTTACCTACTAATCTCCTCGAGATCTTAAACAACTGGATTATGGCCAGAGTTATCACTAGGTTAAATTTACTATCTGGCACATCTTCACACTAGTGCCTAAGTAGGTACAACTTCCTAGTTCTCTTTCGCTATTTAAGACAGTTTATAAATTATTATACTACAAGTGTCTTACACTGTTAATAATGTAGCGAAAGCATTTTCTGTTATAGTTTTTGAGAATATACCACCACCACTATCACTACAGCCCATTAACGTCCCACTGCTGGGCATAGGCCTCCACTCTCATAGGAGAGAGGGAATTAGAACTCAGACCCACCACGCTGCTCCAATGATGGTTGGCAGGCTGAGAGGGTTGAGAATATAGTTATACAGTTGCTTAAAATCAGAAGAATGTCATTTAATATTTTCAATGAATTTATCTAATCTATAACAAAAGAATGTTTACCTAGTATCTACAGCGGTATAGTACATTACATCGCGAGACCGGGAAGTACGCGTTTTCTGGTCGAGTGTTAGTTAGACGGCCGACTACGCGAGGCCGGCTATATACGAGACCAGAAATGCTCTCCCGGTCGAGGTGTGTATAGTGCTTTTCAAAAAAATGAAACAAGTGACTTTTCTTTGGATTTCGGCAGAAGCAAATTATTTTTAGCTAATTCGGCCTCCGCTCTCAGAAAAGCAGGCGTACAATCTAAATCCATAATATCCTCATTTTATCGTCATTTTTAAATAAAAAATTATAACGATTAAGTATGTAGTTAATTCCCGCCTTTTAATATTATAAAGATAAAAAATAAATATTATACTTTTAATTATTTTTTTGCGCTGTGAGTGCTGAACGCGTAATACGGTAGACTTCCAAATTTAAACTATTTAGGCCAAAGAACATTATAACAAGTTACAAGATATTCAGGAAGAAAGATTCCAAATTCAAACTTATGATATGTAATAAAAATACATACATTCATTACTGGCTTAGGCCGGGAAGTTTAACTTTCGAACTCATTTACAGGGTATGAAATGTGCACATTTCATATCATTTTTTAGAAATAGTACATTACATCGCGAGACCGGGAAGTACGCGTTTTCTGGTCGAGCGTTAGATAGACTATAGACGGCTATATACGAGACCAGAAATGCTCTCCCGGTCGAGGTGTGTATAGTGCTTTTCTAAAAAATGACATTTTTTAATATATTGTATTCTGTAATTAAAAGAAAGTAAATAAAAAATCAACCTACAACCTAAGGTAATTGGTTTTCCGGGTACATTAATGTTTGTTTGTACGTGGGAATGTACGGATTGGTCTTGGGAATTAACTAAGTACTTATACTTTTAATATATTTTTTTTGCGCTGTGAGTGCTGAACGCGTAATACAATAGACTTTCAAATCTAAACTATTTAGGCCAAAGAACATTATAACAAGTTACAAGATATTCAGGAAGAAAGATTCCAAATTCAAACTTATGATATGTTCTCAGCGGGCGCGGCCAACTCGATTTTCGAAAACCGAAGCCGTGGCCCACTAGATTCGCACTGAGACGAACTTCATTTGTTTGTTAAATCGAGTAGGCCACGCTAGCTGAAAGAAGTGGCTTTAGAGGCCGTGGCCCACTAGATTCCACTGAGACGAACTTCGTTTGTTTGTCAAATCGAGTAGGCCACGCCAGCTGAAAGAATATGTACTGAAAATACATAAATTCTTTACTGGCCTAGGCCGGGAAGTTTAACTTTCGAACTCATTTACAGGGTATGAAATGTGCACATTTCATATCATTTTTTAGAAATAATTATTTGCATTTACTTAAACCTAGAATTAATGGAGAAATTGACCAAAAGGAAAAGTGGCTCCGATTTTTCCCGTCCGTAGTTTTTCCTTTCGATACATGACTGTTACATCACAATTTACAAGTCACAACTCCACTGACGCAAATAATAGTTTAACTAATATGAGAAATAAAAGAAGCGCTTACCAATCACTTAAGTCTCCGATAACCTTGACCTTACTGCTGAACCAAAAATCCATGCAAGTGTTTGATACAGAACAACGGCCGCTGGCATTCAGCCAAAACTTTCTAAAAACGGGTTAGCTGCAACGATTCAATTAAGCCCAACCGTCCGATGATTCGACAAGGAGGTGCATTAAAGTGTTTTAAAAAAGCTTCTCTCACAAACTCGCCAAATAACGTTCACAAATTGAATATATGATTTATGATCCCCGCTTAATTGTTTTATTAAATACTGACAGTCGTTAGCAAGTTGCAGCCGTTTTTCTCAGTCGTTACTCGTTACGGTACATTTTTTATAATGTAATTTTTTACAAAAGAATATGTCCTGAGCAAATTGTACTTATTTGATGTTTGTTATGCCAAAATTAAAGAAGTATCCATCTGCTATTTACTTTATAGATATCACAACACGAATAAGCTTACTAATACACAATTTTAATATGTATGTTTGTCTTATTGTCTGCTAATAACGCCTGTATTTCATATTAATTCAATATGAGGACGATAATATGTATATGATTGGAGATTATATTCTATACACATAACAGTACCACGACTGACTGGTTAATACACAGCCTAAGCCACTGCCTAAGGATTGCGCTAAAGAGAGATCTTGTGAAATCCCAACGGAATCTTCCAAAAACTTGAATCCACACGGATAAAGTCGAGCGAATGAACATATTGAACTCCGAAATAAGAAGCTGTCGTAATCTCATTATCAAGGTCTATTCACAGATATTGATTCCTGAGAATTAGGAGTCATGGACTTAGTCATCCTAATAATCTACGCTTAATTTAAAGTCTTAACAGGCCCAGGTGATAATGATCTAAACAGACATACCAATACGGATGTCTTGTACGTGTATAGTAAGATAGGGATTAAAAAATATTACGCGATGAAACCGTGCTAATCACTCAACTAAATGCGTCTAAAACTAGTGGTTCGCCCCGAACTGAGACCTCGCGGTATCCATAATTAAATGAATAAACTTTTAATGAGCGCCATCTATTGACAACATTGTGAAGTTCTGTTAAAAATACTGAAGCTCATTAAAAATTAAATAATTTCGTTTCCTTATAATATTTATCTAATTTTAGTATTTGTTGTTCAAGTACAGGATATAATTCAAATAATTGATCAAGTTTCAGGCTCGACCTTTCAGAAAATTGAGAGTTCTGATGTAATTGGACGTTAGAAAATCTCCACTTTGAAAGCCCCCCATTTCGTCAATTTAAAAAAAATATATTTTTGGACTCTATTCATAATTATCTTTAAAATGATATACCGCAACCCTATGTAACGCTATAAAAAATATTTTACTTCGCATTCGCTTCAATGAGAGCCCCCTGAAATAAAGAATTTTATAACTTTTTAAGCCATATTCGGCTGGAGGCCATCGGTTTACATATTATATATAAATTTGAAGTAATTACGTTCAGTAATTCAGAAGTTATAAGCTCTGGCAGACGGACGGACGGACGGACGGACAAGTGCAAATTCACTCAAGTAGACTCAGAGACCTTCGCTTCGCTCGGTCAATAATGTTTGAAGACTATACATTGAGATCGGTAGGCAGTCGGTAGCCAAAGGTAGTTGGATAATTTATTTTTCATCCTTGACGTAGGATATGTGTGTTACATATTATCACTTTTGGCTCAAAAGCGCAATGTTTTGTTGATATAAATAATAATTGAATAGGACAAGATTTTTGAAGCATATTTCCATTTCTTATATCCATTCACAACAAGATAAGTAGATTTAAAAAGTTTATGAACTCAGAATTTTCTCCTCTTTCATTTGACATCCCACTCGACATTAGCAGAAACAAATTTTGAGACCCCACTTTTTTGGTTGTAACATTCGTCATATCGATTTTGTTTCGAGTATAAAATGAAGCCTGTGTTTATAATTCTGAACCATAATTAATTAATCCATAGATTAAACATATACCCGCGAATCGATTGACACCTCATTCATCAAAATCGGCCCAGTAGTTTAGACGTTACGGTTGAACATAAATACAAACATACCTAGACCATTGATAAAATCATAACTATACCTTTTGGATTTTCCGTAAGTAGTCGGGTAAAAACCTTCATTCATTCGATCGTGACCGTGTTTTATCGCGTTTTTTATAATTCAACTAGAGGACGCCCGCGACTTCGTTCGCGTGGCTCAAGTTTTTTAATTCCCACAGGCACGCCTTAATTTTCCAGGCTAATTAGATTCTGTGTCACTCTCCAAGTACCCAACTATACCCATGCAAAAAATCACGTCGATCCGTTGCTCTGTTGCGGTGTGATTGAAGGACAAACTCTCTATTTGAAGTCCTTGGGAAAAGATAATTCAAAAACTGTAAAATCCGTATTTCATCATTAACGGAAGCCCAAATACACAGACCATACAACCAATAGACTGAGCATAGCGTGCCCCCTCACCAGCCAAACGTTAGCACTATCAGTACTAACGCTACGTTTTGTGCCTATAGCCGCCCTCAGTCCGTATTCGACCGTGCTCGGAAATTGATCGAGTAAAAAACGAAAAATAGGCCTCTCTGTAGCATTAAATGGCGTGGAAAGAGAAGCAATACCTCCAGCTATGTAAAGGATGGGATACCATTACATAAGTAAGTGTAGTTTTGTAATAATAAATGAAAATCATCAATACGCAAAAAAATAAAAAACATAAAAATATTTACCAAAATGAAAAGGAACCCGTTGATGTCTTTCAGTTTTTCTTTGTCTTTCACATGTAGTTCTACATATCTCCGTCTCTTCCACGCATAGCCCAGTGTAGCCCGTGTAACTATCGATAAATTATAATATCGATAGCCTTAGACTACTTGAATGCCAATAAATTAATTTACTGAGGTAAAACTGATATTTCATTAAATTCCGAACAATTCTGAAGTAGAAAAACAGGTTAGATGTCTATTATTTATTTGATTAAAAGTTGTTGTTGAAAACTTAAGTTCTTTGGTATAGAACTTGGGCACTTGGGCAATTAAAAAAAAAATTATATATCAGATAATTATCTATAATCATACATATGGTTGTCTTTTGCTGTTTGAATAAAATTATTTGTATTGATTTTCCAATGGTAATTTTTATCGATATATTTTTGTCCCGCAGCGGGCAGCCCAAGTGCCGCGGTAACATATACTTTGTACTTATAACTGTGTATAAGTTGACCTTGAGCCAGCCAATAAGAAATGCTATTATTACCTCGTCCCCCACCTGAAAGTGGTGAGATGTGTTTCAAAGCGAAAATGTGGCTATTAGCTCTCAATAGGTTTACTACTCGGTGCTCAAATACCAAGTTGCATGGCTATAGCAGCTTGAAAAACGACAGACTTTCATACAAACTTTCAACCCCTATTTTACCCCCTTGGGGGTAGAATTTTGAAAAGCTGTGACAAAGTACGTTCTTCTTTATTTTTTACCGAAAGCCAAATTACCAAGTTTCGTTAATATAATTTGAAAAATATCCCAACAAAATGAGAAATGAAGGCTTTTCATACCAACTTTCATCCCCTATTTCACCCCTTTAGGGGTCGAATTTTCAAAAACTGTGAAACACGTCTTTCTTCATTTTCAACCCGCAGCTCATATACCAAGTTTCATGGCTATAAGTTGAAAAACGACGGACTTTCATACAAACTTTCACCCCCTATTTCACCCCTTTAGGTGTGGAATTTCGAAAAACCCTTTCTTAGTGGATACCTAGTCTTCACAAAGAACACACTCTCCAAATTTCACGTCTCTAAGACCAGCGGTTAAGGCTGTGCGTCGATATATAAGTCAGTCAGTCAGTCAGTCAGGACTTTGAATTTTATATATATAGAAGATACGGAATTTACTTATTCTTACTTATCTTTATGATATGTTATAAAAAGAAATGCACTTAAAGTTTGGAATGTTTATCAGTTTGTTTACTTTATCTATATTGCTATTCACGATTAATTGATGTATGCTTATCTTAAATAGTCGTGGGAAGCGTATAAGCAAATGTTTTTATGATAAACTAGCTGATGCCCGCGACTTCGTCCGCGTGGTTAAAGATTTTTGATTCCCGCGGGAATTTCTTAATTTTCCGGGATAAAAAGTATCCAATGTCACTCTCCACGTCCTCAACTATAGCCATACAAAAAATCACGTCGATCCGTTGCTCCGATGCGGCGTCATTGAAGGACAAACCAACAAACCAATAAACCAACAAACAAACACACATTCGCATTTATATAATATTGATGGTAAAAAACCCGATAATAGGTAGGTATACAATTGTAAAACTTATATTACGTGAAAGAGCTTACCAATATAATTATTTCCCTTAAGGGGGCAAGCTTTCAAAAAATATATAGGCTAGGAGATAGCTGCTGATGTGATTTTCATATAATATTGTTATGTTGGTATTTCAGTAAAAATAAATTAGGATTAGATACGTAGGTATTGTTTAAATATAATTACATATCTAAGCCAATTATAAAATTATAATAAAACTAGATGTACTTATAATATACATTAAAAAATAAAAGGGAAAGATGATGTGAATTTTATATAATATTGTTATATATTTCAGTAATAATAAATGTCAGTTCTCATCAAGTGCTCGTATCATTCACAACAGTAACTATCGTCTGGTGGAATTTGTGATGGTCTGCCTGCAAGCGGCTGGGGACCTGACTGCTTATCGCCGCTCAAAGACGAGTTATTGTTACCAGAAATGACCAATAACTAGGAAGGCTTATTCTAGTATAGTATTAAAGTATGCGCTGTACCTAAGTAACCAGTATAAAAATTGACTCTATTCATCGGGGCGTTTACTAGATATTGCCTCTCAAATACATAATACATCGTTAAGTACGTCAAGTAGTACTTACGTCAAGTAATAAAATTTAAATTTAAAAAAAAAAACAAGGTTAAATTCTGCAGCGCTTCATTATAATTTGTGACCTTATAACTTTGTAACAACAATTAGATCTTCGCAGAAGTAGTTTTATGAACACAAAACTGCATCTTTGTCGGTTCAGTAGTTTTTTTGACCAGCGTGTTGGACTATGGCCAAATGGTAATGAGTAGAGGTGTCAAATTGTGTCAAACTTTAATATTCTGATAAATAAATGTTAAAATATATCAGTTCAAAAAATACGTTATAAAATATAATGGATAAAAAACTGGAGTTCCTGTGACCACAGCATCTAGGTTAGCGCTTGTCAAGGCAAATCAAAAGAGTCCAAACACGACGGGCTTACGATGAGAAGGAGTTCGACCACCTACCAAATCACGATTGCAGCACAGCTTGGTGGACTATGGCCCTAAAACATATCTAAGAACCTTCTCAGAAGCTAAACATATTTTTTTTAAACCGCATCTAAATCAGCAAAGTAGTTTCCAGAAAAAAGGTAACATAATAAAAAAACACGATAGGAGCGCGCACGATAGCACGATAACTTAAAATATATCTAAATCTAAAGAACTTTTTCACAGGCTATACATATCTAATGCAAAACACCGCATCTCAATGAGCCCAGTACTTTTTCAGAAAAATGGAAACATATTGAAAAATTAAAATCAAAATTGCAGCTCAGCTTAGTGGACTATGGCCCTAAAACATATTCAAGAACCTTGACAGAAGTTATGCATATCTATTGCAAAAAACTGCATACTAATCGGTCCAGTAGTTTTCCAGGAAAATGGTAACTAAAAAGTACACAAACAAACAAACAATCGCACAACCTCTTAGGGCAAACACATAATAATATATACCGTCCGTTCCGTCATGGGTAAAAAATAGCTCAAGTGTCGCCGCTTTGATGTGATAATGTGTAGTGTTTAAATATCTCCCATTTAAGTTACGAGTATTTTAATTTACGTATATCAACTCTTAGACCACCTGTGATAATACTAACATAAATCTGAAACATGGAAATTAATAGTAAGGAGATATAATTATAGTTACCAAAAGATAGTTACCACAAATACAGTTATCTCTTAGGCTATAAGTTTTGACATTTGGGTTGGACGAGCCAGTGTAAATTTGTATGAAAAATTCGTATGAGGGATCTTTGGAGCCAGATTGTACAAAAACTTTAAGTTGTATTGAAAATATTGTTTAATTAAAGTGTTCCTTGATCTTTAATGATTAATTTGAAATAACTTTTGTTTATATAAGGTCTCAGATTAAATCACAATAGTCGGAACGCGATAACGCCTTTTTTGAGTTTTCCATGAATTTCTCGATAATTTTCTGCAGTTACTATACGATTTTATGACCACTTTTTTTAATTACGTCATACTTCATTTAACTGAGTAGCAAATGGTATTAATTTACTAATGAAATTTAAATTTTTCCTATCCTAAAACGTCGGAACAGAAAACAATGTTTCAGTACTTCGACCCTATAATTATTACGCATGTCATCTGTTTTTAGTGCTACAAAGTTGTTACCTATAGATACAGCTGATGCAGATGGTATTATTAATGGGAGGTTTTGGGTTCGATTCCCAACTGAATTATTTCCTCCGTTATGGTATGCCGGGATGGGCTTTGCCTGTAGCTATTTTGGCCTATTGCCATGTTAGACTGCTTCTCAATTATATTGCTGCCAGATGTGATCGTAGTTAAGGGTTAATAGTAAGCACATATCGCTGGTCGCGGTCTTTTGCTTCGTGTCCTTACCCACGGAAATACACTTTAAATAATTCCCGTACACACTATATAGTACCCGTTCATCTGTTCATTATACATATATATATATATATATATATATATATATATATATATATATATATATTTATCTATTAACATATTATTAACCACGATAAAACATTTAAATGCACATATAACAGTGATTTACTACAACAATATAAATAATTACGCGTAATGGATGTAATAATTAAATTCATTGAGCATTGCCTGTCGCGACGAACCACTGCACTATAATTAGACCACGACTCAGATTGCTTTTACGCACCGTTCGCATGCTTGGCCCATATATTCCGATGAATACGCTCATTATATTAGGCACACTTCATATTAAATGCACAATTATTTGCAATGACTAAGAATTATTTTTCCTTGAGCAATTACATCTTTATCTCTTTGCCGTGGCGTAGGTATTTAAGGGTACACACGGACACATACGAGTATAAGAGGTTAAATCAATCATGGTTTTACACTTTAGTAACAGCAGATTTTAATGTGTTTGTATTGTATTTTGATTGAAAAACGGAGCTTGAATTATAGAATGGACGCTTTTAAACTGACTTCTGAATAATATCCTGTCTACTCGAAAAATTCGGACGGCCACATAGGTAACTCGCATCATTAAAACTTTTATACAAACCAATTTTGCCCGAAATTATAGTGTTTCTAAATAGGCACGTGCCTTTTGAGGGTAAAATAACGAGCTTGATCGTTCAACAAAAACATTCCTTAACATTATTTTGCTCAGACGGGATATTGAGTGATTGCCTCTGCCCATCTATCCCAAACATTTTACAGGCTTCTGGTATGCGGACAATTCGCACATGCGGACATTGTGTTCTAGAAATTCCAAAACTGCAGTAGGTTGGTATCTATTTTGGTTTCTGTCAACAAGATAATGTTACTGACAGCTGTTAGACATGCGGATGAAGAAGCAGTATACAGTCTCACCAACTTATCTGACCCGGTGGCCAAAATTTGAACTAATTTTTATGCCTGTATTTTTTTGTTTTTTTTTATTTTATTTTTCATATTTACTAGCGACGCTTTCACCGGATCTGATATGTTTGTGGACTGTAACTACCTACGTAGGTATAAGCATTCCAAATTACCATTTTGATACGTACCTAACCAAAAACTAAAATGTAAGAACTTTATTTATCTTAAAATGGTACATATTATTATAAGAGATAACTGCACTTTTGGTAACGATCGCCAGAAAAGCTGATTCAGTGTTAGGTGGGTGAAGGGCTCTCTACTCATGACGATAGTGAAAGTTTGCCCACATGCAAATGGGCCTTTCACTAGAAAAGGCCGCTCAAAAACGATTTATGGTTTCCAAAAATGAACCATAATTAGAAAAGCTGATTCATGTACACTGTACAGTATTAAAGTATGCACAGTACTTATGCAAACAGTACTAAAACTGACGCTATTGTCCGGGCCTTTCACTAGATATTACCTCTCAAAGACGTTATGAACATACATACTGTAAAAAAATATTAGCAATTCTTATGTCGTCACTTTGATTACTATTAAAAATTATGAAGGTGCCTTCATAATTTTTGCTAATAAAAATTGCCGATTTCACCCACCTAATACTGAATCAGCTTTTCTGGCGATCGTTACCAAAAGTGCAGTTATCTCTTAGTCTATATTCACACAATAAACTAAATAAAATCACATCCAGTTTCGCGTTCCCATGTTAGTGGGAGAAAGAAGTCATTGCGATATCAATTTTATTAAAAGCCGTCATGGTTTTTATTGTCTGTGTTTCAATTCCATCGAGGCAGTAACATTTACATGATCGGTTCTTCTTGTTTTATTTTACATAATATATAAAATTGAAGACCTCGGAATAATTTTATCCCACCCAAGAGCCAAGAATATGCCGGGGACACACTTAGAAATGAATAAGAGAAAAACGCCCTTATATAAGTGAAGAATTTAAAGTAAGATAGTCTAGTAAATATAGCAGAAGCATTTCTTGAGGTAAACTCTACTCCAAAACGGTAATTTGAGACGTCTGTTGTGCACAAAATGTCGTGGTGTCGTAACGTGTTTTAGAAGATTTATGTATCAAAATATTTGCTATCATAATTCTAAGGTTACGTTAGATAGTTTATCGCACTGATTAGCCGGAATGTAGCACGGTGCCACCAACACACCACCTACAATCAAACTGGTATAAAATTACCGGAAATTAGCCACCAATTCAATTTTGGCCGTTGAGCCAAGACGTCAAGCTAAGCTACATAATACCATTAATTATATTTATTTATGGATTAAAATAGAATCATGTTTACTCAGAATAAACAGATGCCAAAAAGTATTTTTAGGACTATAGTAATAATTATTACGTTTTAACAGAATAAACACGTGAATATAGTGTTACACGTGTTAGATTTAATTTTAGATATCATGCAAAGACAAAGACTCTACCACCGGTTCGGGAAAATTTAGATAGAAAAACTGACTGTTTTGAGATATGTAAATTGTTAAAGGAAAATAACTGAATAGAATAGAAGCAGAGCAATATGCCACACCCGTGAAAGAGCCATGCATTTGTAACAACACATCCGCATACAATATGCGGAGTATATCGTCAAACAACTGCATATCCATAATTCTTAACTATATTGACATCAGCATATCCTATTGTTCTGCTAACCTTGCATCAAATGTGAGATAAGCGAAACACTGGCGAAGCAACCAATATGTCCGACTTAAGCAAACCGTGCACAAGATTAAAAAGATAAATAGCTCCTCGCTAACCTTTGTCGACTTTACTAACCACAATAGAATTTGCGATACATACAAATAACCTAAGATTATGTTTCATAAGTATCATCCACGTAAACATATTATAATGGATTAATATTCAGGATTCTAAGCAGCATATAATATTAAAAGAGTACATTTCTCAGATTTTTTGGAGATAGTGTAGAAATTAATGATGCAGTTATCTAGGCTATCACAAAATAGGTACTTTTTGACAACCTCTAATAGTCTGTATGCTGACATGTCGATTGCTGCAAATAAAAGTCTTTGGTAAAGAATTAATTTAATTTTGAAATACACATTAATTTAATCACAATTTATCATCGGACGCTTGTTATCTATTAAACAATTTTCGAAAGTGATAAATTTTCATTAAAATCAATGAGACTCATTAACAAACCTCCCGACGATGCATTTAGCAACATCATTCTACACGGTGGCTGGCCGTATAGAAACTGGGGTAACGATCTTTCGTACTAAGTATTCAATGGCGCCATAAATTGAAATAGGTAGCTGGTAGGTACCTATTCTATCGAAACATCAATCGTTTTAACTATTGTACGTACACCGCAAATGCACAAGGTGCAGCGGGCTATGAAGTCATACTTGTTGCTTCAATGTTATGTTTTGTCCGATTACCAGTAAATGTCTAAATGCACCTACTTATACAAAACATAATATCACTGTTAAGGCGTGTTATCTTACCAAAGGCACGAAGAAGTACTTTGTAGAGACTTAGGAAAAAATAATGATAAATCTGTACTTACAATTTTGATATAGTAACTATAACTGTGGTATTAATAGAGTTAAACGATCCTGCGTAGTTTTACGTCAGTAAACATCCCCATTTCTTGATAAACTGGCACGATTCCTCGGTCTCGACTCTCGAGGCACATCGAGACGCGTGTTATCTGACATGGGCAGTCAAAGTGCTGTCACGATATTCCATGTGCCTTACTATGCCTTACATTTAGTGCTCAATTCATACTTTTTGTTATGTACATGAATAAAGAACCTAATACACTTACACATTATATACCTGACGCTATAAAGTTCATAAGCGTGGTCTGATTTCACTGCATTTTCTCATCCCCCTTGCCAGGTCTTATAAGCATCTGATTCTTTAGTCTATTGACTCTCAGTCCTGAACTTGGGTGGCCATGTTAAGACACCTCAAAAAACCTCAACGCGAAGTTACATAAGTGTAATTAAGTGTATTTTTGTTTATAGAAATCCTGCGATTTTATTTCACTTCAATTACGTTGCGTGAGATAGGGTGCCAATGTGTTTCAACCATTAAAAAAATTATCAGCAGTATTTTCGTATGCATAAGCGAATAATAAATTGTGTTGGCGACACGTTCAGACGCCCTTCAGCAGTCAACTTTTAAAACGGGTTACATTATATTAACGAAACAATAAGTACACTTGTTACTGCTGAAAATAAAATAAAAAGCACGGTCGTCGAAGAGGAATTTATTCATAATAAAAACCTACATTCCAATATTTAAAAGAACCTTCCTCTTAAAATTAACACTGCATAGTGCCGATATTCATATTACAGTTCGAACTATTTTGGTGGTTATATCATATTGCGTGATATTGCCAATTTCAGATTAAAACATTTTCCTGTTGCAAATTCGTATGTGGGTTTTCCTCTTCAACCTTTCTTCAACCAATAATAAAAGATAAGAATGGTGAAGTGATTCACAAGGATCTATGGGATTAGTGTTCTGAATTCTTCGTACTGTAAACTGTCATTCATAGAACGTCTAATATTAATTTGCGGAACAAACTAACCGTATAATAATAATTCGTTATATGAATCACTGAACGCATCCATTGATATTTTGCGTCAGCTGGTACATTAAATAAAGTGATTTATGAGTATGTGTTTAAATGGTTTAATGTCATTGTTAACTTCCTAGTACAGTGACTAGAGCATTTAAATGCGTGATTTTGATTTTTGGCTCACATTAGGAGATTGTGGTTAATTCGCTTAACTTTTGAAATACAATTTTTATTATAAATCTAAGAAGCAAAGTGTATCTACGGTCATTTTATTCTAGCTTACTGACAATTTTATTCATTTAAATAGATCTAGGTAAATGTAATATCTCATCGTAAGTAATTTACTACTTAGCTATAAAATGTTTGTTTTGATGGCGAATTTTAGTCATTGATGTGAATTTTAATCATCTTCTTTATCATCTCTAACTAAGAGCACAGAATATTCGAATAGTAATAGTCTATAAGGAGATCGCTAAAGGGACGCTATGGTCTATAACAAAGATAAATTCTGTGATCTGTATATCCATACTAATATTATAAATGTGAAAGTGTTTCTGTCTGTCTGTCTGTCTGCTACGCTTTCACGGCCCAGCAGGACATATGCTACTTTTTATCCCGGAAAATTAATGAGTTCCCGCGGGAATCAAAAAACTTAATCCACGCGAACGAAGTCGCGGGCATCGTCTAGTTGTATAAATTTACTCCTAAATTCTACATTTTTCAAAGCGGTTTTTCTTAATTTATCGTTATTATTTATTATTTATTTTATCTTTTA
Source organism: Erebia epiphron (assembly GCA_963932025.1). Classification (NCBI taxonomy): domain Eukaryota; kingdom Metazoa; phylum Arthropoda; class Insecta; order Lepidoptera; family Nymphalidae; genus Erebia; species Erebia epiphron. Next base: position 18,912,136 of record OZ009952.1, on the reverse strand, counting down.
CCGTATTTACCCGTGCAATTCACAACAATAGGTAGATATCTAAGAGCACCCGAGCGAAGCCGGAGAGTTTAATGTAACTTCGTCAAATCAAAATGACTAACAAAACGGTGATTCAGTAAGTAAAATACAATCAGATTCAAGCGTTAGCAAGAATTACGATAAGGCCTAATCAAATCAAGTGCCTTGAAATTGAACAGTCGTAGCCCGTACACATAATACCCATTGAGTACTCAGATTAAATCTTTCTAAATAGGTAACGCATTGAGCTTATGAAAAAGTCTAGCAAGCATAAGTTCTGAGCGACTTCGTCTGCGTGGTTTGAGGTTTTTTGGTTCCCCCGGGAACTCCTTAATTTTCCGGGATAAAAAGTAGCACATGTGCTATTCCAGACTATATTCTATTTCTGTGCCAAATTTCAGCCAGATCCGTTCAGCCGTTGGGGCGTGATTGAGTAACAAACATCCATCTATACATCCATCTATCCAAACTTTCGCATTCATAATATTTATTTGATAATTGTATTATAGTATTCCACTGAAATGAATTCAGAAGCGTGTGTCTTTCCGTCTGTCTGTCTGCTAAGTTTTCTGACCCACCTGCTCAACGGATGTTGGCAAAATTTGTTACAGATAATATGAGTTGCATCACAGGGACATAGGATTTTTATCCCGGATAATCAAAGAATTTCCATACCGTATTGGTACTTGTACGGAGTGATCCAATGTGGCAATTAGATACTAGAGAAATTTAGCAAGTATTACGCCAAATCCGTCCAAGGGATGATTAATCACGTAGAGCACGTCCATGACACAGGACAGACGTAAACATACTGCCGTATTAATTTTTCTCGTAATTTTTTTACAAAGTCACGCCAAATAGTAGAACGATCCAATGTGACAATTAGATACGGGAAATTAGCAAGTATTACGCCCAAGTAAGTCCGGCCAAGTGATAATCGGAGCCCGTCCTTGACACAGGACAGACGTGAACAGATAACTGTAATCAGATAACTGTAATTTTCTCCTAAAAGGGAAAATAGGTGCTCGTGGTATATCACGGTACGCCAAACAGTTTAAAAATGCGAGAAAGAATGATCCAATGTGACAATTAGATACAGGACATTAGCAAGTATTACGCCAAGTCCGGCCAAGTGATAATCGGAGCCCGTCCTTGACACAGGACAGACGTGAAGAGATTGCCGTACATTAGCCAAGTGCCAACTGGACACGCCGTGCCTCCGCCATACATTTCATTCGTCATTAGCATACCTTGCAGAAAATGTATACGAATTAAAGTTGTTTGTGGCTTTTGGAATAGATTTAATTTATTTTTCTATTCGAACATAAGCGTATATCGGTATTCGGCTTAGTAAGAGACTATTTAGTAGTAAACCTGAGGGAAATTGGCAGATTTTACATGCCATTGAATATAGGAACGCTAAATCATTTGGCGGTAGGTACGGCTTAGCGAAAATGTACTAGGACAGGCCGGGACAAAAGCTTGCGAGAAACGTTCGCTTCGGGGGGGAGCGACGTTTTGTCCTTTCACGCTGGTATGTGCAGTATATACTAGAGATTCACGTGGACTCATTTCATCTATTAAAGTTACCCAGCACTAGCAGACATGACTGACCAACTGAGATGCATTAGTGAGAGAATAAATTATACATATTTCTGACGCTTAATATTATAATCTCTCGTGATGAACTAAAATTATGGTAGAGCTAGATTCAAATTTTTTGCTTACGTTTCTATATTCAGCTTGTTTTAAAATCCGAGAGTCAGCTGTAATTTATGTAACAATAAGTGTAGCTAAGATCGAAAAAACAAAACAAATAATGACTTGCGGATTTATTTCGCTTGTCAACTTGTCGTTAAAGAAATATCTACCTACTCATAATTTGTCAATTCATTTTGTCGTTATTAAATTATCTAAGATTTATTTATAAGGTTGATTTACTAGCTTAAATATAATAAAAAATATTGCGGTCGTGGATTGCGGTTATATGACAAATTAATCCATATCCATACCAATATTATAAATGCGAAAGTGTGTCTGTCTGTCTGTTACGCTTTCACGGCCCACCTGTTCAACTGATTTTGATGAAATTTGGTATGGGATAGTTTATATCCCAGGGAAGGACATAGGCTACTTTTTATCCCGGAAAAGTAAAGAGTTCCCGCTGGAATAAAAAAAACTTAACTTACTTAACCACGCGGACGAAGTCGCGGGCATCAGCTAGTTAAGTAATAATTATTATGTGAGCGTAAGTTTTATTTGTGGGCATCGCCTCATTCACCTCAATTATTGTCCGAAATATTGACTGCTCTCAATATTAAACGAGGTGTTCGTCTGCGAATTAGGTCGAGGTCGTGTCCATTACGACGTAGAGATACAGAATAGATCGCGCACTGCACTGCACGCTACTTTTATAGAAGGCGGTAGAACATAAATTTATGATGTAAACAAAGTACTTGATGGGTTTTCAATTGTCATTGTGTACCGAACCCGTACTTTTTCTACCTATTTCTTTGCTACCAACGCTAGTGGCTAATGCTACAGAATATATAACTAATACCTCTAAGTAAATATGATGTAAGTTATCGAAGTACTTGACGGATTTACATTGAGTACGTAGCAAACGTAGGTATCTTAGATACTTTTTTAGTGCGTTTTTTCTAGCTATTTCTATGCTTTAGTAGCTGGTGACTGGTAACTGACTAGTTAAAGCATAAAAGTCGTATTTTGAGATAGACCTATGTTGGATTAATCTAGAAAACAATACTGACAACTCACAAAAGTACTCTATGAATTTAATTAAATTGCAGAACAATATGCTATAGGTAGAGATTTTGTATAATTCACGATGTTTCACGACGCTCAAACCAGTTGGGAATGCGCGGCGCTTGCTGTGTCGAATTATTAATTGTATTCACTTTGCCTACAGGTGCAACTTGCAAGTCTCTCCTCATCCTGTTTTGCTCGGGAGAAAGTAAAACATCGATGAAATTATTAATATTACCATCGACACTTACCTGTACGAGCACGGTTTGTACTTATGATATGAAAATATTTGTAGATTCTGGCATGGTTTATGAAAGTTTGTCACGGTATATAAGGACGCAATACTATTTTCCGATTTCAAACAAAGGCTATGTGTGCTTAATGAAGCTACAGGTTTATGGGCACATAAATACAGCTTTTGCAGTATCAAAAGTGTATGTCTACCAACGCAATACAAAGCTGGCCATCACCATATGAAGGGCATATAACTGAGCCCTGTCACGAAGTACGACAGCACTCATTTAGCGAACATCTAAACGGCACGTGTTGTTACTACTCCCTTCCACGGCAGCGTTGCGAATTGGTGAAACTATGCTAATGCACTATGAAAATGTGACACTTCGGAAAGCGGGAATCCGGTTCAACAATAACTCAATGGATATGGAAACGAGTAGACTTCCGCTGGGGGAAAAGGAAATTCTGAACAAAACGCTTGACATGGAAACCCATTTCCCTGATTTAACGCAAGCCGTTGTCAGAAAACCCCTTTCAATAAATGGACACACTCAAAGGGAATGTGCAGTTGAAAAGTAATGTCTTATTTTATACTTGAGAGGCATTCAGAAACAAATGCATTAACAAAGGTTGCCACCGCGTTCGCAGCCGTCACATTAAGTCAGAAACTCAATAAAAGGCATCGTAAGCACCTCGCAGGCGGGTCCCATAACAAAAGGCAATACTTCTTGAAATCGGCGTTTTGTACAGGTGAGGTCGCGTCCGTCCCAGACTGGTCGCACTCACTTTTCCTTGCGACTGTAATAAATAAAATAAAATGACGAATGGAGAAGGCCGTACGCTGGTTTTTATTTTCAAACCCACCTGGTTTTATGTGCGAACGTATTTCGAATTGTTTTGAGTATTCTTTCATAACCTTAACTTCGTTTTAAAGACTTTGCCGGTCGTAAAGTCCATTTTATGACGGAACATTTCGAAGTCATCGGTCTTAATTTAGACGTTACGTAAGCATTACAATTTAAAATGGATATATGCTCAATACGTTGGCATTGCAAATTTTAATTTTGCTTGCATAAAAATATGTGAAATTATTTTGTATAAAAATATTTAAAACCGTATTGACTGATGGCGGAATAGAATACACTATACGTGTGATTATAGTATTTAATTAAATCCAGATATTTTCGTATTCTCTACCAACTTTTGTTAACATTTTGGGTATGTTATTACTTGCATACTAATTGAGAACTATTAAGTAAATCCGAGTGCATAAGAGACAACCAGAAGTATCAACAAGTTTTAAAGCATCTGTCGCGGTTGAGCGACACAAGTCACAAATCCTTTTACGAATATAGTTGAACTACATTTCTGTGACAAATCGTCCAAGTCGATGGCATGGCAATGGACTTTACAAGGACGTTTTTCGTTTAAATTCATTGAAATGCGGACACGTTTTGCATGAGTGCATTCAGTTGAACTTACAAGGAGGTTAAGGTGGTATTTGACTAAAGAAAACAGAATATCTAAAATAATATCTCACATGGCAAAAGCTTATCGCTATTTTGTCAAAACGTTAAACAATTAATCAGAAGGATTTTTTTAATTCACTACAAGTTAGCCCTTGACTGCGATCTCACCTGATGGTAAGCGATGATGCAGTGTTATAGATGGTAGCGGGCTAACCTGTTAGGGGCTTGGCAGTTATATCAAACCCATAGCCCTATTCGGTTTCTACATCGTACTCGCTAAATCGCTTGGCGGCACGTCTTTGCCGCCAAGCGATTGGTAGGGTGGTAACTAGCCACGGCTGAAGCCTCCCACCAGACATCATGAAGGATCATTCGGGGCGTTCTCGTGTCGCATTTCTTTCTCGTTTCTGCGCAAAGTCATACTTAACCATTATCAATTGAAACGCGGATATGTACCTATTCGGTCAACCCATATTACGATATAAGTACTAAAATTATACATCAATGATGTTACGCAATATTCGCATTGTAAGTACATATTATGTCACCGTAAGATTGTAAAAACCGTTAGATTATAATCTAACTCGCGAAATTGTAAACTGTCGAATGATTAATACAATATAACGGATTATTTTTCGCTAGATTATAATCTGTAAACCCGATAGAACCTAAGTGCCCGGCCTGCGGCTGGGCACTACTATGTCAAACCCTAACCTAACCTACAAGAAAGAGACAAGAAAACGTAAATATAATGAATATTTCAAAAATTGACACTTAAAACATTGAACGGTTCACAATCTTTCGACTGTTTACAATCTATCGAAAAAAAACCGTTAGATTACAATCTTACGGTTTTTACAATCTTACGGTGACACATACACGGCGAACGGTAGTTTATTGACATTGACAACGCGCTGGATTGTTAAGTGTCTGATTTATGGCCAAAGACAAAATAACACAAAGTTTACAACTTTACAAGTGGTTACATGTAATAAAACTACCACGATTTAATAAAACTTAATTCATCATCAAGGTTTGCTGTAGCAATTATAATAAGCTGTTTGTTTTAATTACCTAACAGGTAAATTTAAGTTTCATGAATATGTAATAGGTGAACTTGTATAAGCTAAAACTTAGCATGCCATTCAGATAATACTAATATGCTAAGCTTTGTTGTTTTTATAACTACCTACTTCATTAAATAAGGAGGCACCTGCTTAGTACGAAGAAAATAATTACTTAGTAGGTAGGTACATACGAGAATTGGTTCAAAGAGATTAAATTTAAATATCCGTTTAATGAGCAGGTAATAGGTATAGTATACTAAAGTAATATGCGAAAATCCGACTTGCTGGCTAGATTTATAGCATTGGCTTTTCAAGCTTTCAAACTTAATAAGTTTATTATGACATAGATTAATCCCGTGATGTATGGATGGAGATGACAATAATGAAAGATGTAAAGGGATCCAAGTATGGTAGTTACCTCTAACTTGCTAAAATATATACCTGTTGCAGCACTGCCAAGCGATTAATTCTAAACCTCAATTCGTCAGCTTTACTCCTTATAAAAGCTCAGAGATAATATCTAAGAATTATTGCAAGCATTTCGTAAATATTTTATAATCGCAAGTGAATTATAGATTTTATATACTTCATACAGATATTTAATTACAAATAAATAATGAGAATAAAATAAACAACAGGAAATTGCTAAACAAGCCAAAAATAGTACCTACCTACTCCAAAAAATTTTGAAAAGAAAATTACTTTTTCATTTCCAAAGGTTCATATCATAAGTGTTGGATAAATTGAACGCATCCCAAACTTCAAAGACTTTTGTCAACCTGTCATCTATGGTATACCTTTTTGTCTCCGATCTCCGCCACGTTTGTCAGAATTAAATTATTAATGTAAAATTATTTATAATAATAATTAAAACAAGAGTCAAGCAAATCCGCGTTTTATTTCATGAGGTTATGGGCCCAGCACGCTTCCACTGCGCAACGAAAAAAAAAACATTTTGTCACCAATGAATCTTCTGACGACTCAACTCAATCAATTACTTTTTGTAGGTGAAATCTTACAAAAGGTAATGAAGAGGCAGTTTTGAAAAACTGTACTCGAGCTCATTGCTCCGAATGGTTAATTGGAACTATTGTTTCTATTGGAATGAAGGTACAGTTTTTTTTAGTAGCAGCGATAATTTGCCAGACACATCGATCAAACTTGATTGCAAGTCTAATAAATCAGCACCAGTCCACTGTGTACAGCAAGTGGACAGCCTTGATTATTCGTGCACGCCTGCTGATGACTCAGCCGATCTTTGTGATCTGCCTAAAGGCTCAAAGCATAAATTTCATAATTGCAGACACGTAGACAATGCGGGAACCTGTGAGAGCGGGAACCCATGAATAAAAGATGTGAAAAGCGGCCGATACTTCCAACAGATAGAGGGCACTCAGCCACGATAGGACACGATTTTATTTTTATTACGCCCAAGTATTTCAGGGCGAACCACTACTCCCAGACGATAAGGAAAAAATAAAATATTCTTTTGTTCAAATACGCATTATTGCAATATTTTCTACGAGGATGGCACTTGAATGCTAGCTATGTGGAGAGAAAGGAGATAATCATCTCGGAAAACAATATGTTAATAAAGCAGTTAAAATACAGGAGCGAAAATATTTATGGAATTTTGAAATAAAATTATTTAGAAGCAGCCAAATTTTTTTTTGTTAGAGAAATAGCTAATACCAAAAATATGCAGGAGAATACCATAAAGATAAAAATAACTTAGCGTGACACTACACGATTTGTTTATGAACGATATAAAATACCAAAATTTAAAACAATACCACAGAGACAGAACATACTGAGTAATTAAAAGAAACTCAAAAAAGGATTTTTAATGGTTTTGTAAAAGTAAAGCAATATAAATTAAAAACCGAACATAAAACACGCGATATCATGAAAATAAATGAGTCACAGCTCAATTCAAACTATTTAATTTGTATCAAAAATATCATCACAAAGTCGTATATGTAAGTTTTTATCATACTAATTAAATATAAACTGGCGTGGGAATGATCGTATTCTGTAGTAAATTACACGAATACCGCAATATACTAAAAATATATGGCAGTGAATCATGGTCCATCGGGTTCCATTCAGCGAGGTTCGGAGTGACGCAGCTATTCACACGCCGCGCGATAAAGGGAATTTCTACGAAATTATTAGATACGGTATGATGTAGCACGCTTCGATATTGCTATTTTCTGCGTTGTATACTACGAAATGACGCAGAAACATTGTAAAACTTCGTTATCTCCTTACTTAGCATGCTTTCCACCCAGATAGAAAGAATCTATACAGATAAAAATGTTACAAAATCAAGAAACTTCAATCAAATAATTATGGTTGCATTAGTTTTTGTATAAGTAGGTGAAATTTCGATTTGAAGACCATATCTGAGAACTGAGACTTAAACAAGATAAAACCTGTATTTCTCAACTATTTTCCTCTTGCTCATTTTCTCCGTATCCGATAAGATAGATAGAATTTTGTATTCATTAAAAGATATTAATTTTGTATCATCTTTTTACGCTCGGAATTAATATATTTAAAAAAATGCGAAAAGGCGAAAATATGTATCCCTGGACAGTGGTTACATATTTGAGCCTATTGGGGTCGAAACTATGGGACCGTGGGGACCAGAAGCAAAGAAAGTTTTTAAAGAAATTTCTCTACGCCTGGTCGATGCAACGTGCGACCAAAATGCTGGCCTCTACTTTGCCCAGAGAATTAGTATCGCGATACAACGAGGCAATGGGGCTAGCATTTTGGGAACAATTCCCTCTGACAGTGGTCTACTAGATTAATTGGTTTTAACATTTTATTTTAATTTTAATTTAATGTAATAGTTATTATTTACCTATTTTGTGTATATCAATATCCAATTGGTGTGATTTATTTCCTGTAAAAGTTTGAATAAAATATATAAATAAAAAAAAAATATATATATATATATACATATATATATATTTAACTACCAAAAAAATGCTAATGATAGGCTCTTTTGCAATTTATATAAATAGGTATACCTACATGAATATGACTTCTGGCTTAATATGGTATGGAGAATTTGATGATCTGGTTTTATGATTTGGTGCTATGATTAATCAATGTAACTGTGGCAGCTATAACATTGTTATGATATGACTAGCTGATGCCCGCGACTTCGTCCGCGTGAATTGAGCTTTTTTGGTTCCCGCGGGCACTCTTTAATTTTTCGGAATAAAAAGTAGCATATGTGTTATTCCAGACTATAATCCATCTCTGTGCCAAATTTAATCCATTTTCGGTGCATTTCTGCTGCTGCAACAGTAGGTACTTACTATCTTACTAATATTATAAATGCGAAAGTTTGGTTGGATGTATGGATGGATGGATGTTTGCTACTCAAACACGCCCCAACGGCTGAACGGATCTGGCTGAAATTTGGCACATAGATAGATTATAGTCTGGAATAGCACATAGGCTACTTTTTCATCCGGAAAAATTGAAGAGTTCCTGCGGGAACCAAAAAATCTCAAATCACGCAGACGAAGTCGCGGGCATTCGCTAGTACTGAATAAGCCTTTACTGCTAATAAGAACGTTTAATCTATTAATGTCTATCCATTGGAGAAATCTTGTACTGTTTACAGGCCATAGCTAGTTATTAGCGCATCGCCATCAGTATTGGAAAGGCTGGCCGCGAAAGTCAATGTTGACGCATAGGTGCAGCGTGCAAAGTTAAAGTGATCGCACACTACCGCACGCCGCAAGATAATATAGAAATCGTGTTTTTTCAGCATTGACTTTAGCAGCATCGTTTCCGTTGTAGAAAAGCGTGAGCAGAGGTTACGTCAGCATAGCATTTTCGGTGCACCCACTGCAAAAACTCTTGCTAATGCTGACGTTTAATGAATTTTCAGTATTGAAAAATACGATTTAAACGGCTATTACCACTTCTACGGTACGTATTATTGGTGTTTAATTTTAGTAGTATTCATTCTATTTCGATGGTACGTATAGAAATCTTGCGACAGTGTACAATCACCTTTAAATGCAATTTCTAAGGCCGCGTCCGGACTGATGGCTAATTTATCGAGTAAACTTTATAATGCTTATTTATGCGCATGCATTGTGAGTTGTGACCTTTCAACAAATTGACGTGTGTATCTGAAATGTAATGTTATCTGATCTAAGCTTCAGACGTGTAACTGATGGGCTCGGAAAATGCTAGGACAACCATAAATGGACCTACATGTTTAATCATGAGAAATAGAAATCTTTTAATTATATTATGTTTCTTAACTGCCTCGTTGGTCTAGTGGTTAGCATAGTCGACTGCGGATCACGAGGTCCTGGGTTCGATTCCCGGTCGGGCATAAAAGTTAGGTATTGGGTTTTTCAATTAAGAAATTCTCAGTGCCAGCCCGGAGTTGGAAGTTGGCGGTGTTTCACCCCCGTGCCTCGGAGAGCACGTTAAGCCGTCGGTCCCGGTTATTATCACTAACATGATAATAGTCGTTAAAGCCCGCCAACCCGCATTGGAGCAGCGTGGTGGGTCTAAGCTCTAATTCCCGCTCTCCTATGAGAGTGGAGGCCTGTGCCCAGCAGTGGGACGTTAATAGGCTGTAGTGATGATGATGAATTATATTATGTTTAGAATGTCATGTGTCGATAAAATATTGTGTGTAGATACACATGTATTATGAAGTAAACGAGTATTTAATTAATTAATTAATGGTTAAAAATAATATACAAAATATAAAATATTGCAGAACAAGTGACTCTCCATAAAATTGCTAATAGTATAAATAGGCCATATAGAGGCTACTAGTTTTAGATTTAATTTTACTCTTTAAAGCCTACCTACTACCTATCTTTGGAAAATGGCTGTGAGCTAACGCCAGGCAAAAACGAAATGGTCTGGCTGGCCAGACCATTTCGTTTTTGCCTGGCGTTAAACACACTAGCAGATAGAACCTGGGTTCTATCTGCTAGTGTGTTCCGCGCTTAAATGTTTCTTTGTACGCTAATTTAGATCTGTGGTTGTCAAAGCCTTTCATGTCAGAAGGATAATATATTAGCCTCGTGCATATTAAGGTAATCCTAGGATTTAAGAATCTTTTATGTTTTAGAGTAACAAAAGAAAAACTTATTTTTGAAGCCCGAGAATTATCATTATCCAATATTTTCCTCGGCTCTTCGAAAACCTTTTTGGGTTCTTATTAGATTATCCTAGCGAGAAATTCTTTTGTATACGTACTATCTCTTTTTTTTTGTTCTATGTACGTTGAATATTTTGTAAAAATGGAGAATCTCGATTGTTACCCGCTTATGACAATTCTACAAATTAATAGTGCAATACCGTATTACCAAGCGTTTTAAATATCGCTTGCTTTACCGGTAAGGAAACCTGCATGCTCGAGAGTACTTCATAATGTTCGCAAAGGTATATAAAGTCTGCCATTCTGCATTTGGCCAGCGTGGGGGACTGTTGCCAAACGTTTTTTGAGGAGACTGGTGCTCACTTAAGCACGATGAGTTTAAATGATGATGAAGCTTTTTAAAAAGGTCAGTACGATAACATAGAAACTGATTCGATGTACCTAACTACTTATTATGTACTATGTCACCTTAAGATTGCAAGGCCGTTGGATTGTAATCTAACTAGCGATATTGTAAACAGATTACAATTTAACGCATTATTTTTCGGTAGATTGTAATCTGTTAGGTATATTAACCCGATATTTATGTCGAACCCTATAACCTAACCTACAAGAAAGAGACAAGAAAACGTAACTACAATGAATATTTCAAAAATTGACACTCGGAATATTGAACGGTTCACAATCTATCGACAGTTTACAATATCGCTAGTTGGATTACAATCTAACGGTTTTTGCAATCTTACGGTGACATGCATAAAATGGGGCCGGGATCCCCTGCAGGTAAAGCCCATTGAAGAATTATGTACTAGAGTATTATACCTCAATGGTGAAGCCAAGCTTTTTCTTGCTATAGAATGATGAAAATTGGTATGTATACCTGCCGTCATGTAAAACATGAACACCATTGCGATTGCGATGCCATGACTCACTGTAACTCATAAATATTTATAGAACATTACTCGTATTATAATAGTCGCTTTTAATTGCATGTGTTTTCACCAGCATAATGATTTGCATTATTAACCTAAAATAATTGTACACGTGATTTTCACGCTATAGCTGCTTGTCATGTTTTATTTAAAAATGGGCAATGCAATTATTATTTTAATTTTTACAGGTATTATTTTGTTGGGTTGTCCTTCCCCTACAACAGAGCATCGGATCGACGTGTTTTTTTTTGCATGGGTATAGTTGAGAACCTGGAGAATGACATAGGCTACTTTTTATCCCGGAAAATGAAGGAATTGTTAATAAGTTATTTTTGATATTAATTATTTTTTAAGCATGCGGATGATGCAGGAAATAAAGACTAAAATAACATGATATTTTGATCATTGGTGGCGCTTAATTATGAGACCTTTGACCTATGTTCAGAAGTTCAGAACCCGTGGTAATCGACCGACGACTTGATCATGATACCCAATTAATATGAGATAAGTAAATGAAAAGTCGAAACGGTAATATCTACTTACCTTCTTTGTAACTACAATGTATATACTAAGTAATCCGTTATTCAGGATGCATAATGTTGCGACTTGCGAGTAAATACGGATTTATTTTTCGCAATAAGTTTCGCAGCAGTATATTTTGCTACTTTCTCCACTGACAATAACAAGTTGACACGAACGCTCGTTGATTTGCATGTAATCCGATAGCTATGATTTTTTAAATTGATACTAAACTTATGCAACGATTTAATTATTTTTGTCACGTTTTGTTTCATCGATAAGTGATAACAAGTAACAACCTTATTGTGTGTTGCGACTTGCGTGCGAAAATAAACTTTGCCGCAAAAATTATGAGATATTGTGTTTTGACGACCTCCCTGCCATAGTGGCGAGTAGGTCTTCCGGGTAGGGTATATTTGGCAAATTGTATTTTTTTTATCCGATTAGGTTACCGCTCTACCGGCAAAGACTACGCCAAGCGATTTTGCGTTTCGGTACGATGCTTTGCAGAATAGAAACCGATTAGGGGGTTGGGTGTATGGGGTAATATAATATTAATTAATATACAGCTGGTTATTCCACTACTATCTTAGACTGCATTATCGCTTACCAGTTACCACCAGGTGAGATCACTCATCAACTTGTGGTGGAACAAAAAATTTTGACACAGAAATGCACGGGGGCCTTCAGAAATTCCATTGCTGAGAGCGAAAACTATTTTTTATTATATTATATCTAACTTACTAACTAATTTATATAAGTAGGTACTCAGTACCTACATACGAGTACGTTTATTGTACAGTGTACACTAATACAACAATTCATGGCGGCCATATCAATAACGTATACTATTCCCCGGCAGATGAAAGCCTCTAAATCTTTATAACAATTTCGGCTGCCTCAGAAGTTTTATAACGATTTATTGGCTATGGTTATCAGCCGATCGCTTCACATAAATCGATGCGCTACGAATCATATCGATATGATCTTATCAGTGTAGAGCTATTATAATAAATGGGGGCGTGTAAATTATTGTGTAATTAGTTATTCTATTTGCTTGTTCTGTTATTATAGTTAAGTGATTTTAAATTTAAAACCTGGTATCATGGTATCGATGCGTATCAATTTAAATTGAAATTTTGAAGAACCTACATAGCAATAAAATTAATCAATTCTTACTAAACAGTTAGTTTAGATTTAAAAACAAAACAATTTTTAAATCGACATAACTAGAGCTATTCCAATTTGCAACAAATTGGAATCATTTCATAACAAAATTAGGTAGCGTAGGGAGCAATTATTCTTATATTATCTGTGTCTGTCATGTCTTGATAAATTAGGTTCATAATCGTTAAATTTTTAGATCAATAATAAATTATTATCTACTTATAAAATTTATGTTGTTTATTGCTAGCGCACATGTGGGGTGGGTACCACGCTTTTAAGATAATTTATTACATGACTTGCCGTACTCTTGCTACAAACACTTTAGCTCAAAGTAAAACTGCAACGTATTACCTATTCTGTGGTACAACTGCCGGTTTTAGTATGATTACAAAAAAAGCTTACCTGAGGTAATCCTTTTACTGCTGATGCCGTTTGATAACCGCTTGATACCTATCAAGGTAGCTTATTTATTTTTTCCTGACGATGGCTCCATCGCTTTATATGTTTGGGAGAGTGCATTACGTGGGCGGTCGAGTTCACTTGAGCCAGTAGTTTGTTGTTAGTTGTTACACAGCGGGGTCAGCAGTTCACTGCCTCTTAGAGAATAGAGGGACCGCCATGATTCACAAAATTGTTTTTTGTCAAACAGGTTGTTTATATGCTCATTTTTCTTGGTAATTGGTTAAACAACTCGTTGTGGTTAAAGGGAGGTAAACATAAGCAATTTCAATACTACAGCTGTGCGAATTATAGGCCGCAAATATTCGTTGAACTTGCTACGTGTAGACGCGATGTTACAGGCGATTTTCAATTCACTTGAGTGACAGTATTAGTGTTTAAAAAAACTTAAAACAAAAGATTTATTTTGTAATAAAAAGGTGCAAATCGACTAGGTGTTTTATTTTAATAGGATTTAATAGGCAATTTAATGCGTTAAAGCTGATAGTGACAAGGATAATAAAGTGACATTTCGACAATAGTGTATACACGGTGCTTTTTTTATAGTCGTTGAAAAGCAAACCAGTTAATGTACCCAATGCCTACAGTCCACTGGTAAAATACAAAAAAAAATAAAGAACATTTCAATGAGTTTCATTTAAAAAATTAATAAAAAATAGCTTCAATTGAAAACACCCCATAGCGCACGTAAATATGGCGCTAGCGGAACGGCGGCGCTCGAGTACCTACAGTAGCACGGCGCGGGCACGTGTCCTTACAGGTCATTCACTTTAACGAAAATGTACTGGAATACGTGCAGTAAATGCAGTAACCTTTAAGACTATGAGTTAAGACCCTCTGCTGAGAAGTTACTTGTTAGTCAAGTACGTCAAGTTACGTACGCTACTTACGTAAAAATTGCCGAGTACCTACCAAGGCACAGACCGTGTGCCTCATTCGATCAGCTGTTTGCAATGCAAGCTCGTATTATTGATGTATGTAGGTACTAGGTACTTACTTACTTAATTTCAATCTTCGTACTTTCGTACTTTTTACGGACTTTCGGAAACAATAATTGTTCTAAGTACATGAAATAAACATTTCATTTCAAATCCAACTAAAATGTTCAACAAGAAATGGTAGGTAGAAATGGTACCTACTTACTCGGGTTTAAAAAATAAGTAGGTGGTTCTCTTTCTGAGTCGTATTCCTCATTTCTAAGGGCCCTTTCCATTAATCACATAATGGCAAGGGTTTTGTTTTTCTTTCTTCTTTTAATAATTCGGTGGGTATGATTAGGAATTAAGTAAGTAGTCAATTGTTTCAGACTCATCAAGAAAGTACCTAGGTAACAAACTTACACTTTTTACCAGCTATTTCGATTAAAATCAACAAAATTAGGTACAGTACCTTTCCATAATTAATTCCATAGGTATGTTCATGCCACATGAGTAGATTAACACACAAACCACACAGAACAGAAAAGTTTAACCTATCTTCCTGTAATGAAGTAATTATTCGAATTGCTTGCTGTTTTGCTCCAAACAAAAGAGCATGTTTTTGGAAGTCATAAAAATGTTTGAGTTTAATCACTTTCACATCACTTCGCGCTGTACCTACTGGTAGTTTAGACATCTAACACTACGCTGTACGTCTTACAGTAACTCAAGAATCAGACTTTGTACCATGTTTTAAGAAAAATAATAATTACGGAAACAACAACGAAAATTATGCGTACTTCCGCTTTCGCACGTTCGGTGGCCGACCCGTAACTGAGTAAATCTATTTTTTGCATTTTGCTATTTCCTGTAAAAAGGGGGCGGGGCCGATGGGTCAAAAGGATAGCGCGAGCGCATGATTGGACCTCGGTCCACGTGGACTTTTCAAATAACCATTCGCTATTGGTTCACAAAATTTCTCTTGCACGATTAATGTGAGGAAGAGAATTCCTTGAACTTGTAACAGAGGTTACTTCGCATGTACTTTCGTAAACATAATTAAACAGGATGTTTCAAATTTTTTCGAAATTTTAATAAATTTTTTTCGCTAGTGTGTGTATTGACATGAGGTCATTTTTAATATTGCTCAAGGATATCTTATATCGGACTCATAACTGGGGCCGCTTTTGCACGACGGTGGCACAGGCACCGTGTATATTGTGGTTTAAAGTGTGCCTACCGAGGCAGGTACGAGAAAACTTGGAGGACCGAAACATCACAAGACTACGTGAGTTGGCCGAACGTCAAGTGCGCTCGTAATATTTTCTCATTGCTTGACTAAACATTGCATAAAACAGACAAATTTCTGCAGGTACTTTTGTCAAATCTCATTGCTCCAACAATCTCGCACAAACGTGAATATTTTACCCAAATATACATAGATTTTAAAATATGGCTCTGCAATGTTTGTTAAAGTTTTCCTTGCTTGTGGGTATGTCAACGAGCTTGCATAATATACGTAAAGACAACACTTCTGGCAGACGTAATTTAACTATACAAGCACAGGATAGGTGGTACTTTGTTTTAAAAGCATGTCATTTGGCAAAGATTCAAGACTCTTAACAAATAACATACCTCAACTTTCTTTTATAATTCCAAGCTTTTCCTCATAAAATGTATTGCCCTTGTATTGTACCTTGTTATATGTAAATCTTTTTATCATAAGAAAACATAAATATACATATATAAAGAAACTAGAGAACTTGAATCCCGATTTTCAAGTCTCTAACTTTAAAATCTAAGAACCCTCATGTAAGCTTCTAACCCCCATTTCACCCCTTTTAGGGTGGATTCTCGTAATATTGCTAATACAGTTTATTATTATTTAAAACTAATAACTTAAATCCCCACATCGTCAAAAACAAAGGACTTTCATACAAACTTCCAACCCCCATTTCTATCCGTTAGGAGTGAATTTTCTCAAAACCGTTTCTTAGCTGATGTCTACACCATAGAAGGAACCTACCTCAGTCAGTCAGTCAGTGAGTAAATGAGTCGTATTACGCTTTTATGTGTATATGTCACCGTAAGATTGTAAAAACCGTTGGATTATAATCTAACTCGCGAAATTGTAAACTGTCGAATGATTACAATATAGCCGATTATTTAATCGGTAGATTGTAATCTGTTAGGTTTATTAACCCGATAGAACCTAAGTGCTCGGCCTGCGGCCGGGCACTACTTGATTATTTATGTCGAACCCTAACCTAACCTTCAAGAAAGAGACAAGAAAACGTAAATACAATGAATATTTCAAAAATTGACACTTAAAATATTGAATGGTTCACAATCTTTCGACTGTTTATAATCTATCGAAAAAAAAGCGTTAGATTACAATCTTACGGTTTTTACAATCTTACGGTGACATATACATTCATATGCCTCCAAACAGTGGTACCTTCATGAATTTTGTTTATTCAAAAAAGCTCTGAAAAAGCTTATATGTATTATAGACACAAAAGTTTATATTATACTATAGTACTTGAAAGTACACAAGCACATCAAACTACTAAACCTAACAAGTTATATTAAATTGAGATTATAACAGTCCGTGTTATACAGAATCAGATAAGATACGATCTCTAAATTGATTATTGTTATAAACATTTTGCACGTAGGTATCTTGATAGCACCTACGAAGATTATAATATAATTGTTATCACACACAATAATACAACATTGCGTATTTTACGGTCGTTACAAAAGATCAAGTTCATTATAGTACTTGGTTAGTAAAGAGTGATTATCCGATTTCACATAAGAATAAGAGGAATATACATAGATTTAAGTAATCAACATATCAAGATCTCCATCCACATAAAAACAATAAAAACCTGTAAGAGGTTATAGGATTTATTGTTTTATGTAGACATTATTTGTATGACAATTTTGTTTTACTTATGGACTATCAATTTATGCAATAAAAATAGCAGGCAATTAAACGTAGATATATAACTATCAGATGCAACAAAAGTTATCACAAGTCTTCAACTCCCGTTGTCATAATCAAATATTTGTGCATAATATAAAGTTTCAGTGCAATTAAAATGTTTTCCCATTGTTCCTGTTTTCTTGTACCCAGCTTAAAGCAAGGGATCATTATAATCATCAAATTGGCAAGACTGTCCGTTCCATGATAATAATTAAAAGCATCGTGTTGTGCTATCTGATGCAATAATAGTAGATTATTCACCACAGGGGTAATGCGATGTATTATGTCACGGGCGCCGGGATAAATCCCAAGCGGAACGAGGGATTTTAGAGTAACTCCCGAGCGTAGCGAGGGTGTTGCATCTAGAATCCTGAGAGTAGCGCGGGAATTAGGGGCGCCCAAGATTAATACAGCATTACCCCTACGGTGAATACTCTACTTTTCACACCTCGCGATACAACCACTTCTTTCAGCTAGCGTGGCCTACTCGATTTGACAAACAAATGTCGTCAGTGCGAATCTAGTGGGCCACGGCTTAGGTTTTCGAAAATCGAGTTGGCCGCGCCTGCTGAGAACATATTCTGTTTACCGAAATTAGACTTTATAGATATAGCAATAAGAATTATGAATAAAACCTCTTTGGAATGAATAGAATTTCCTTCAGATCTTGCTTCAGATGCGCGATGATTCTAAATTCAAATCACATTATAACCCTAGGGAATAATGGATTTCAGTACAACATTATAAACCTAGGGATTTAATGTCTTACTTTAACCTTAGATAACAGGCCATGTAATAAGGCGTTGTTGAGCGAGTGGTGTGAAAAAAATATTACAACTCTGCAACTCGACTGTCATACTCATAAGCGAGGAATGCGCACATCATGCTATCAAGTGAAATAAGATTAAAACTTAAAGGTATAATCCACTTACACAGCATTACTATTACAAACAAACGCATACTCGCGACTTCGTGTACCTATTTCTTTTTCTTTTATTATGTACTCTAGCTCGCTATGTCTTCACATTTCTTTCTAAGGAACCTTCTCAGAGTGCTGTTTTTTTTTTGTTTTTGAGATTAGCACTTATTTGGCAAATGCGGACGGGCATATAAGATTTTCACGGGTTTTTATTGCAGGGATCGTTCAATGGGTTGGATGGATGGCATTGGATGCACCCGAGGTTGATATGATTTATTTTATAAAGAAATTGATTAAAACTTTAAAACTAGCTAACGCTCGTGAGTCGTGACTTTGACTGCGTAAATTTAGGTTTTTCGGATTTTCCGGTTCCGGTCCCGTTTCCGGAAGAGAAGCCGTAGTAACTTTTTACGGCTTTACAAAATATCACATCGATCCGTTGCTCCAGTGCAGCG
This sequence comes from Erebia epiphron, assembly GCA_963932025.1. Classification (NCBI taxonomy): domain Eukaryota; kingdom Metazoa; phylum Arthropoda; class Insecta; order Lepidoptera; family Nymphalidae; genus Erebia; species Erebia epiphron. The sequence goes on along the minus strand of OZ009952.1, from coordinate 18,893,067 downwards.
TGATTTAAGGACAAACTAACAAACAACACACACTTCTTTAATATAATATGGCATATGGGTAGTGTAGTGGTGTGGTAAATCCAAAGCCGACACCGAAAAATTGATCAACATCATAATGAAAATGACAGTCGTAACCAGTGCTCTTAACATGCTTTCCTTATTTGTTCATCATAAACCAATTGCTTTCGCTCTCGTGCAGGGTTAAGTTAAATCAAGGAATATAAAATTTTATTGCATTGGCATTAATTACGTCATCAAAAAAAACTAGATTAAATAAAAATAACGGTGGTTCGCATTTTATCATTGACGTAGTCAAATTTTATTCAGGGGTGGGCTTCGATTAGGTTGTGTTATCATAAGAAAGTACAAAATTCTTTAGGCAAAACTGGCTGTGCATCAAGATTCATAACCCAATTTCTGAGGTGCTGTTAACTGCACTTTGTCACTACACTTGGGATTTGGATGGATATGCTGCAAAGGAGATTGTTTTCTTGTAAACTTAGTAAATTTTATGTCATAAACAAATTAACCGACGTATTTTATAGAAACGTTTAAACTTGCGTGGAGAGACGACCCAGGATACATAGCAACGTTTCAATATGCTGATTAATAGACTACAGTGTGAGATTGATAGATTTGTTGAGTGCAATGATTGAAGTGTCACGAATGGAACACGAGGTTGGCTGCCAGATTGATGCAGAACGTCGCCCAATCTGACGTGATACCGACAGATGTGACGCCGCCCGCGCCGCCAGTGATCATTAGCGCTTGTTTATTTAAATGCTTATTACACTAGCGATTCGCCCCGGCTTCGCACGGGTAGCACTAATAATCCTAATAGTCTATACACAATGTAGCCAGTGGGCAGTGGGCAGGTTTTAATTTTAATATTACATTGAGAGTACAGCGTTCGCCGCGTAAGCTCTCAAAAGAGAGGTTTTTTTCCGACTTAGATCACATTATTGCAATTTTCCTAAGGATCTCTATTTTTTCGAAAATAAAATATAGCCTATGTTACTCGCAGATAATTTAGCTTTCTATAGGTGAAAGAATTTTTAAAATCGGTTGAGTAGTTTTTGAGTTTATCCTTTACAAACAAACAAACAAACAAACAAACAAACAAACAAACAAACAAACAAATCTTTCCTCTTTATGATATTAGTTTAGATATATGCAAGACGATTTGAGACTTTCTCTCACTATTTAGATGCAGGCTCCTAGTACTGGTACTGAAATACTGAATGCTGAAGAATGTTTAAATAAAATAAATTATGATGATTTATTTAGCTACTAAGTACACAGAACAGCTCATAATACGAGTAACACACAAAAAAATACTATAAAATTAAACAAACGCTATATTGACTTTTAATCGGACACCGTAATATGCAGCAAATTAATAAGTACTTAGATGCAGTTAAAATTTGACAAGAAGGCGAAGAAGACAAGAGTGAAGTTTTAAGTACTTCATGTTTGAATTTCATTAAGTTTCGAGAGTCGGAAGATAGCGTCGGAAAATCGTTTTAAAGTAGATAGGATAGATAGAACATTGTTAAAAGTACTTGACTAGGTATACCTACTTTTTACTTAATGCGTAAATAATGTAATTAATATAGCAATGTTACATTTAAAATTACTCAAGCCAGCAATAACTTACTATAAGTAAGTATATAGCTACCTGCTATAACAGCTAAAGAAGTTATCAGAAAGTTTTTTATTGTAACTTTTTACTCCAGTTATCAAGTAACTGTAATTAAATTATAATAATAAATTTATTTGTAAAACAATGTTTACAATTTGATTCACCCTGAACCTACAGTGGCAATAATAATAAAAGCAAACAAGGTAAGCCCGGCAGGTTCATTTATAGGTGTGATTTAACCGGGTCATTGTTTACGAGCCGAGATAATTACTAGGTAATTCACATTCATCGTGGTTAATTAATAAAATTCAATTATTTACTAGCGCTATTATTAAACAATAAGTCACATCGTATAGGTACATAACTATTGTGTTGTAACCACAATTCAGAAAATGCATTAGATACTTGACCAAACCGCAGAATGTTCGACGGTTCATAATAGTGATGTTCCTGCTCGTACAATCTAAAGGGTATTTCACTGAGTAGGGAATTGTTTCTGTTATCTATGGAGTATTTATATTTAAAACAAACTTACGGAAAGCTATACTTATTTGTTCTTCGCACAAACTAGACACGAACACGTAAGTCACAAAAATTATTATTATTTATATACAAAGATTTTTACAAAATTATAGTAGTTTAGGCCCAATTTTTTTACTCGAACTATTTCAATTTTTAATAATATAGAATTTGAATTTGCAGTCTAAATACTAATAATATCAATACATATAATTTTTGTAATGGAAAAAATCGAATTATTTACTACGCGACAGGAGAAACAATGTCGTAGTCCAAACTATGAGAACAGAGTTAGGTTATATTTTAGAAAAGAAAGTACTTATCTCCTTTGCTTCTGCTATTAGCAAGTTGAAGAGCTTTTGATGTCCGACAGTGGACTTCAATCAGAATGATAATCGTGATTATTCATTAAATGCTTCCCATTATTATATAAAAAACCGTAACAGGATTTCTGAACATCATTTCATCGCAGGAAGCTTTATAATGGATACAGATCCCAACAAAGTATTTTTAAATACATCACTATGTCTTGTGTATTATTAGAATCTGGCATCCCCACCTATAAAATTACTTTGTAATGGATATTATAAACTATTTCATGCAACTAGCATAAAATTGCGGATGTATTAAGGCTGCATTAGCATTTTTGAATCTTGCAAAACTATAATAATTTTAACCTTTTCATGTGAAACTACCTATTGTATCATACTAATATTATAAATGCGAAAGTGTGTTTGGTTGTTGGTTTGTCCTTCAATCACGCCTCAACGGAGCAACGGATCGACGTGATTTTTGGCATGGGTATAGTTGAGGACCTGGGGAGTGACATAGAGAGCGACTTTTTATCCCGGAAAATTAAGGAGTTCCCGCGGGAATCAAAAAAACTTTACCACGCGAACGAAGTCGCGGGCATCAGCTAGTTTGAGTCATAAATTTAGGAGTATTATGGTAAATTAAATAATTTGACAAATTTTTACACATGAATGGTAGATAAGCTAAACAAGAAATATTATAATGAAAAAGTATGACACTAAACGTTTGATTAATTTGTAGGATTTTTTTTCTATAGTTTCAATTTTTGGGGGGTGGAAATACCAAAAGTCGTAAATTCAAATAATCAGCGACAATAATCCATCGGGAGAGCCGGGCCGGTCTACCTTATTTTAGTCACAAGCTTATTTGGTAGAGAAAGGGTTTTTTACCAATTAATTGTGTTTATCGCACCTTGGTTGCAAGAAAAAGCTTCTGTTCTACTGATAAAGCTGCAATCGGGTACAATACGGTATCAACATTATTAAAAATTAATTGTTAATTTAACATTTTTTATCAGATGTCATGGTGTACAATGTATATATATATATATATTGTACACCATGACATACATATATATATTATATATATATATATACTTATATACATAAATTCTATCTATTTATAGCTAGGTAATTAGGTGCATGTTTTTCTCAAAATCTCAGAGCACAATATTGATGTAAGCGAGCACGAAGTTGAGAAATCACTATTAATATATATATAGCTGCTCGTGCTGATTCATTGATTGATCACCTCTCCTAAACTTTGTATGAAAAAAATTTTTTTCACTGACCATTTCGTATAGAGGGGAAAAATTCATGAAGAGGAAAAATACGGAGAGAGCTGATGATTGAGGATTTCGAAGACGGATGAAGAGCACAGCCAGGGTATTGAAGATAGGTGGGGGGTGCTCGACCAAATGTCATTCGAAACTTTATCCAATTGACAGTGAGCTGAAAAAATTTTCAAAATGGCGGATTTAAGATGGCCGCCATACAAATTTCGTCGGTGTCTATCTCGGAGAGTATAGAAGATGGAAGAGTGGTTTCTGGGCAAAAGATGATCAGGACATGAAGGTCTACTTGATGAACAGGAAAAAAATTCAAGATGGCGGAATTTATTTTTCCATAGAAAATGTATGGCGAATATTGAGGAGGTGAATTAAGTGTTGAACTATGAAAGACTTTGATGTGGTTCTTTTTTAAAACTTGTTTTAGAAAAGAACTCTTCATAATTGTATGGAGAAAAAAATATATACTTATGGAGAGCGAGGATGATCGAGGGTTTGAAAGATAGGTGAGGAGCACGGCCAAAATTTCATAGGTGTCTATTTCAGAAAGGTCTTTTTCTCATAGGAATTTCTTTTCATAGGTGTTTTTTTTCATAGGTGTCTATATGGCATGGATGGGAGAATTGTCGGTTTGCCTTTAGGAAAGCCAAGATGGCGAAGTTCAATGGCACCCAAAGGTACCCGATCATCAGCGGTATGATATTGATATTAATCAACTATGGAAGGTTTCTTTGTGTTTTTACTTCAACGGTATCTTACACTGTATGCATGTCTGGATTTTTTTTTTCATTTATAGGCCCTTTTAGATTCTTAGGGGGTCTCTGTTTTATGTTTTCTTATGAGAATTATTTTTACGTCTGTCGAACGCTTGGTACGCTAGCGCTTCCACTGTGCTCGCTAGCATAGCAGTGAGTTGTTTAGTTCAGAACACGTAGGCAGTAAACACTAGGATAGAAGGAGAGCAATTTGTAAGCAGACAGTGAGCCGTGCGGTCTACTACGCGGTCCGCTTTAGCGGGCCGCGCACCCACGCGCCCTACTAGTTTAAGTATATTTTGCTTGTTTGTGGGAAAGGGGATTTCGTAAGGAATCGTGACATCTTCACAGTTGGTCGGATGTTATTCGGCTAGCTATAAATCGCAGTGTCAGGATTCGGGAAGGAAGTAGGAACGTGCCCCAAATGAAGAGCAGTTACTATAGCAACTTTACCGACAGTACTTATTTTTTATGTAGTTGACGGCCTAAATTGTTGACAGCCTTACTAAGATAAGTAGGTAATTACAGTTATAAGCAGGTTTAAAGGATAAACTCAAAGATAAGATAAAATAGTTTTTCACACCACTCGCTCAACAACGCCATATTACATGGCCTGTTATCTAAGGTTAAAGTAAGACATTAAATCCCTAGGGTTATAATGTTGTACTGAAATCCATTATTCCCTAGGGTTATAATGTGATTTGAATTTAGAATCATCGCGCATCTGAAGCAAGATCTGAAGGAAATTCTATTCATTCCAAAGAGGTTTTATTCATAATTCTTATTGCTATATGCATAAAGTCTAATTTCGGTAAACAGAATGTGTTCTCAGCAGGCGCGGCCAACTCGATTTTCGAAAACCTAGGCCGTGGCCCACTAGATTCGCACTGACGACATTTGTTTGTCAAATCGAGTAGGCCACGCCAGCTGAAAGAAGTGGTTGTATCGCGAGGTGTGAAAAGTAGAGTATTCACCGTAGGGGTAATGCTGTATTAATCTTGGGCGCCCCTAATTCCCGCGCTACTCTCAGGATTCTAGATGCAACACCCTCGCTACGCTCGGGAGTTACTCTAAAATCCCTCGTTCCGCTTGGGATTTATCCCGGCGCCCGTGACATAATACATCGCATTACCCCCGTGGTGAATAATCTACTATTACATACTTTTAAGCAGATTCTTTGCAATCCCAGTAAGTTTTGCGAAGTTATTAAACAATTCCAAATATTATAAATGAACCTATGATTTTTATTTTCAAAAGCTTTATTTCAACAAATTTTACGCAATAAATTACTTACGATTACTAAAATAAGCAAGTATGAAATCGTATGAATATGCAAATTTTAATGGGTACCCGTTGTCAACATGCTTTCAATCTCACTTTCGTTTATTTTTACGGTTTATATTAGTGTATGCATTGCGTGTCTGCATTAAAAATAAAGCGAGTTATCATAAACCATGACATACAAAGATCTTAACATGACCTTAATAAAATACAATCTGATATGGTATAACTTTTATATTATATACGCTATTTATGCCAGCATAATTAAACCAAAGAAGTATGAATTGCTGTTTTTAACCGACTTCAAAAAAGGGGGAGGTTCTCAATTCGTCGGAATCTTATTTTATTTTTATTTTTTATGTATGTTCCCCGATTACTCGAAGACGCCTGGACCGATTCTGAAAATTCTTTTCTTGTTTGAAAGGGTATACTTCAAAGGTGGTCCCATATAAATTTGGTGAAGATCTGATGAAGATCTTCGAAGACAGATAATGGAACTCCTCAACGGATAAGAGTGCTTTTTACTTTTTAGTTTAAGTTGGTACTTATAGGAATAGTTTTGAAGTCGGTTTTTGTTTTAGATGAAAGCGAATAATTATTGTACTGTTAATTTTCCACACTATTCAATCTCTACCATAATAATTTGAAGCTATTGCTGGCGCTGAATTTCAGGTATTACTTACCTATTGTTGATTTCACAAAAAGAAAAGAATGAAAAATATGACTGTGTATATTAAAGGGAGCACTTATAATGATTTTTAATGAAAATGAATTTAACATAAAATGTGAATTCATTTTTGCATTTTTTATTTAAAAGCCATCAAAACATATTTTTGTCACTATAACCTACTATAGAATATAGTCTATAATACAGATTAGTTTTGTTAAATATAGTAACATTTCGGAATACTCGTATTGTTTTTACTGTTTCTTCATCTATAAAACCTTTCGATAAAGACCAAACATTTGCAACTTCAATCTTTCCTCGGTGAAGCCTAACAAACGAGGTATTGTTGTGACGCCCTGACGCATATAACTCTCGCTGAAAATATATCCACATGAATTAAGAATTTGCTTTATTTTGCAACAAATCTATAATTTTAAATACCGCTTAAAATTTGAAGATTGATGCACGTATGCATATACTTACTAAGGTTAAAGGTAACTATGCATTTCAAACAGTGAAACATCAATAAAAGCGTAGGTATCATTCCTTGATTAAATGCAAACTTAGGAACTGAAATAAGCAGGAGTTACAGAGGGGCGGGCAGACGGATAGACAGAAGCGACGCCTGTTCCTGTTTGACCATTTTGGTACATGGTACTTTATGTTTTTCCTCCCCATCGACTTTGTTGTCGATTCTACACTAGTTAAAGACTATAGAGTTTCTTATAAGTACGTAAAATTTTTGCAATTTTGTGCAACATCATTACTTAAACTATCCCAAGGTCTTCCAGTATAAAGTTGATTTCAGATATTTGTTCACAGTCGTAGCCTAGCTCTGTTGTAGGAACGTATATTTGATTTATTCAATGATATAAGTTTCAAGCAAGTATGAAACTTGCTTTAGGTTTGAATAAACGGAGAAAATTAACAGCAATAGCCATTAATGTTTTATAACATGTTTAATGCATTTCCTTCTATAGTCTGTAGTACAACTGTTCACCTACGCACTTTCCGTACTTAATAGCTTTGCCTTTGTTATTGTTCTCTAATACTGTGAGAGTATTTGAAAAGCCATTACAGACTGTATGAGCGAAAGTCCACATTACGTACAAAGTCAATATGGACAGGATTTATCGATTAAGAAATGGTTGGCGCCTGGCGCCTAAACGATACAGTATCTATAAAATTTATCACACCATTTTCCCAGTTTGGGTAGGATCATTATAAACAGCTAATGTAAATATTTTCACTAAATAATTGTTAAAATGCTTATATGGAATTGTGAATTTTATTATTTGACTAGAGGACGCCCGCGACTTCGTTCGCGTGGCTTAAGTTTTTAATTCCCACAGGCACGCAGGCAGGCATCCAACTATACCCATGCAAAAAATCACGTCGATTCGTTGCTCTGTAGTGGCGTGATTGAAGGACAAACTCTCTATTTGACGTCCTTGGGGATAGAAATTTCAAAAACTGTAAAATCCGTATTTCATCATTAGCGGAAGCCCAAATACCAAGTTTCATACCTACAGCAGCTTGAAAAACGACGGACTTTAATACAAACTTTCAACCCCTATTTAACCCCATCGAGGGTAGAATTTTTAAAAATGTGACACACATCCTTCTGTATTTTTACCTAAAATACCAAGTTTCGTAGATTTAACTTGAAAAATATCTTGTCAAATAAAAGACTACCCTATTTCAACCCTTTGGGGGTAGAATTTTCAAAAATGGCGAAACACGTACTTCTTTTTTTTAAACCAGAATACCCAAATACCAAATTTCATGGCTATAACTTGAAAAATTAAGGACTTTCATACAAACTTTCAACCCCTATTTATTTACCAAAATTTTACCCCTTTGAGCGTAACATTTTGAAAAACTGTGACACACGTATTTCTTTATTTTCAACCCGCAGCTCGTATACCAAGTTTCATGGCTCTAACTTGAGAAATGAAGGACTTTCATACAAACTTTCAACCTCCTATTTACCCCATTAGAGGTAGAATTTTAAAAAACTGTGACAAAATACCATAGTTTCGTTGATATAACTTGAAAAATATCTTGAGAAATGAAGGCCTTTCATACCAACTTTCATCCCCTTGTTCACCCCTTTGGAGGTCGAATATTCAAAAACTGTGAAACACAATTTTCTTAATTTTTTACCAGTAGCTCATATACCAAGTTTCATGAATGTAACTTGAGAAATGACAGACTTTCATACAAACTTTCAACCCCTGTTTCACCCAATTATTTTGAATAATCCTTCCTTAGTGAGCGCCTACGTCACAAAAGGAAGCTACTGTCAAAATTTCAAGTCTCTAACCCCAGCGGTTTAGGCTGTGCGTTGATATATAAGTCAGTCAGTCAATCAGTCAGTCAGAACTTTGAATTTTATATATAAAGATTGAAGTAAGACGCACTTAAAATAATTCAAAAATCCTAACTGCCTACCAAGCACCACATAACCACGGCCTAATTTGCATCTGTGGCTTTGTTCCAGAATAGTTGAAATAATCTGATTAAATCTAATATTGTGAATGATCTCGATAACGAAATGTTAATCCGTCGTCCCATTCCCACTCTCACGACATCGTGACGAGTCATAGATTTTTGAGAGGTTTAAATCGTCTTTTTAAATTGTTCCTGATATAATCTAAAAAGGTGCACGTTGCTTTTGTTATTAAAAAATAAAATAAAAAACGCAAATATTTATACCTCAGCAAAACGAGACGACATCTTTATTTCAACACGTGAGAATGCATACGTAATTTCAAAACCCTCTCAGGTACTGGGGCAAAAAATAAACCTGAGCATATTTGATGTCTTTAGAAGAAGTGGTCGAGATAAATATGAATATGTAAATATATGTTCGTGACATAATGCGAATAAATCGGATAAACTTCAACACTCGCAAGGAATTTAATCTATTTGCTCGTTTGCGCTTTTAAAACTTTTCTGTGGTCGCTTACAAGGAGCCATTATTCATTGTCAAGTCATTATAAGAAAAGCTTTTAAGTAAAAAGGGCATCGTAGTAATAACTTACGTACCATTGCATTAAGGACATTAAAACACATACTATATTCTTCGATTACAATTTGTTCGAGGACATTACAGGTCCATTAAGATATTGGTAAAATATTTGCTTTAATTGGCAGGACCTTGGAAAAATTAATTTTATTAATAACATTTAATTTTTCTATTTTCATTATAATAATGTACTTACCTTAATGTTAATAACATGTCAATGGTTGTATAATTTAAATGTAGTAAAATTTTGATGTTTTACAATCATAAAACCTCCAAAATGCGCACTAGGTAAATATTCCTGTGAACTTAAAGGTTAATTTTTATAATCATTTGCCTCTCAAGTTCTCTGCGATTACTGTAAGAAGCAAGACTTATTCCTTCTTTTTGATGCGAAACGGATTTACCTACACTTGTAGCGTTTTATTATTAAAGCCCGAGCATTAAATATTCCTGTAAACTTACAGGTCAATTTTATAATCTTATGCCTCTTAAGTGCTAGGCGTTGCTGCAAGAAGTAAGAAGCAAGATACCTAATTCCTTTGTTTTGATGCGAAACGGAATTTACACTTGTTTACCCGAGGGTGGTCTGTTCAAGTCTTCTAAGCTAACATCCTCGCAATAAGCATAAGACGTTCAAACGATATTTAAACTTTATGAAAACACAGCTCTCCATAATTGAAATATTACTGAGAATATTCTTGATTTCGCCTTTAAATCTGCTATAATAATGTACGTTTAAGAGGCACTAAACTATATTATGTTAACTTTTGGTATAATTCAATAATGAACAACAGCTTTGATACGTTTGGAGTCTTTGACCTGCCGTATTTATAACATGCAAACGCAAAAAAAAGAGACAATGTCATCGTAAAATACTAAACCAATGATCCAGATCATATAATAAACTACTGATTGTCCGATAAAAACGGAAATTTAATCATGACGATATATCATAATGAATGCATCAGTACAATAGATAACGATGTATTCACGTATTCACTGGCCGAAAATATCTCAATGGAGATGATATCGGATCAGTTGATTTGTTTTTACTGAATGGGCACAACTGGTTTCGTCTGCCTCTAATTACAATGCAGTTTGGAAACCGCCCGCCCGGATCGTGATCATTGCAACGAGTCTTTACAACAAAATAACAGTTGTAAGAACAATTTGAAGGAATAATGAGCCCAATTTGAAACCCTAATTTGATAATTTGGTCTAATTTTGTTGTTCTTTTTATTTTCACGTTGCATTGGTATCCTGCCTTCAAACGTTTCCGACGAACTTGTTAGTATCGCTATTTTTATTGCAGTAGCAAAACAAATATACCACGGCCATGTATGGCTCTATATTTTTAATTAAAGGTTTTTTCAAAGCTGATGCTATGTTATATTTGTATCACTTACTTCTTATCAACTTGAAGTTTTAATTCATTAATGTGTCTTGCCTGAAATTTATGGTTTATCAGAGGTTTTCTTATAAAAAAATTATTATTATAGAGATCACTGTGCACCACTATAACTTTCAAATCTTAAAATGTATCTACTTGTAGTTAAGTTGATCTATTTCTCAGTTCTCTGTTCTTTTCCTGATATTATGTACTAAGAAGGTTTCCTCATTAGTTCATTAATTCAATATTTATTTATGTCTTCTTAATTTTATTATCCACCCCAAAGTTCGTAGGTACTCAAAACTCATAGAGTTATTTTTTTGCAGATACAAATTTTAAGGAAGAATGCTCACAAGACTGCTGACTTTGGCCCTGGTGGCAGGAAGCTGGGGCGTCGCTGATGCTTGCACCTGTTCACTTGACCACCCACAGACACACTTTTGCAATAGTGATTTTGGTAAGTACTAATATACACCTACATACCTACTATTGTCAGTTTTTTTTTCATTCAGAAGTTAAAGCTGTAAAGACCATTTATATTGAAACTAGCTGATGCTCGCGACTTCGTCCGCGTGGTTTATGTTTTTTAATTCCTGCGGGAACTTCTGAATTTTCCGTAATAAAAAGTAGCTTTTGTCACACTCCCAGTCCTCAACTATACTCATGCAAAAAATCACGTCAATATATTGCTCTGATGTGGCGTGATTGAAGAACAAATAAAAAAACAAACAGTTTGTTTTTTATTTGTTATTCGCGTTTATAATATTACTATGATACCAAAAGCGTCATATACGTCAAAAGTTAATCGTAATTTATTTTGAAAGATAAATTGCAATTGCTGAATTATTAACTATACTTACTTATAGATAAAAGATCAACTCTTTTTTTATTTTGCAGTTATAGTCGGTCGAGTACAAAAAATATTCAGAGGAAGTGAGTTCTACGACGCCTACAAAGTGAAAATCCGAAATATATTCAAAGTAAGTTAATTTTCCTACCTGAATAGGTATTTATTACTGAAAGGTTGGTTATAGAGGTAGTTTGCTGTTGAAAAATTGGGTGTATTTTAAATAAAACTTGTCCTATTGATCACTGCCTAGAAAATTGTGGCTGTTGTTAGTTTGACCTTAGTTAAAAAAGAAAAACTGCAAACAGTCCCCAACAGATGCCCAAAATATACAAACGGTAGTTGTAATTCAAAAGGTTTGAGCTTGACCTACTTGGCAGTACGATGCAACGTTCTGTAATAATATAATATTATTATTATGTTTAGGATGATATCGGACTGGCTAATGAGAGTCGAGAGTGATGTCCACCAATAGGACCGCCTTATTTTCATAACTAAGCCATTAACTTTTGCTTAAACATCCACTAGCTTAATATGTAAATCCACGCCTTGCCACCAGAGCATCGTGAACTAAGCTATGAAAATAAAGCGGTCTTATTACTAACTTCACACACGTTTCCCACTTTCCAGTATATCTATCATCGTTTAGGTAGAAAAGCAGTCATATAACTTTGACGTTTTTTTAATCCGGTACAAGTTAGCCTTTGACTGCGATCTCACCTGATGGTAATGCATGAGTCTAAGATGATAGCGGGCTAATCTGTTAAGTGTTCCTGGCATGGCAGTTATATTAAAGCCCATATGCATTATTCGGTGTCTACAAGGCATCGCATCGGAACGCTTAATCGCTTAGCGGCACGTCTATGCCGGTGGAGTGGTAACTAACCATGGCCGAAGCCTACCACCAGGTCAGACCAGGGAAAACTTATAAATTCCTAAATCGACGCTGCCGGGGATCGAACCCGGGACTTCCCACGGAGTTCATCAATACGTAATACGTATCCAGTAGGTGGATGTATATTTGGGGCTTGTTTGCTAAAAGTCGGAAAACATAATCTAAACTCAATCATTGTTGTCTAAACAGGCAACGCCAAAAGCTGCAGTAGCGCTCAAAGCAGGTCGCCTACTGACGCCGTCACTGGACTCATTATGCGGAGTCACACTTCAGCCTAGAGAGACCTATGTTATCACAGGTACATATTGCATATTCATTACACAAAATATGTCCAGCTAACAACCTTGATTTGCAGTTAAAAAGTAATAATTAGCTCAACACTCAATCAATTATACAAATATCTAGGTCACTATGTTACGGAGGATCTTAAAGACCAGGTAGACATAGAACGAGAACGGAGAGCCTTAGCTGTAAGGTGTAACATGTTGGCCCGCAGGTTCGCCCGCTGTAGTAAGGAAGCGAAAATAACGCTATTCAAAGCTTATTGTCAAACCTGCTACACGGGGGGCCTGTGGACTAATTACACTCAAAAGGCTATAGATACTTTGCGAGTCCAGTACAACAATGGATTCAGGATACTGTTGGGCTTGCCGCGATTCTGCTCAGCATCAGGCATGTTTGCAGAGGCACGTACTGATGATTTCTATGCCATCATCAGAAAAAAGACTGCATCCCTCCTGGCAAGGCTGCGTTCGAGCCCAAACAGTATCCTGATGCTGTTCGCTGGTAAATTAGAGTCACCGATCCTGCAACACTTTATTAAAGTCCTCGTTCGGTGACTTAAATGGAATCATGTTTTTATGTTTTTAAAGTAAAAATTATCCTAGAAATAAAATACTAACATAGTTTTTTAAGATTGTATTTTACTAACAACCATGGGCCTCTGTTGCCATAATAAAGAAAGTTATTATTATTATTATAATTATATCGTGCAGACTGCAGTCTGTTTTTTTCCGATCGTATTAGGAATCATGTCTTGTTATTAGTTGGGGTTCCAAATCGAAGAGGGATTAATCAAAAACTGCAATACCTAACAAAATATCATACTGCAATATAAGATTTTTGGAAGAAATTGTGGAAAGTTTTTTGGATCAAATAATGTCTTGTAACCACAAATTTTAAGAAGTCGTATAAAAATGTTAAGAATGTTCATATTCTCGCGAAATCATTAGCAGTGTTTTATAAGTGACTACCATTTACCAACTTGTGTTGTCGTAGTGTTGCTATGGTATTTTTATACGGAACATAAATTATATTATCATTATTTTAACGATAACAATTTGTAACAAACCATAAGCTGTGTTGTTTGGGTGCGAAATGGAGACAGAACAACAACAATAATGAAATAATATGGCTTTAAGCGTTGGTAATATGGCCCCAATTCATCAAAACATTAGAATGGAAATCTTCGCGCGTTTATCGGTACATTTGTCCTTCAACGCAACATCTGCATCATCATCAAAGCAGCATCTTTTAAATTTGGATAACTAAGCCCTGTCCATCACCATAAATATTGTCTAACCACTTTGACGACATGGTCCTCTCTTGCCTGAAATCCTTCCTTCCAACACTAGTCTTGGGATCATTCCCAAAGAGCCAAGTCCTCTTTGTAGATGTCCAGAGAAGGTCAGCTGTCAGCATACGCTACTTTAATGAGATTAGATGAAAGTCACCTCTGTGACGACCAGAGTGATGTCAGCCATTTACGGCAAACATTAAGTTCATTGGATATATAGTTTTTCTTGCACTGCGCACTCAATAGGCATGATGACTGATTTTGAAAAATGGTCAGATTATGTTCGGAAGTATCTACTATTTCGAAAAAGTATCTTATTTCAGCAGAAAAATAAATTTTGGTAGATAAAATTGACATTTGAAAATTTTAAAATTCACGCCAAAACGTTCGGCGGTGTCATGGCGTCGTTTGTGACGTCACTTGTGTTTTTTACCAATGTACTCTGTGCAGTGTGCAGTAAACAATAATGTAATTGTCAAAGCTCGAAAACAAACAATTGTGACGTCATTCGTTTCTTGGTGTTTTATCCAATATGGCGGATTGCTGTATTTTATAGTTTTATATTATCAAAATAAATAGCAATCTAACTCAAAATAGAAAAATAAATACGTTTTTTCATCCATGAATCCTATTTCATTAGATAAATTCACAATTTCATTGATTCTTGGTTACTGTCATCATGCCTATTATGGAAAAACTTAAGGCTTTTTAATTAATTTGCAGGTCGCGTAGTGCAGCTGCAGGCGCACATACAGCTGTGCGGGTACGTGAACAAATGGCGCGAAGTCACTCCACGACAACGGAAGGGGTTCAGATTGCTCTACAAACAAGGCTGCACGTGCAAGGTGAGAATCGTAATAAGTTGTAAATACTTTTAAAAAATAGCCATAATATATCCTATTTATTAAATTTTTATTCAAATTGGCAAGTACCTAATGGTACAATATTATCCTGTCGTGATACTGGTACCTAAACTAGGAAAAAAAAAATCTGAAAACCACACCTGGGGGGTTACTATGAGCTTTTATAGCAGAACAGATATTGAACTGCACCTAACTTCAAGGCACTGAACTGGTAGGCAGACACTGCATTGAACTGTGCTGCAGTTCAATTTCTGTCCTGCTTTAAGAGCTTATAGTAACCCCCCTGCACCTGTCAATAATATTACAATACTCTCAATATCAAGTAATAGTTTTGGTTTTAATACCGTGAGAAGATTTTTAATAGACATACGCATGTTTAAATACTGGAAAAGTGTGCTGAAAAAAGTAATGCATTTGACAAATTTTCAATTTAACTCCAAGACATAGCAACCCTTAAAAGAACAATAAATAATTATAATAGGAAGATATTTTCCTTACGATGTAATACATCGCGAGACCGGGAAGTACGCGTTTTCTGGTCGAGTGTTAGTTAGACGGCCGAGCTACGCGAGGCCGGCTATATACGTGACCAAATGCTCTCCCGGTCGAGGTGTGTATAGTGATTTTCTAAAAACCGGCCAAGTGCGAGTCGGACTCGCGCACCGAGGGTTCCGTACTCAAGAAGTAGGTATAATTACCTTTGTTAATGAACCGCAAAACTAACTTTGTTTGTAGAGGTTTACTGTTAATATCAAAAAATTACGTTTGTTGTATGGGAGCCCCCCTTTAATATTTACTTTATTGATATTTAATTATTTATTTTGAAAGTTAATATACAAGTTCTGTGAAAATTTGAACCGTCTACCTGTTACCGTTTTTAATATTGAGCAAAAAAATACGAAAAAAACACGTTTATTGTATGGGGACCCCCCTTAATATATATATTTTTTTAATTTTTAGTATTTGTTGTTATAGCGGCAACGGAAATACATCATTTGTGAAAATTTCAGCTTTCTAGCTATCACGGTCTATGAGATACAGCCTGGAGACAGACAGACAGACAGACAGACAGACAGACAGACAGACAGACAGACAGCGGAGTCTTAGTAATAGGGTCCCGTTTTTACCCTTTGGGTACGGAACCCTAAAAAATGAAACAAATTTTCTTTGGATTTCGGCGGCAGCAAATAATTTTTAGCTAATTATAAAGGCCTCCGCTCTCAGAAAAGGAGGCGTACAATCTAAATCCATAATATCCTCACTCGAACTCATTTTTTCGTTACATAATTATAACGATTAGGTGTGTAGTTAATTCCCGCCTTTCAATATTATAAAGATATAAAAACCGGCCAAGTGCGAGTCGGACTCGCGCACCGAGGGTTCCGTACTCAAGAAGTAGGTATAATTACCTTTGTTAATAAACCGCAAAACTAACTTTGTTTGTAGAGGTTTACTGTTAATATCAAAAAATTACGTTCGTTGTATGGGAGCCCCCCTTTAATATTTACTTTATTGATATTTAATTATTTATTTTGAAAGGTAATATACAAGTTAATATTCTGTGTAAATTTGAACCGTCTACCTGTTACCGTTTTTAATATTGAGCAAAAAAATACGAAAAAAACACGTTTATTGTATGGGGACCCCCCTTAATATATATATTTTTTTAATTTTTAGTATTTGTTGTTATAGCGGCAACGGAAATACATCATTTGTGAACATTTCAGCTTTCTAGCTATCACGGTCTATGAGATACAGCCTGGAGACAGACAGACAGACAGACAGACAGCGGAGTCTTAGTAATAGGGTCCCGTTTTTACCCTTTGGGTACGGAACCCTAAAAAATAAATATATTACCCTTAATTTTTTTTTGCGCTGTGAGTGCTGAACGCGTAATACGGTAGAGTTCCAAATTTAAACTATTTAGGCCAAAGAGCATTATAACAAGTTACAAGATATTCAGGAAGAAAGATTCCAAATTCAAAGTTATGATATATAATGAAAATACATACCTACATTCTTTACTGGCCTAGGTCGGGAAGTTTAACTTTCGAACTCATTTACAGGGTATGAAATGTGCACATCATATCATATCATATCATACTAATATTATAAATGCGAAAGTCACTTTGTTTGTTGGTTTGTTGGTTTGTTGGTTTGTTGGTTTGTAGGTTTATTGGTTTGTTGGTTCGTCCTTCAAACACTTCGCAACGGAGCAACGGATCGACGTGATTTTTGGCATGGGTATAGTTGAGGACCTGGAGAGTGACATAGGCTACTTTTTATCCCGGAAAATTAAGGAGTTCCCGCGGGAATAACAAAAAACTTAAACCACGCGGACGAAGTCGCATCAGCTAGTTTCATATAATTTTTTAGAAATATAAATTTTAATTATACAGAATAAGGGAAAGTATATCATCATAAGGGCCCTAGAAAGGAAGATGACGGTTGAGTCAAACAAAGCTTATTAGAATACGTGAATGTAATTCTATTTAACTTCGCCTTCCTGTTAAGCTGGTTTTTTAGGAAAACGAGTCACGTTTTCTTAATCCTTCGTTTATAAAACCTTTATATACTGCCATTCCATTTTACGTAAATTTATGCCATTTACCATTTAGTTTAACAAACAGGTACTTAGCTGATAATCTGGCATAACAAAACGAAAAGCTTTCTGCTTTGCTCGATGATAATTTATATTTATAAAATAACAGGGCTTAAAGTACTCTACCCATTTATTAATATCCCAAGTGTAAATTCTGAATCTTTCTTAGTCGGACCCTGACCAAGAAAATATTTTCAGTAATTGGGACGGACGACTACCTCCAGCTCCAGTCCTCTGGACATACGACGACCTTAACAAGGTAGCGGAAGTAGGTGGATACAGAAAGCAGAGCGCCAAGAGCACGCCACCAAACATGGTCCATGTTTGGTGGCGCGCTCTTGGCTTGCCTGTGTCCAGCGATGATCGAAAAGAGACTGATTGATCAATTGATTGAATTCTTAAGCGATGCTGGGAATAAGCCGCCGACCTACCACGTCGGTGATCCGTACCCTTACCCTAAGTTTTAATTCGATTGACCGTATAAGAAATCTATGACATTAGCGTCAAAGTAAACTACATTTATTTAGAACTTCATTTCGTGTATGCATTCATATACGTTTAAGTATACGATACTTTCACAAATTAGAATTTGTGACTTAGAATCAATGCTGTTAGGGATTATTTTACTTTGACGCTAATGTCATCGAAAACTTATACGATCAATCGAATTAAGTCGGAATTAGATACCAACGCCAGGGACCTCATTTAGTGATAAATGAGGACTCTGGTTTCGTTAATTGCATTTCTCTTTGGGTTTTGTAGTGGAGCCTGGAAGCGTAGAGACCCGAAACATAATGAAAGCGAACAGAAAATTAGTAACCGAATAATGCAATACGCGACTGATGCAAGCATAAGTTTTGTAGAATGAACACAAAAATATGAATTGGAAATTCTTTAATTAATTTTAGAGAAACGATACTAACGGGCCTCTAACTACAAACAGAGTCTAATTTATTGAAAACTATAAGCTTTAACCCCGTGGTTTAAGTTTTTTGATTCCTTAATTTTCTGGGATAAAAAGTAGCCTTTGTCATTCTCCAGGTCCTTAACAATACATACCCATACCATAAATCACGTCGATCCGTTGTTCTGTTGCTTCGTGATTAATGGACAAACCAACAAACAAATACACTTTTGCATGATGTTTGCGAATTACTAAATCAGAGGCCCAATTGTCTAAGCAAATCGTAATCATTCGACAGCTTAATACGTATTAGGTAGGTACTCGAATTGTTTAAGGAGTTCATACATGCTTTTTAACGTGCAGGCATCTATGAACTCCTTATACAGGTGGGATTATACATTATACGTTTTACAATCGATAATGATTACGATTTCCTTACACAATCGGGGGGCAGGGATTTGTCAACGTTCAAGATCCAAGGCCCACCGCCTAGGGCGGACCGCCCCCACCGGCCTTTGAGTCTGCCACTGTCGGTAGCTAGCTGACCCATTAAATAAGTAATAAATAAAATGTAAACTAATCGTTCTTTTTCAGGTTCACATGAACAGGCGTAGTACAAAATCGCCGAACACTTGCGTGACCGGACGCAGCGCGACTGAGTGCTTCGAGCGACACGGCATTTGCCTGCACGACCGCGCGCGGCGCTGCCGATGGACAAGGTAATCCTATTTATTTTTTCCATCGAACATACCTATAAATATTTCTAAACGAGCTGAAGCCCGCGACTTCGTCCGCGTGGATTGAGGTTTTTTGGTTCCCGCGGGAACTCTTTGATTTTCCAGGAAAAAAAATAGCCTATCTCTCGTTGGTCGTCCTCGCAGACCCTTTCGGGTCTCGTTATTCCTGACTATAATCTATTTCTGTGTCAAATTTCATCCAGATCCGTTCAGCCTTTCTGGCGTGATTGAGTAATAAACATCCATCCCTCCAACCATCCAAACTTTCGCATTTGTATTTGAATCAATCCCGTCAAAATTAAGTATAACTTTATCCATCACTGCCACTGTAGACGATTCTTCCGTAAAATGCACTATCACCTCCATAATACTTGTGATATCCAACCGAAAGTAACAATTATATATTCCTATCAGTGAAATTAGGTAAATAGCAATCACCTTCGCCCTAGCTTCTGGCCCATTAGCTTCAGGTAGCCTTAGTAAATCAATAAATTTTATTGTTTTTTATTCCAGAGCACCAGCTCTCACGAGGTGCCTGCAGAAGCAACATTTCAACGGCACCATGACTTGATTCAACAAACGACTCGAACATCAACACTAAATACTATTTTGTAACAAAACATTTTGTATATCTCGACACGACTCCATTGAAATTCCGGTTACCTTATGATTGTAACTACTAATTTATAGAAACACTATAAGTTAATAAGCCAAAATCTTCATCCTAACATTTTGTAGGTTAGGCTCTAGTATTCTATGGCACGTACTAATAAACCGACATCAGATGAGAACGCGTTCTCAAGTATCGGTCATTCTGTGCTTGAGAATCTGTTCATAGCTGATGTCAGTTTATTAATACGAGCCTAGGATAGCGGTGAATAAGGACCTCATTGAAACGTTGTCTATTGAAACTAAATATGATTTTAGTCACCGCTATCCGAAATCAGAGCTTTAGTTCACGTAGTATTATAAGTTCGTACCAGGACTAAACCGATAAGTATTTAACTTTAGAATTAATCGCAAGATTGTGGATTAAAGTTCTGGCTAGTCAAGGAGATATCTAACTAATAAACTTAATAATTAGATGAACATTGGACAGCAAGCGTTTGGCTATGACTATTTCTATGTGAGAATGACTCTGTTCGATGAAATTATTTAAGACTATAGTGACGAATTTACTGAAAATCATTACCAATATAATTGTTATATTTTGGAAATATTTAAGCGGTTCCAAATTGTTGTTTGAAATGAATTGGACAGAAGTAAATTTGGTGTTATTTTATATTATTTATTTTAAGTTATATTTATGGATAAGTTAAATCTTGTAAATTAACAAAAATAGTGATTTAAGTTAATTACAATAAAGACTTTGAAAAACCAAGAAATCTTTTATTTTAAAGTTTTCGTATAAGTAGTATTTTTATATGCTATAATCTCTTGAAACAGGTGGTACTAGATTACAAACATACACAACACATCCCAAGCCAGAGTTACACATACAAACGAAGAACGAACGAAGATGACCCTACTTAACTTACGATTTTGTACTCCCAAAACATGAAGTCGATTTGTAACGACTTTATCAAGGCTTATTGCCAAACAGAACAGTTTTAAATTAATAATATCTGGAATTTGATATGTGGAATTGCAACCATCACCAACACAGCTTGCGCTGGCGAGTTAGTTTGAGTGGCATGCGTGCTCATAACTCGTGAAACGTACGTGCCGCGACGGCACGCGATAGTAACGCGCGCTTCACAGCATGAAAGCCTTTTTACATTTTCATTTACTCGTTACAACTTTTGGCATGTTTCAGTCGCACGTTCTCCGATAAGTACCTACTATAACTTTCCTTTAATTTCGAAAGGTTCGCGGGTACTGTCAGTTTCAGCCTTTACCGTAGAGTTCAAATATATTTGGAATGTATTGTATTATATTTAATTGTATTGTATTTAATACAATTAATTTAAATTACAAGTTACAGGAATCCTTACTAATATTATAAATGGGAAAGTGAGTTTGTTTGTATGTTTGTTCCGCTTTCACGCCGTAACTACTAAACCGATTGCTTTGAAATTTTGCAGACGTAAAGTTAGAAGTCCGGATTAAATAATAGGGTACTTTTTATCCCGGAAAATTAAAGAGTTCCCGCGGGAACTAAAACTCCTCAATCCATGCGGACGAAGTCGCGGGTATCAGCTAGTTAACTATAAAATAAAATTTTAAACTAATCCTTAAAATATATACCTACTAACAAAAGGTAAAAATAAAAACCTAATCAAAAAGACCACCCTTGGTTGCCCCTGGATTGTGTTGTATTGTAATTGTATACCTAAGTAAAAAACGATTGGCTCATATGCGTCAATAATGAACAACTTGTAGATAGCTGTATCATTTATTCCTTTGCGGGCTGTTCGTATTTTTCTGCGAGAACGGATTTAATGCGATAGTAATGTTATATTTTGTGGCGGTTGCATTGATATAGCCATAAAGGCTAACCATTGAAATTTAAGCGCCTTATCCATATATTAATACTAAGGCTCTGAGAAGACGTCAACACTCGACTGCACCTCCTGAAAGAGACATAGCAAATGTGCAAAGACTCACCATGTCTGCGTAGTTGTGGTAGTAGGTTTGCTCGATGAGTGGAAAGTTCTCCCTTCCGAGGCGCCTCTGAAGTTGAAGTAAATGTCCGAACACCCATGGCCGATCCTTTAACAAAGAAAAGGTTAAGACGCCATTAAAATTCATAACCTTTCTTCACTGCCAAGGGTCACTGGTAGAGACCTCTTATAGAGTTAAGTGCTTTCTTGACAACTATGTGTCTGTTTATCTACATATTTTCATTTGTTACAAAAAAAATTAAAAAAAAATTCTATAACTAATAAGTAATAACTTAAAAAAAACTGAGATCCTGCCTATCCTTGGATTAATACCCATCCCACGTTGACGTTATAACATTAACAGAACGACGATAGGTAGATACTTAATAATATATTAAATTCGAGTTGAAATAGCGAGCAATTGAGTTTAGTTATTTTATTATCATTTTCATAGCACGTCACCTCGACGAAAACTTACCACCGAAGTAGGTATAGTTTAGTACCTACCTTCGTATCAGTATATAATATAAATTTTTCATAAATAAATATGAAAACCTTTCCAAATAAACTACATAAAGGCCGTATTAGAATTTATAGGCAAAAAAAGTACAATAAACGTAGAGTCAATTTATCAAACGGCTAGAGGCTAATCTACATACACACAGCTCGTAAGCGTAACTGACGCTTTACCGTACCCCGGGGATCTACAATTTAATTTATCACTATGTAAATCAGCCTATTTTTTCTACTTACAATATCTGAATCCGCTGCCATACGTGTGCTGATTTATGGGGCTTGCACATTTTATGTATGTGGCTAGCCTGTATTATTAACTGGATAGGCACTTAGTAGGTACCTACTACCATGCGCACAAAAAATGACTTCAACTACATTCCTACATACGAAATTGATGAATAAATATAACGATTATTTAGGTGAAGACAATTTATGACATCCCTTTAGCTACCATGAAACCATTAAAAATGCTCGAAAAATAGTAAGTACCTAGAAATACATAAACAAGATTTACAGCTGTAGGTAAGATACAATTACTATAATAAGTCCATAATCCAAACAAACATCATGTACGTTTGTATTATGGACTCTTTAGAAGACAAGTGAATATAACTAAAATTATTAAAAAATACGACTGCTCTGCCGTAGACACACATGCCTACATACACGAACCCTGAAAACATAACACTCCTTTTTTGGGCAGTCGTGTCATAAAAAATCCCCCTCGAATGGAAGTATGGCTACCCACTATATAGTACCACTGCTACTACAACGATACCACAGTCATTAAAAAATACCTTTGGAATCTTAATCACTAATTTATTAAATGATATTTTTTTGTGAATCACTGGATATTGAACTATAGTGTTTTATATTTTTGGAATCTACTCATCATTTTCTAGATGATGATTATAAAGTTAATCTTATTGTGGAACTTTTTTTTCAACTTTAGTTTTTAACGCGGAACCATGGTCACCCCATCAATTTTTTTTGAAATTTTACTAGCCTATGTCACCCGGAATAAGCTAGGGATTCTAAAGATACCTCATTTATCAAAATCGGTTCAGGCGTATAGAAGTTATGGTGGAATATACAAACTCACATACATACATACATGAACCCTGAAAACAATATACTTATACGAACTGAGAATATCAATGCGGCTGTTTCATCAATTCGTTTATTTGTTTCACTTTAATACGTCCCGCTCAAAAAATTGTTTATTTCAGACCCTTAAATCCATATTAGTTGTTGTATTAACATAAAAACATTGTTAGTATATACAAAATAAAACATAATAACTAATTTAAATATCTGCGGTTGCTGGGGCACTGGGTACATAGACACGTACCTAGTACCTTAGCATGGGGCAGTCAGGCTTATCCATTAACACCCTCAAAATGACGTTGGCACTCCCCCTCACTCAAAAAATCTAAGGATTGACGTAATTTCCTGTGGGAAAGTGCTTGAACATGCTCTCACAATGTATAGCTCTGACTGCGCAGAACTTAAATGAACCTAGTGTTAACATTGTTACTGTTTGTCATTATATCTCATGAGACAGGAAGTATAATGTCTATCAATTTGACTCGTTTCATGTCATTCGATTTAATCTGCGAATACAGTCGCCATATTGAAAATAGTTAGCATAAATACGAGTGTTTGAACGATGGTAATTCAGTCTCCTGCCGGCAGACTCAGCGATTATTGAATACTTTTGTGTTTTTTGATTTTGATTTAGAGCTTAACGATAGCAAACGTGGAAGGATCAAATAAATATTATCTTTAAGTTTAGCCAACTTTTATCTAATTACATTAAATCTCTCGTGGAACCTCTACACGTTTAACCATTTACTCGTGCAAGTCCCAAATGAGAGTACAAATATATTAAAAGTGTCTCATAAATACCTACTTCTGGATTGTCCCTTACACTAGTATGTGTCATGTAACTTACCTGGAAGTGGTAGATGGAGTTGAGGCTATTAATGGAAGGCACTCCGCCATACTTGAGACCGAGGAGCAATGCGCGGTGGTCGGCTCCGGCGTCCCGAACATTCTGCCGCACCAGAACGAAGTCAGGTCTGGTGGACAGAAGTTTTAGCTATAGCATTCCATGATGGATCAATCATTAAATACACACATTTTTTCCCGACAGCAAATGACCTATTCAAGATCTTGTGTTCAGCTGAAAGCCCAAGGAGAAATCGAAAAGTTGATTGGAATAATAAGTGGCAGTTTCTGGAGGTATCGACAAAATCGTCTTTACAATTAATATCATAGATGCTAGAACACGAAAGTAGGTAAGTACTAAGGTAGGTAGAAAATTCATTTGAATAGGTAGTAAGTACAATTATTATTTAACTCTTTATTTGCACCACACAAGAAAAACAAAGACAATAAAACATGAAATGAAATAAAAAGGATGGATAGGTACAAAAGGCGGCCTTATCGCTAAACAGCGATTTCTTCCAGGCAACCTCAAGATTAGGAAAGCGCTAGGAAACCAGAATGCGGGTGGCTCAAAATTTCTACTTAATTAAATAATACAATACACAAATACAATACTACATAATATAACATATAAATAGATGTATTTTATTTAAACTAAAATATATATACTTATCTAAATATATACTAAAATATACATAATATATACATACACATTACACATACATACATACACTTACATACCATAGAATAATATATAATAAACTAAAGTCGTCTTCAATTTGAAAGGAAATATGTCTTTAGAGCGTTCTTGAATACACCCAGAGATTGCGATTGTCTAATTGTCAATGGCAGTGCATTCCACAATTCAATTGCCTGTACGGTAAAAGAATTTTGATAAAATTTTGTTTTGTGTGCAGGCATTTTCAAGGTAAGTGTTCGACAAGATCTTATGTCTGATTGCACCCCAAGAAATTGAAACTTCTCCTTAAGATAAGAAGGAGTTTTAAGGTGAAATAAAACACAGTACAGAAGAGAAAGTACATGCATATCCCGGCGACGGCGAATAGGGAGCCACTTGAGCTTTTGACGAAATTCGGAAACGTGGTCATATTTGCGTAAGCCAAAAATGAACCGAATAGCAATATTTTGAAGTCGCTCAAGCTTATTAAGTTGGTCCTGGGTCAAATTAAGAAAGCTTGCATCCGCATAATCGAGAATAGAGAGAAGGAGAGATTGTGCCAACATAATTTTGGTAGGAATTGGCAAAAGGTTACGCAGTCGACGTAACGAGCTCATAACAGCAAACGTTTTCCTGCTTATTTCCTTTATCTGCACAGACCAGGTCAGTTCCGAATCCAAATGAATACCAAGATCTTTAGCAGAGGCGCAGTATGGTATAGCAATGCCATCAAACATAATCGGAGAAATGCTCTGCCAGTTAACTCTAGAAATAAACCCTGGACTGCCAATAATAATTGCCTGAGATTTTGCAGGATTCACGCGAAGTCCATATTGTCTGCTCCACTCAGCAATTGCAGCTAGGTCGTTATTAATAGCGGTAATGGCTGAACCAAGGTCTTCCAGAGTTGCAGACCGATAAATTTGGATATCATCTGCATACATATGGTAGAGAGAAGAGATATACGGAGTAATAGAGTTAATAAAAATAGCAAATAGTAAAGGAGACAACACGCCACCCTGAGGTACCCCGGCCGTCACATTACACCACGACGAAAAGGTCTCGTCGATTCGGATGCGCTGTCGACGACCATTGAGGTAACTCCGAAACCAATCAATCACCGACGGAGCTATGTTAAAAGAAGAACGCAACATACTCAACAAAATGTCGTAATCTACGGTATTAAATGCGTTACTAAAATCGAGCAACGTTAAAATTGTGAGCTGTTTATTGTCCATTGCCCAACGGATGTCGTCGGTAACCTTGACCAGTGCAGTAACCGTACTATGACCAGGACGAAATCCAGATTGCAATGGACTGAGAAGACAGTGTTTATTAAGGAACAGGTTCAATTGTTGATAGACTAACTTCTCAAGAACTTTTGAGAGAAAAGGTAAAATAGAAATGGGACGAAAATCGTTTACAGATGATGGTTTAAGTTTTTTGGGAAGAGGGATAATTTGTGCATTCTTCCATGCTTCAGGAAATTCGCTGATACTAATAGAATAATTTAAAATGTGGGTAAGGATAGGGGATACAACATCAAGGATAGGAATAATCATATTACGGCTAATGCAGTCTGTACCGACAGCATTCGATGAAATAGACAATACGTTCTTCCTAACATCACATTCGGAGAATGACTCGAAAGAAAAGGGTAAAAAGTCAGGAGTTGAAGATGATGAAAGAATATTAATAGTGCGCTGTTTTTCGTTACTATCAATTACATCACAAGTAGAAAAGTGTGTATTAAGGAGTTCAATATCAATATTAATAGAAGAATTATGGGATGTTTTACCAACTCCAAGTGACTCAAGAAATTTCCATGTTTTAGCGGTATCGCCATTTTCGACTGACTTGTGTATGTGGCGTCGTTGAGCATCTCTACATAATGTATTACAGCGATTCCGAGCTTTGTGATACTTCAACCGATTGGCGTCAGAGTCATTAATTTTATATTTGTATTTGGCTGAATTATTTTTGTCCATTGAAGCTTTTATCTCATCTGAAAGCCACGGAGCTGGTAAGTGTTTAATTTTAACTGGTCTTAAAGGTGCATGCAAATCATAAAGTTGTGTCACTAAGGTATTGAAAATGTCAACTTTTTGATCTATCGAATCAACACCTTTGATAGCATCCCAGTCTACTTGTCTAGCGTCATCGCAAAGACGATTCTTGTCAATCCCTCCAAAATTACGCTGTAGAAGAATCCTCGATTTAGCTTTGGGAGGACGTATTTTGTAGGAGAGGTAAATCAAGACATGATAAGAAAATGCGTCAGCTGAACACTGTCCATGCTTAAAGACGAGATTTGGAGAAGAGACCATGATTAGGTCAAGAAGAGAGGGAACACATCCTGGTGAGAAGTGTGTAGCAGAGAGGGGCAAAACATGTAAGTTACAGGATTCCACTGTAGCTAAAAGTTTCCTACTTCGATAATTATCTTTTAGTAAGCAAGTATTAAAATCTCCCATAATAATAGTTTGATTGTACAAGAGGATTAGCTTTTCTAGTAAATTTTCAAAAGACTTAAAATAATTAGGTTCAGAGGGAGGACAGTAAAACACACCAAGAAGAATTTTAGTGTGGGATAACATAACTTCCACTAATAAGTGCTCGGCCGCATCAGGTAGAGAAGGCTGTGGAGACGAACTAACAACAGTGAAAGGAATATGCGAACGTAAGTAGATCGCTACTCCACCGCCTCCTTTACCAACACGGTCATTGCGAATAAGCCGAAAACCAGGCAGCGAATAAGACGTTGAGGGTAAGCAAGTTTTAAGCCAGGATTCGGAGACTAGAATGGCATGTAAGTTACGAGATTCAAAAGATGCAAGCATATCTGGATAATGAGCCGGGATACTTTGGGCATTAATATGAACAACATTGAAGTTTTTCACACAATCTGAGAAGCAAGAATCAAGAAAGTTATTGACCGGAAGGAGAGATGTACTGTGAAAGCTAACATCACTGGACAGTTCACCACTAGACGCAGATAGAAAAAGATCACTATCCATGTCCAAACTGGACGACGACATAATATAAAATAATAATATAAAATATATAAATAAATATTAGGTATACAAATATAATATAAATACTTATATATACTAAAGACAATAGTGTCTTTTAAAATTACTTTCCTAATCCGCCAGCTGTCCATCAGATTAATAAATTATTATTAACAAAAAGAAAAACTTAAAACATTTGCACAAAATACTAAATAAGAGTTACAACTAAACAAACAAAGTACATAAACTTAACAAAGTTACCCATAGCGTGCCGCAGGCCTTACACGTACATAACTAAAATTTCTAAACGATCTGTCAAACTAAACTAATGCCAAACGTCAATGTCGATTTACAATTACGTTGTCATAGATTTAATTTATATATTAATTACCTTCAACTTTAATTTTGTAAATCTAAAACAACAATTAGTAAACAAAAATAACTGTTAGTAATACAAAAGTAGAAGTTGTTACAAAAACAAAAAGAAATAGCTGTAGTAAAGTTGGTACAAGAAAATCAAACAATCACAATTCACAGCATCAGTAACAGCTGCAGTACACTAAAGGAGAGAAGCTATAACACAGGGCCAATAATATCCACGTTCACTTTTTGACCATTCTCTTAACTCGAGAGTTGACGCTTCTGGAGTCCTTTGGAGCCGTAGCCACAGCCGCAGGAGTGATGGAAGGTGCAGATACATCCTGAACTGAGTTTTGGATGGCGTTTAACTCCGCTAGAGTAGTGATGCGATGCCTTTTTCCATCAGGGCCAAGCACTATGATAACGCCATCTCTGGTCCAGCATTTAGCCACTCCGAAACGCTGTCGAGCTGCCAGAAAGGTCTTGTGGCGACTTCTGATCAGAAACTCGGACAAAGTCAGCCCAGAACCCTTCAAGCTTGTTTTAGCTGACCAGACTTTTTCCTTTAACGCCAGCTCTTTGAATTTAACAAGCACAGCCCGGGGCTTATCACCCCCAGCCCGACCCAACCGATGACAGCGACTTAAAGAATCCGGAGTAAGCTGTGGCAATCCAAGGCGTTCAGCTAAAAGCTTAGAAACTGCAGCGCTGGGATCCTCTTTCTCTGCCTCCGTCACCCCATGCACTAGAAGAATCTTCCGCCGGGACCGCATCTCAATTTCATCTTGCTGCCTAGCCAACAGCTCAACCTGCAGCTGTAGGTTTTCTAACGCAGTCAGGACGAAGGAACGAAAAGCCCCAAACTGAGCGTTCAAATTAGAAGAAGGACTAGTAGCCGGGATGGCACCCTTTAATTCCTTTTGAAACTCCATCATCCTGGTATTAAAGTGCTCTGTTATTTCACTTAGGGTTGTCTTAAAGGATTCCATTGTATAAGTGAAGTGAGAAAAGTGAGGTTAGATTTAACACACGGTGGACACTATTAAAAACTAGGTGTGAATTTCTGCACAAATATTTGTGAGAAAGCTGGCGGACTAAAACAATCTACAGGTACATAAGAATTTGAATTATTTTATATACTTTATAATTTAAAAGAGTATTAAACTGGGAGCAACAAAATCTATGACTACTTTTTTCAAGGCCTACCCACCAAAAAACAATGTGGTTAGTATAAATTAATAATAATTTATGTTCTGATCTAATTCTCTGAACTTTCCCATGTTTTGATGTCGCTCACTGAATCTATCTGCAGTAAAGAAAACGTCGTTATGAAATTAACGGCATAAAATAACTATCAGGAATAGAGCACAGGCGTGCCAACTCAAGAATCCTTCTCTTAACGAAAATAAAAATGATTATGCAGCATTCAGCACAGTAAATCGTAGATACTTTATGCACAAACAACTATCGACTGGCGGATGTTACAACTGTCTATTCCTTATTGAATACCCATTTTCCCCAACTTACTTGAAGCAGCGGGTAACTTTAGTTCCGCTGCGGTAGACCGACATCGAGACATTAGAGCCCTCGCCGCTCGCCGTTACCGACAGCTCCTGTAAAAACTTCCGTATAACAATCTGCTCTAAAAGCCTTTTACACGCTATAACTAGTTTATTTTTGATGACTAGGACAGTAGCTTGCATGACTAAAGACATAAAAGCTCTGCTTACTCTAGTCAAATTATCTACCTAACCAATGCTTACCCTGTTTCCGAAATCTATGCAAACCACTGATTTACGATTACTTACACTAAACGGAATTCGTATTTAGACTGGGTAGGTAGTTACTAGTTATAAGTTACCGATGTCAGTTATTAATTTAATACTTAAAAATCTATAGGAAACTACTATATAAGTAGATAGAGTCCGAATTGATATTAGAAAATCATTAATTTCTGAGTCTATATTATATCGTAACGTAGAAAATTCTAAAAACGTATTTTCCAAGTAATATCTAGAAAATATATGTATATAAAGATATCTTTGTGTCCGTAGTCTATAGCACTGATTTCATGTACCTATAATGAAAATCATGAAGACTGTACATAGTTAAAATTCAAAGTTTTCAACTATATGTATATATTTCACGTGAAATGGTTTCCAGGTAGTTCCAAACAAAGTCAATGAAGTGCATTCCAAGTTAGATACTAAATCTAAGTGTTGCTTCAACAATCTTGAAAGTTCCATAACAAATTACCCCACGCTTTTGCAATGTTTTGAGTTGGAGTCCGAGGTGTGTCCTTTTATTTTCATTTTATCACACTATTCGTTTTGAGGAAAATCGTTTGCGTCCTTGTTATTTTCATTCCTTTTCTAACTGTATCGAAAAAATCGTTTAAGGTTGGGAAAAATCCATCAAGTTACTTGGAAGCTTTAAGTAAATCTCATCTCGTAATATAAAAGGAAATCCAATTTTTGTTTAACAAATGGTGCTAGCCATTTAAAACGGTAAGAATACGAATACTCGTGAAACATTTAGCCGAAACGAGCGTTCCGGATTGAGGCTTATTGAGTACCCTAATATTACTAAGCCATCTGTTGAACTCGGCACCTTGTACTTACTTTATTATGCAATGTTTTCATTCCAGCCGAGCCTATAATATATTAATTTGAGCAAATGTATTCGGATAATTCCTGTCAGTTGGAATTAAGCATACCTACACTTGGTTGAACCTTAATAACTCACAGCTCCTATAAACTCCTTCGCATAAATGACAGTAACTTGAGGGAGGGAAAAGTTATAATATGGTTCTACAGCCACTTATATAATAGGATATAAATAGGATTTGCCACCT
This sequence comes from Erebia epiphron, assembly GCA_963932025.1. NCBI lineage: Eukaryota > Metazoa > Arthropoda > Insecta > Lepidoptera > Nymphalidae > Erebia > Erebia epiphron. The sequence goes on along the minus strand of OZ009952.1, from coordinate 18,861,785 downwards.
TACACCAGCTGCTGCCAGTTCTAGTTTACCGTAACGAAGAAAACCATTATTAACATCGTATTAACATGCCTATTCTACATTTTATTTTGTTATGGATTTATTGATATTAATTATTAGTGTCTGCACGAGCAAGCAAGATGATTATTGTATTTATAAATGGTGAAGTAAATTAAAATTTAATTCAATTTGTGTTTGTTAACAGTTATTAATTTCAAAGGTAGAGTTTAAAAACGATCGGAATGATGATAAATACGAAATCAATTACTGGAATATTAGGCATCTAAGTTAACCCAATGAAGATTTAGAATCAACGCCGCTATTAACGCGTACCTAATCCTATCGATTGTTTAATACCTAACTACCTGGATATGATGCAAGCGCTGGAATAAGTAGATTATATAACGCAGACTTTAAACAGTAATGCGCTACAAGCAGTATGACGCAACGGCTGTTTGTAACTACATCTCCAGCGCAGCGAATATTGGCATCAAATTGGATTAGGTTCTAGCAAAATGGGAAGAAAATGGAGTAAACAAAGTAATTTACAATTAGAAGAAGATTAAATATCATTAAAGTGGCAGGAATCTTACTATATATCTGAGTAACTGCAGTTTGGACTTTCTCTGTGCATGATGTGGATACGAGGATAGAGTCCTAAGTAGTAGTTTGACGAGAGCTAGGCGCGACAAGGGTCACTAGGCAAGGTTTATCTAACTTATAACGTTATTAAAACTTGTCTAATGCTCAAATTGCTGGAAACAAGCGGCACAAGACCGTACTCTGTGGCGATCTATGCCGGAGACCTTCGTCCAGCAGTGGACGTCTATAGGTTGAGACGACGACGACGTCGAATGCTCAAATGGTGCTGATTATGAGAAAATCCGGCTAACTCCTTAGTAACAATGAAACCCTAAGGCCGTGATCACATTAGATTGTGAGGCAAAAGTTCGCTGCTCGCATTATAAAATAGTTATAGAATAATGTTCTTACCTTAAATTCGGCCTGTTCAACTCGGATGTCCCACTCTCCAGGTAGTCGACGACCACGGAAGTACTTCGACCAGTCGGTGTTCTGATCGTCTACCACCAGCAGCGTCACGCAGCGGTCTCGATTGTAGCCTCGTCCAACCGATGCCACTGATGTTACGCTTCCTATTTCGTACAAATAGGTATTCTTTCAAGGTATAATAATTAACAAAAAATTAACCGCCATAAAAACGCACTATTAAACGCTCCAGGGATCGCTAATTTGATCAAGTGCGCAAAGACCTGCAAGCCCTCAAAAGACACGATTGGCGTGAAGTGGCGCAAAACAGGAAAGAGTGGTAGCTTCTGCTGTCCGAGGCCAAGCTGATGGGCACTAAGCCCAGGCCCATGGTGGAACGCACTTGCCTAGAAGATGCCTAATTTTTTTTTTATCCACTACAAGTTAGCCTTGACTGCGATCTCACCTGATGGTAAGTGATGATGCAGTCTAAGATGGTAGCGGGCTAACCTGTTAGGGGCATGGCAGTTATATTAAAACCATACCCCTATTCGGTTTCTACACGGCATCGTACCGGAACGCTTAAACGCTTGGCGGCACGTCTTTGCCGGTAGGGCGGTAACTAGCCACGGCCGAAGCCTCCCACCAGGCCAGACCAGGGAAAATTCAGAAATTATAAATTCCCAAATTGACCCTGCCGGGGATCGAACCCGGGACCTCCGCACGTTAAGGCAACAGCGCTACACACTGCGCCACGGAGGTCGTCAAAATTGCTCTTAATAGTAAGATACCGATATTAAAAGCGGAGAGTAAAACCTTAATTTCGTTCCGAAGCTTACTTCCAATCCTTCCTTTTATTTGAGAATTCTACCCCCGCAGTTTATTGCATTTTTACACTTCACTCAGAACATTTTACAATTCGTACACAGTTCAGTTCTCAGTAGATCCTAAAATGCGTGCTAATGACGCTCTCAACGTAGTATCTCTGACTTCAAACTACAATTCGAATTCAGTATGGAAAAGGACTTGTCCAAGATTGGGCCTTGAACATGAACCAAGATGATTTTAATACACGTGAATAGAGATCCTAAAATATGGCTTATAGAATAATTTACACATTCTTAAAGGACCCCATTTTGGAGAAAAATATTATTTTATTTTGTGACTTTTTTAGATCTTTGCCTGAATCTTATCAACGGTAAAAAAAAATATTGATTGTCTTTGTCACGTATGTCATAGAATGATTGTCAAATGTCAATGTCAGTTTTGTATCACATTAAAGTGACAGTAACAGATGCCAGATTTGATAGATCTATATACCTATCTAGGGTGCGTTCCACTAAGCGTTCACAACGATCACTATCACGACCGCAGTTTTTCCCGTTCTTCTTGCGTAACTATCGTAAACTCAAGTGGTATGGATAAATGTGTGGTAAAGTAAATAAAAGTGGAGGTAAATAATACAAACGGCGAGTTAGTAAAAAGAAAGTAAAAGATTTAAGAGGTTAGGTTATAATCTGTATAAGCCTTGAAAATAAACTGAAATAATAATTATTGTTTATGAATATTGTTTAAATCGATTTATATTTATATAACTTATGGAAGGCTAACTTAAGTAATTTTCGTTTCTAAAGTTAGTTTAAATTATTGGCAATCAAGGAAAAATGTATACATGTAGGTATATTAATTATAAACTGCAATTATTTTTCTAAACTTGTTTTACATAGTTAATTATGTTTACCTGTGGAGGCACATTGAGCATCAGCTGCAGAAACATTCACTAAAATATCTCTTTCAGCATGAAATAACTTAAGTTTCACGGTCGCCATCTTTGATGCTTTGAGTTTTGAAAATGCCGCTAATTTTCTCAACGATCACGACGACCCACCTTTTTAGATGGGGTGTCGCGAGCTTCCCGTGAGCGTAAGTCATGACGTCATAAGTGACGTTTTCGCCGCGACCACAAAGACCGCGGTCGTTATGTGGAACGACTAAAGGAGCATTTTGATTGTTGTGGGCGCTTAGAGGAACGCACTGTAGAAAAAGTTTTTGTGTTGCCATCCATTGAAAAATATTATCTACAAACGATATTTTTCAAAATGAATTTTAAAGAAAACGGGGTTTTCTAAAATTATTATTTAAATGGAGTTTAATGTTATATTTTTTTCTCTTTCACGTGATGGCAGTTTGGTTCTGGTTCATTAACACTCAGAATAAAAAAACACCCTCCATACTGAACTGGGACATGTCATTTGCAGCTTACGACTCGCGATCTCGCGATTCAGCTGTTTATTATACGCATTACTCGAAAGTGCAATTTTGTATGAGCAAGTAGACTAAGCGACGACACAGTTTTTTACATTATGTAATTAATAACCACCAGGTAAGATGGTTATCTTCGACTGCATCATCACTTACCACCTGGTGAGATCGTGGTCAAGAGCTAAGTAACAGTAAAGTTATATTACACGCATTTATAAAACCTTAGGCGAAAATTTGTACGAAAATGCTTTAATAAATTCAGTTCTGAAAATGTCTCTTTAATTTTGAATCCACTCATTTATGCTTAATGAGTATCCTCAACTGGAAACTGGGAAAAGACCCATTTAGCTTCATACCTAGCAACCCGTAAAAATAGAACCCATTAAACTGACAAAAACGTTCCATTCTACAGATATTGCTTCATTTTCTGAATAACACTTAAAATACGAAATTGCCCTTTTAGTTTAAGTCTCGACTTTCAACGAAATGGATGCAAAATGAAGTCAAGAACATCTTACTTAGATAAGTAAGACGTAGATACGTCGGTTTAGCTCATAAAACATACCTGACATAACTTAAGAAATATGAACAGTACGGGTATGTTTGACATAATAATTAGACACACAATGCCATAAAGGTGTAATACACATATTTTGTACAATTCGCACAACGCGACGCTTCGCAAGTCGGGACATAAGGTAAATACGATTTTGTGGTGCGAGCATTAACGGATAGTGAAACTATTCCACGTGATGTATGTGCGTGCGTAAGATATCATCATCATCCTGCCTGATCCTGCATCATATGCAGCCTGTTTCAGTCCACTCTATAATGTGTAAGAATAGTATTATAGTCAAAATGTGAGACTCTTTGTACTGAAGAGTAAGAAGTGTGTTTATTTATCCATTTCCCACCGTTGCTTTTCTTTGCACAGGGAGAACTGGAAGCGTCTAGTCTAGACACATTGGCGCCTATGAGGAAATAAGTTCCACTTTAGGTTATGTAAGTATCCACTAAAATCAGATACTTATATGTATGTCTATTAGAAATTAGAAATTATAATATTTTTAAGACTTAACGTAGGCCAATATTTGTACCCCTGGGCTTATGGGTACAAATATCGGCCTACGTACAAATATTAGCACCTGCTACCGCGTGCTTATCCCTTTTACGTTGAAAGAGCCGCAAATTCTAACGGCCATATTTCTAATCCTATCGATCCGGTAGTTAAATAGTTTGTCTGTATTGATTGATTCCGTGTCTTGAATGAAATTTAATTTAACGTTTGCGACAAAATATCAAGTAGAAAATAGTTTAAATCGAATTCTGCGCTTGGACATTCTAAGTAGGACTAAGAGACGCGGTTTTCCTGTCACATGTTGACGCCGGCGCATTACAAATTATTTCCTTACAATGTGCGTTCTTACTATTGCCATTGAACTGCGCTAATCGTCACGTTCCTGAGAAACTCTGATAAACCAATAATTACCTAATAAGTTAGCTCCCTGATCCCGAGCGGCGCCTGTAAGCGACTGCACGCGTTGCAGTAAAGACTCCCGTGACTTCGCCGGTGAGGATGGCGCTGAAGTGCCTCGGGAACCACCACGCAGGTTCAGAGACAGGTCGCCTCCCACCCCAGCACTGCCTGCGCTGGGGGCGGGCGGCACTGACGACGTGGACGCGCTGCCGATACTGCCTCCCGTCGCTATAAACCAGGGACTACTTACTTAGTGTACAAAAGTGGCAAAGTTGCACGAACAGAACCAATAATAATACGCTAACATAAATGGTTGCTGCCTTAAATATCTTGAAAGCGTGTCGCTAGCTTATAGCAAGCTCACTTGGGATACAGTCTATAATACAACATACTATTACCTATTCTGTGATAATACTTCAAACAACATTACACGTTTACTATCCAGGGAAACATAAATTAAACTCCTCGATTAATTATCTTACGCTCCTTGTAGGTCTACCTTTTTATATTTCACAAAATATTGTAGGAAAAACATCAAAACATTTTTTGAAAAGCTGTACTGCGATATCTACGAGTATATAACAAATTTTCGAAGCTTTTTCGGGGCATTAAATCCAAACCTTTCCATTTATAGGCTCACAGCACAAACCACTGCGCCCAATTCCATATAAGTAGGTCATAATAATATACCTAGTTACTCGTGCATACCGCGTTGGTAGGCAAGAGTAAATATAGGCATCTTCTAGGCAAGCGCGCTCGAACCTAGACCTCATCATTGCTTTGTATTAAACATGATTGCCGTCAAGCGCTGCAAGCCTATTTCGCAACAAAAAAAAAGGTAAGGATATTTGAAGAAATACATAAAAAACTGTCCTTACCCTGGGAGGTCGGCCTCTGATTCTGCGGCTTGGGTTGGCTGGTGGTCGCCGGCTGCCCGGTGTAGGGGTCCACCTCGCCCTCATCGCACTCGGACTGCAGGTCCCCCGAGCTGAATCTGCGCAACGCCTCTGCTGAGCTACGCCACAGCCGCCGGGACAGGACAGGGGGAACAACCGACACACACAATGTAGCTACTCATTGCTTTCTTAACCCGGACCCACACTCTCTCTATTTATTCAGATCGCCTCCACCATCGCATCACGATCACTTTTTTCCTCCTGACGAAATACCAAGTGGAAATAATAGGAGACACAACGGAACTCGTTCGTACCCTTGCACACGACCAGCCTCGTCTCATCTCATGGAGTGTGGATCCGGTTTGATATTATTTCAACTGTCTTTAAAAACTCAATAGCCCGAACTCTCTCTCATTATTTCAATATGGAACTCTATTTACAAAGCTGCTTTAATCGTGCCATAATCTTAATGGGTTTCATTATAATGTAAATTAAAGCCTCCAAAATACCGAGACTCCAAATTATGTATAAGCCTTGCGTAAATAGTATTTTGACGAGTTTATTGAAGACTGTTCGAGTATCTGTTAAGTAAGTATATGTACACTTTATAATGTTATTTTTTGTGAATAAGTAAACCTTTTATTTCGGTTCGAATTATAGACAGTTTTTATTGATTTTTCTTTCTTACTTATATAATCTCAAAGCAAGTTATCATGTTCCAGTTTCAAATGTCATGTACAGCATAATTCGTTAGGGAAGCAAAGTGGATACGCTCCATAACACCCTTTTGCTTGAACGCGCGTTTCTTAATATTTGCCTAACTAAAAACTTTAGCTGAATTTTACTTACGGTCCTAGGTTTACATCACACTTTCAGAAGAATACCTACTTTAGACTATAATAAAAACTGTAAAATCTATCCTTTGATTTATTACTTACCTATTTGAAGCACATGGAATGACAACAGAGACGAGGAAAATAAGCGCCATGCACTGATGGTTGAACTGCTTTTTATTTGGCAAAATAACGGCAGGTACGATCAGGGCTTTTATGTAAATTTGACAGCTGATGAGTGCTACACGGTATGCTACGGAGGGACGTGAAAGGATAACGCTTAACCCACGCGACCAACAAAAGTCTTCGGAGAACTAAAATTTGCGTTCTGAGTGTCTTTTCGGTCTACACGAAATCCCAGAAAATAGCTGCAATCGATCGTCAAACAGTCATTCGTAGAAGAACGTAATAGGAACACGCTACGGGTATCTATCCTCCGAAAACTTTGGTTTATCATCATTCATCGTGTTTACGCACTAGAAATCGTAATAATTAGACTTGAATAGACAAAGCGACGCGCAACGGTATCCAACATATTATTATCTCTTGAATTTTGCTGTATGGTGGAGTCTACACTCCACACAGTTACCTACTGGCTCCTACATCCAATTTGTAATAAAAGGAATATTAACCTTGTAAATTGTGCACTCTTTCAATGTGGGTATCGTCACACTGTTTGTCTGCCCAGGCCTAACTTATATGAAGCCAAGCTTCATGTAACGTGGATCAACTCTTGATAGTCAAAAGTGGATCCCATTATTACTCTTTGACAGTTATAAATTGAGATGAAGTGGGAACTGGGAGGTAGGATTTAGTGCGGATGAGGAAAGCATTGTTAAGCTTTTGGCGGTTTGCTGTGTCGTTAGCTAAGGATGGGTCTACTATCGCTTGAGCGATCGCTTAGTATTGACTGAGCTGATTTTTAGGAGCTCACGCTTTTGTTGAGACGCTTGATTGCAGCTCAAGCGTCCGAATGAAGCATTTGTGCAATTCATAGCTGTCGTAAGGACGCTTGAGGTTTATTAGACTCTGCCTTCTAGATAATCCTCACGCGGTAGTAGCCAAAGTGATTCGAGCCTAAGTACGGACATCGTCAGTACCAATTTAAAAATTAAACACAACGACATTATTTTTATTTAACAATTAAAATAGTAAAATTCAGGTCGAACTCAGAAATACCCATTACCATAGAGCTATATTAAAGTAAAAAGAGATGGTTCAGATTTACAAGTAAAGAAACGAAGGAAAATAAAATACTAGACCAGTTTTAAATGGTCAAATCTACGAATTCGTCGCAATTTCAGTGGCGAAATTATTTAATCTTTCCAAGTTAAGCAACATTAAACATCAGTACCCAACAATGGCGGATTTATATTTTTTGACGTTTTCAAAAGAAAAGCGCGTTATTTTGACTGTGGCTGTCAGAAATGACATTTGATACATTTCGCGCCTACTGCCTTCTCTATGGCTGAAAGGTGCCATCTTAGAAACGTATGGAAAACTTGAAATACATTTTTATTTTTTTCTCGTTATTAATTTACTGATCTAAATTATTATATTTTTAATACAATCTATGTATTTTCCTCTATTCATGATAGAGTGTACAAGATTAAGCCTAAAATGAACCTTTTCCTTTGTTTTAAAATTTTAAAAAGAGGTAGAATACTTGGTACCTACGTATTCCGAAGTTCGATTCTATAACTTTAAAAAATGTCAGTGTCAGCAAAAAGGCATCAATTATGATAAATTACAGAAACCCATAATATGTAATATTAAATATGAAAACCTCAATAAAAAGTAATAGTAATTAGTAGTCATTTTGTACTGACTATTATGTCGAATAGAGTTTACTGGTAAATTGCAGAGATACTGAGATGACGAAAATAGTAAACACATCCGACTCACAATAAAAACTTAAGTATAATAACAAGTGCAAAAAATAATATGAAAATATACAATACATTTCACAAAACTTTTGTCTGCTTATAAAAGACGTGCAGCAGGTTAGAGGAGTCATAACTCGAGAGCGTAATTTTACGTCACGGTTATATTATTAAGATTTATGTATAAGCGTCCTGTATCAGTCACCTTCGTAAAGATGCTCCTTGACGCGGGTTAAACAGAGTGACACATTATTATTTTTCAAATCATATAGGCTTTCTATGAGGCTTTTTGCCGATTTTACCTGCCCTATGTGACTACAAGTGGTACCTATCCATAACTAAAATCATACTACCATATGACATAAGATATGCTAATATGGATAAATTGCATCTCCACTACCTACTCGCCTCTATTAGCTACCTATATAACCGCTTGTCATGATAATACTACTGGCTACGCCAAACAAAAAAAATCCGGAACATTTTTTGAACTTATTAGTATAGGCTATACAGGAGTGTTATTTTTAATACGTTGTCGTGTTATGACTCTCAGGGTACTTACGAGTAGGTATTTATAAAATATATAATTATTTATAACACAGCTTTTGTTGTATGAGTCTTACCTTCTTTTCAGGTAATTGACATTGGAAGTGAAAGAACTCCGGAAGCTTGAGAAAGACAGGGTTGATGTGGTCGCGGCCTGCGGGCCACAGATCCCAGGACACCCCGAACGATCTATTTTGACCGCTCCTGGCATAACACAAGAAATATTTATTTTAACTACAAAGCACGCCTAATACTAATTCAACAGGGATAAGGTACTGCTACGATGCTGTTGCGTTTTGTAACTTGTTGCAGATTTGTGGTATCAATAATGTCAGTTTCCAAAGCCTCACAAAATCGCTTTGACTGGCACGGGTGTTGTAACGTGGAATTTTCAATCGCAGATTCTAGTTGTCAAAAAACCATTACAGTGCTATTCTAAAAGTGTCTGTTTTTCCCTGACTACAAAACAAAACATAGAGAAGCCTTGTAAAAACAGGGTAATAGTTTTAAATGATCCCTGTATACAGAAAATTAAACCGAAACATTTGCACAGACTACAATTCTATTAAGGTTACTTAGGTATTACATTTCAGTGGGGAGCATCGACGTGTCGCGGATACACATTAACACAGTGAAGACACGACGTAACACTGTAGGAATTTTGAAATTACATGCCACGTCTTTACCACCGTATAAACTGTGCCTTAATTAATTTTGGTATGTAAAGCGCCTTGGCGTCACGTGCCTTCCGTGTAAATTTCATTGAAAGCGTTGAAAATATTAGTTTATCAACTTCCTGAGTTTTAGCATGTACTTTTACCTAATCGGTGGTTTTAGCCTGCTATTTTACCAAATATGGCCAGGATGATTTGAGAGGGATATCTCGCTAGTGATAGGATCACTTAGTTTTCATAAATGCGATGGTTGGTATCGCAACATTTCAAACACTTTTATAACCTGAATACTTAGGTATTCACAGTACGCATTGCTTTCCTTGTTGAAAAGGAAGCTTCAAAGTTGTTTTTATTTATATGTGAATTCGCCTAACACCATAATTACCTAAGTAGTAGAAAATAGACTGCGTAGAGTAATAATAATGTAACTGAGTTATTAAGTAGTAAGTATAAACTTGATATGCATGTCAATCGCATATTTAGTATCTCTGACGTACAAAGTAGATATATGTACCTAGTACTTATGCAAAAAAAGATTGCTGATAAAGCTTTATCATTATAAAACATATTTTAACCGCAGGCATACTTTCCTGCAAAATATTTTCCCCCCGTTTTCTGTGATCAATTTATAAATCTATATTAGGCGAAGTGCCAAATAACCATTAATATAGGTTTACAAACTTACTATTTTTATATATCTGCTCTATTTTCATTGATACTTATGGATTTATAAGCATACTTTTTTTTAATTTTAATACTTACCTATTAAAAGTTAAAAATCACATTTTCCTGAAATGCTAGACGAGAAATAAAGAAAAACAAAGACAATATAAATTAGCATATTCAATATTCATTTTATAACGCATTTGCGTACTAAAATTAGCAATGTTCTGTCAAAGGGAATAAAATAACAGACTAGAACTTACTTCGGAGTATTCACTCTCAAGTGAACTTAAAAGTATGGACCAAACAGAGCGCGCCGTGGCCGAGGGAAGGAGGTTGAAAGTCTGCAACAATACATATAACATTTATTCAATTACTTATTGATTTTATCTTCGGGACTTGTTCGAGAGGCACTCTTAAAAATTACTCTCCGAACAATCTTATACACTGCTTATATATTACATTCCATACATACGAGTTTTATCTTGCTCGTAACTATATTTTGGTAAGTACGCTTAAGTTTTTCCCATCCTATTTTAAGTAGGTAAATAACCTCTTTGCACCACATTATTCTTCGAGACGTATAACTTTCATCTAGTTAGAACAAAATACTTTTGCTAGTAGCTACAAACAAAATCTATTAACATAAGATTAATAATATACAATCATCATCATCCATCCATCCATCATCCATCCATCCATCATCCATCAGCCTGTATGCATCCACTGCTGGACAAGCATCATAATTCATACAAATATTATAATGCGAATGTGTATTTTTTGTTCATTCTTGATTTGGTGGTTAGTCCTTCATTCACGCCGCAACAGAGCAACGAACGAATCACCGTGTTTTTTCATGGGTACAGTCAGTTGAGGACATAGAAAGTGACATAGGCCTTTTTATCCCGAAAAATTAAGGACTTCCCGAGGGAATACAAAAAATTTAATCCACGCGGACGTAGTCGCTAGTCATCGTCTAGTTATCGAAATATACTTAGCTTCAAACAAATTTTTATCGATTTCACTTATTAAGAATTTCGTTTCAAACCCTTGTTGGATGGATTGCCTACCATTGAACAGACCCCGAGGCCTGAATGAATTTAAACGGCAGTTTGATCAAAGTATAATTTGATTTTACACATTTTCAAATCTCTTGCGAGGGTTTTATCGAATAATTTACGCAATAAATTATTTATATTCCCTGGGCATAACTTTGGCCCCCAGCCAATAACCCCGGACTGTCGGCGTCGCGTCGGTTCGTTACGACAAACTAACTCTTTACTCACTGACTTCCATTTTCGAGGTTTTATCTATCTAGAGTTAGATTAGGTAAAGGTGACATTCCTACAACTTTTATTTCAGTCGCCCATTTTATAGGCGATAAAGATTAATGATACCTGAGACCTTACGGGAGTCGAGACCTATTATACATTTATAGGTTGACATCGGCAATAAAATAAGGACTGTCATATAATATAACATTGTACTAGATTGTAGCTACTTCGCCCGCGTGGATCGAGGTTTTTTTTATTTTCCGGGCTAAACCCCTATCATGAGGAACATTATTCTGGATCTCGCATGCTAAGCAATGTTGTACGGCGTATAAGTGCGAGTTTTCGCCTTGTACTGTGTGTACCTACACTACTATACAAGGTATGAAGAAACACAGACTTGCTCGACACGACGAAACGTGTTTCCCATACACTGAGGAGAATCGCGCGTGCGTTTTATCATATTATTTGCCCGTAATGTCAATCAATCAATCAATTGTAATGAATCAAAGTGTATAAGAGAATCGTTCAATGATGTGATGCTAATTACATGACGGAATCGGACCTAGACTGATCGGTTTACGACATTTTGGTCGACACGACAAAAAAAAAAACAAAAAGAATAAAATGATTGATAATATTTCAATGGCACTGGATCGTAACCGCAATGTGTGAACGAATTCCCGGGTGAACTGGTACTATCAATCCAGCTTTAACCTTATTTTCCGAGGTGTAATCATGGCTCGCAGCCAAAAACCCGTGTTACCACGTCGTTTCGCTGCCTGCACTCAATTGCATTGCAATGATTCCTATAATTCAACTTCTTCAAATTCATATCTTCTTTTCTTTGCAACGTGTACGTGTGTGTGTTTGTAACGTGGTTTAAATCTTAAATATGCTCCAAAAGGGACGAGATCAAACCTCATTGTCATACCTATAACTAGAAATATGCAATGAGACAGATGCATGCCTTATGCCCAATCAGATTTTGGTTACAAAACGATAATAGATAGGTAGATGTCCTTCCTTCATGTCCTATTGAAAGTTCCTTATCATATAGGTATATAGTTACTAAGTTACTAAAACTAACATAGGTTTTGTACATATATTTCGCATGAACAGTTTCATAAAAGGGCAACAAGTAGGTAAGAAGCTTTTCAAGTTTTCAATGCTACACTGACAAAATGCTACTTCTTAGATGGGAATGCCTTCCCTTCAGTTTTCAAGTTGAAACTCTTGGCCTCGATTTATTCAAAGAATGAAAGTATCGAAGAAACTTTTAGGTTTTTTATACACACAAGTTGTAAGAGAACAAGTTTGTGTCAACGGTTAACAAAAGTTCAATAAAAAATTGCAAAGTATCAATCAAAACAAGATCAACCATTGCCAACCTACTAAATACTGAGCGCTTTGATTATATAATATGTGAGTAAGTATATAATCAAAGACTGAGCGCAAGTCTTCTCTGAGAATAATATCCCCCAAACCGAATTTCGGCCATGGTGGCCAAACTCCAATGAGAGCCATCTGCGCGGGATATATTATAGTGCACAAGTGAGTGCCCAAGTACAGGTGCATTCTCTATTCCCTCACTCTCATAGCCCGATGGGACGGAAAATATGACGCGACTGGAGAGAAATCAAGCACATGGATGAATTTACAAGCGCACGGGGTGAAACACTGCCAACTTCCAACTCCGCGCTAGTACCTACTGATAAAAATTTCTCGTCAGAAAATCCCAATGCTTAATATTTTATGGCCCGACCCCAGGATTTATTCCATTATAGTCCACCAGCACGGTGGACTATAATGGCCTAAATCCTGCTTAGGCCTTCAAGCCTTTAAATGGCTTACGTCTTCACATAACTTTGAGAACTTTAAGGCTGAGTCTCAGACATGCAGGATTCCTCACTAGATAACTGAAAGAATTCATTAAACGCGTAAATTCTACATGGATTAAAATTCTAATCAAGTTTACTTAAAACTCAAAAGGTCTGTACGAAAAAATTCAAACATTTTCAAAGGAAATATACAAAAACTTTGAATACAAGCTATATGTAGGTTTTCATTGAAAAACTTTACCTATTCGGTTTTGTTTTACTACTAGAAGTTTATTATTAGAGTCATCAAGAGTTTCACGATTAGTCTTTGATTACGGCGAGCATGCCACAATAAAACACAATAAGGCGAAAACGTGGGTTTCTTGAATAAAGGTTTCCAGTAGTGTAAGGGACAATCCAGAAGTAGGTATATAAGAGACACTTTTAATATATTTTTACTCTCATTTGGAACTTGCACGAGTAAATAGTTAAACGTGTAGAGGTTCCACGAGAGATTGAATGTAATTAGATAAAAGTTGGACATTACAACTTAAAGATAATAATCATTTGATCCGGCCACGATTGCTATCGTTAAGCTCTAAATCAAAATGCGATCTAAACCTAAAAGTATTCAATAATTGCTGAGTCTGCCGGCAGGAGACCGAATTACCATCGTTTAAACACTCGTATTTATACTAACTATTTTCAATATGGCGTCCGCATCCGCAGATTAAATCGAATGACATGAAACGAGTCAAATTGACAGATACTTCCTGTTTCATGAGATATAATGACAAACAGTATTAATGCGAAACGAAACAGTACAGAAAAATATTTTCACTTTGAGTAATGCGGATATTTTTTGGGACCATAGTTTAATGTTAAGCGAAAAATCAAACATTTGAAGGTCTACTCTGTAGCAGATGTCGTCGTCGTATCAACCGATAGACGTCCACTGCTGGACAAAGTTGCATGGATCTCTACTTTACACGGTCTTGCGCCGCTTGCTTCCTGCGTCTCCCTTGATCTAATCGCTTACGATGGTCGGTACATCTATCCATAATCCAATCAACCATAAATAAGTTTGTATATAAATTTATAATCCAATCTAAATATTAGGTCGCATGCCAGATCTTTGCTTTGATACACTTTAACTTCTGGTGTACCACAATATAGCTGCTGCTTTTTGTAAATTAATAAAAAACAGTTGTAAAAAAATACAATGTTTAAATACGCGTTCTATTATGGCTTCAGCTTTGCGGCATTTCGATTCCCTTTCCCTTTATAGACGCTAATCCTAAACAAATTCTTTAGCAATGTTGTTGTCTTTATAAATATTCAAATGCAGAACAGTCGACAAACAACGCCTACCATCTTCTGGATTTCTGCCAATTCCGTTACGTCCCGCTACGGAAGAATCGATCTCACGACCGTCGAAGATGCGGCACACAATTCTCTAATATGAAGGAAAACATTTCTCATTTCCTATTACGATATTTTATCCACTTTGATCCACAGAGGAAATTGCTGAAGCAATAATTGTTTTAATATCGTATCCACGTATCACATAATATCGTCGTTATCTCATTCAGATTTCAAGGAGGTTAAAAACTTGGACCAATGAATCTTAGTGATACAAAATATAATATTAACCAAGAACCTTAAAACCAGAGGTTCTTGTTATTAACTTTCTAAATATTTTTCTTTGGTAAATCACGTGGTCATTAATAAGGATGGTGGTGCAAACATGAAAAATGTTCTTGACATTGATTTTCAGGATCTTTAGGATATGAAGGAAACAAGGTTAGATAATTGAATCGCGCCCCGTGCTTGTTTTAAACCAATATTGTACCAGTATTATATAATAAGTTATATCCTTTGAAGATTCACAAGCTATATTTATTTCGTTGCAAAAATCCGGTGTCCAGATATTGCTACATGAAAACAAGTAATGTGCTTTATTCACAATTTTTATAAAAAATGGACAAAACACAAATGGACAAAACGTAAAGCCCAAATAACACTGTTACATATTTGACTATGGTCAAGCGATCAAATCACCGACCAATCATGATATGAGTAGACACTTAAACCACCCCCAAGGGATACTTCGGCTTAGATTTTTTTTTATTAACGAGTAGTATCAATTCCCCGCCCTAAAGGAGACTTTATGTAATGAAATAGTTATTTATTATAAGTAAACATCGACATCATGACATCACCTAAAACTAGAACTAGTACACGATCCAAATGAAAATGTTTTGTTATATGTAAAATTAAATTCGTGTCAAATCACAGAAATGTTTGGGAACAAAAATAATAATAGTTCGTGTAGTTAGAGAAGCATTTGTTATTCTGAAGGAAAAATTGTAAGTTTGCGTGCAATGCTATAGTAACTAGTAGCATTCATCATTTACCGAATGGCTGCGAAAGTGGCACCCTTTGCTTGAAGGAAAATAATAATATTGAATACCTTATACTTACTAATATTATAAATGCGAAAGTTTGGATGGATGGATAGATGGATGTTTGTTACTCAATCACGCCAAAACGGCTGAACCGATTTGAATGAAATTTGCCACAGAGTTAAATTTAAGCCTGGAATAACAAATAGGCTACTTTTTATCCCGGAAAATTAAAGAGTCCCCGCAGGAACCGAAAAACCTTAATCCACGCGGACGAAGTCGCGGGCATTAGCTAGTGTAACATAAAAGCTATCAGTGAAATTGCTAAGGATGTGTGAGACCACAAATAATAATAGGTAGGTAGTACCTAAGTATGGAAAGTACCTACTAGGTACTTTCCACTTTAAAAGTGACTTAAATCCATACTAATATATTTTATCCCCGCGAAAGTGAATTCGCCTGTCTATCTATCTGCCTGTTTGCCTGTCTTTCCTGACCCGTAATATGTTCAACTTACGTTTCGTAAAGAGATTTGAGGTTTCCTCCCGAGGAGTAATTTTAAATCCTACCTTTTTCAAATGTAAGTTACCCAAAAATGTATGTACTTAATTTAAGTTTTTGTTTCAGCACATAATCATATCTACTATTAAGTTAACATAATTCATTTTCCATTCTACAGTTCTGATTGAGTAATTATGTTTTTCTAAACAAAGACCATACTTTTCGTAAAAGAAATAAAAACGTTGCAAATGCTAGTTTTTTGATTTAAATATACTTAATACCTACGTTAATCGCTATTCGATCTATTTTGCTCAGTAAATAGTAATTAAAAAAATATACGTGCAATCAAAGAGACGTATAATTAAACAGCCATTCGAATATATTTATTCTCCGTTGTAACCAGTAAATGTGCCTTGTGACCGATATTCGACTCAGCATTCATTCTTCACCCGCCCCACATACCCATTTAAACTCCCGGTACTACTGAATTTTAGCTTTATTATTTTATCATAGCGTTTTATCAAACACTTCATAATTTTGTTTTAAAGGATAAAGGTTTTACTCACAGATTTAAGAAGGTAAATCCGACAAAGATGAGAATCGCCTTGCGGAGCACTAGTTGCGCGTTAACGGGTAGGAAAATGAATGTAAATGGGGGTGCCTTCTGAGAGACTGAAGTGAAAATCGGAGGGACAGCGCACCGCGCCGTGGGGTTATTGATTTTGGGCGGCAACGTGCTGAGCGACAGTCGAGACCTCTATACACATATGTACTATCGGGGAACTAAATTATTCTGCTGCTTTTCATCGTTCATAGGTGGCGCTGCTCTTAACGTTAGTTTTGTCTTACTACTAAAACCAATAATAATAATTATTTTGTTACTAGAAGCTCACTGACTCGTACAAACATTTGAGATTACAGAGTTTCTTGCCTGTCGTTATACAAGAATAAACCAAAACTTCAGAGATTTAAACAGAGTACTCAACCTCGATTTATTTAAAAATAATTCAAGTAAAATATCCAGTATTTTACCTACTACTACTACTACTACTACTACTACTTAACTTTTCATTGGTCAATATATTTAATGGGACCATGACCATATAGAAGCATGAGATAATACACTAGACCACTTTAAGTTAAATAGTACCTATAATTTCACCTCTTTGTGCGCTAATTAATTGATAATTAGTGTAACTTCACCTTGTTTTTAACCATGAAGTCTACGCTTTTGCTTCTCTTAACATTTGAATATGCAAATTAAGGCTTTCCTCGTAAGAGAATCTAACTTGGTCATATCAGTAAAAAGGTTTACAATAGTCTCGAGCGCGTTGAAGTCTTCTAAAGCCAAAATATGTCTCGAGCAGCATTCGAGCAGTAAATATGTAACAATAAAAAAGATAAGCAAATATAAATTCGGTGTAGCGTAAGCTTTTGAAATGTAGTTCCAGGTAACTGGTTTGACGAACGTAGTGGTTGAGCCACTGTGGCTCAGCAAGCTTTAGGAATACCCAAAACCCAAAAATTTAACGAGGCCTGCTTTTTAAGTTGATTTTCTCGGATAAAAAGATACCTACGTCTCTGACTATCGACGTACTAAATTTCTTCAAAATTAGCTAAACGGATTACCCGTAAATAGGCTGCGTAAGATGTAATAAATACATTACACCTGTATAAAATACCTTCGCACCTGAATGTATAACTTGCAACCCAATACATATTAATGCTTAAAAGTGATTAGACAGCAGGCAAATAAAAATCTCACAAAATCGGGCAGCTGTTTTAAGGATACTCGGTTCTAGGAAAGACCAGCCTGTGCCTACGGCCTATTACCTGAGAATGTGCATGTGTGCATATAGCGTACAGGTGTGGGCGTATGTCGTAACGGCCGCCCGTGCACCGACGCAACATTGCGTTGATGACGCTTGTTCACAATTGAGATATAATAACTTCCAATATTGGAATTAATGATAATTTTACATTAAAAACTCTTTAAATATTTCAAAAAACTATCGAAATATCAGATTTTGTCATACGATTGAGATCCTCTAAAACATATTTCTTGCAATACATAGGTTTGTTACCCGTCTTGAAATAAGCAAGTAAGGACTCTTGTGACAAACTACAGAAGCAGAAAGCGGAAATAGGATGAAGATTCGAAGAGTCATTGCAATTGAGTTTATAGTTCGAAGTAAAAACTTAACAGTTACTCACTAGCGATTAGCGAATCAAATGTACTTACTGGGCTGTAATGAGTAATGGCAGTACTAGGAAGCACTCACATGACAGGACCAAAAAAATGTGGCATCTGTAATACTAATAAGTAAGACCACAATTAAATATTTCTTACAAGAAAAATAATATGACTTCAAGTGTAGAGTCGATAAGAACATTCATATGATTTCGGTATCTAACGCAAGCATC
The DNA here is from genome assembly GCA_963932025.1 of Erebia epiphron. Classification (NCBI taxonomy): domain Eukaryota; kingdom Metazoa; phylum Arthropoda; class Insecta; order Lepidoptera; family Nymphalidae; genus Erebia; species Erebia epiphron. Next base: position 18,843,146 of record OZ009952.1, on the reverse strand, counting down.
GGTGCCAAAATGTATGCTGATAAGCGCATGTAAGTGAAATAAAGCTAACAGCGAAAAAATAAATAATTCTTACTACAGGAATACACTCTACAATGATAGAGATAAAAGCGTGGATTTGATAAGAACATTCTTAATGATGTAATAATCTATGCAAATAAGGTGGCAAAAGCGTGGCGATAAGCGCAAGTTAAAAATATGTGGCTTAACTATGGCGGGCTTTGAAAATTGTGTCAAGTTATTACTGATAGTGCACGTAATTGTGAACGCGGCCGCTCGCAGAAAGTAAAGTTTGTTGTTCTCGTAACGCGACTTGTGGAGGCAGTGCCGCTCCGTTCCGCGCAGCGATCGGCCGCCATGATACTCTGACCGCGCGTGTCTTTAATTCCTAAGCCCTAAAGTTTGTGACAATTGAAAGAAAACTTGTGCAACATGTTTTGCCTAATAAGGAGATGTGCTTTCGTCTGCACGCTGTTGGCCACGGCGCTTGCGCAGGTAACATCTGTTGATTTTCTTATTAGCCATTCCTACGCGCCTAATAATGACAGACGTAAGGGTGCAGATGATCTCACTCTTTAGATCACTCTATATAGAGAACAAGTTCCTACGGCGCCCTATTTTAAGGTTACCACTATACAGAAACCTAAAAAAAGAGCTTTGTGATGTCATCAGACTCCTGTGACATTTAAGAATACGAAGAAAAACTATATGCACTGCAGAACTCCTAGCTATAGTTTTGGATTTAAATACTTAACATTTTAGGAAAATAAATATAGTCAGAAGGTACTTAATACTTATAGTACACTAATTTTTGATATAAAATAACTTAAAAAGAACAAAACATGGCAACATAGTATTCATGTTGGAAAAACGTAGCTGTTTTTTTTGTAACAAGACTTCAACCGGTGCTATAAAACTTTAATTTCCCAGTTTATAAACATCTGCATATTCCAAGAATATCCTCCTCTATGTTTTTTGGGCAAGATATTTTGAAAGGCCCCGGAAACCAGCCAAACAATTATTATATTGTGACAAGCTGATACCTAAAAATAAGGAAAACATTTCTAAGCCGGCATGCCGCATAACGTATAGTATTATTGTTTTTGTCTACGAGGGCAATCGATTGTAAAAGAGTTTTTAGATTCATCAGAGCAAGCAGGGGGGTTACTATGAGCTCTTAAAGCATTTCAATGCAGTGTCTGCCTACCAGTTCAGTGCCTTGAAGTTAAGTGCAGTTCAATATCTGTCCTGCTATAAGAGCTCATCGTAACCCCCCAAGACTAAATACAATTTCAATAAAGTGTTTAGGTGCTAACTATAGAAACGATTTATAGACTTAAATAACTTTACAATGTTTCTTCATTCATTGGAATCACATGTACAAGTACGCCATACAGCATGTCATAATGCCTAACCTAGATAAGAACCTAACGCATAACATCGGTAACGATGTAGTACAGGTTCGCTTCATTTTATTACTTTAGCAACAGAACAATCAAGATGATAAAATACCTATATTTAGGCAGGTACAATTTTTTTCTGTTTGACTCTACATAGACATTTTCAAAACAGGATAATCCTTCTTTCCAAAACCATTTGGAAGGAAGGATTGCAAACAGAGCTCTAAGTCGCCAAAGACCAAAGTGGCCAGGACTTAGCTACCAAAATTAAAAGAATAGAAAGGCCTTAGATAGAGAAGCTTTCCGCGTGATTATTTTATTGATACACACCAATAAATATTTAACTAACCGTTAGCCATTAGAGCAAAAGTATAACGCTTAATGACAAATTAATAATAACAATACTTAATAAAATCGATTGAATAATAATGCAAAGTGTAGATAAGAGACTAAACACTACACTTTACACACATTCCTAAGCTATTATTAATATTCCATATACTTAATGAATAGGACGTAGTCACCTACGCAGTTGTTTAAATATTTATAACCTCGTATCTTCCAGCCATTGTTATATATAATGATGCTTTATAAGGTAGAAAATTATTTAGTTCAAATATTTGTTGAATTACCTGGTATCGGGATAGGATCAGACTGTAAGTAGGTACAATAAAATACAAAAAGTAAATCAAAAGAGCGAAAGAAATACGAGAAGCTTGAATCTGAAGGTCTAGGTTTAGGCTGCACTTTCTGTGTTGTATATTTTTTTTAGTAAAATTAACGCAATTTTAGAAACCAGAACAACTTACATACATCTTAAGAAAGTCATATCGTTATAGGGTTTGACTACGCCAATGATCTTTTATACATAACTATATGGACTGCGCAGATTATTTTTAAAAAAACCGGCGCTTACTTTACCAAGTTTTAGGAATGGACGTTAATACAAGCTTCAAAGTGTAGAAGCACGTGAATGAATAAGCTCGACTTTATATCCTCGTATCTGTTGCCCTAGTTATGCATAGTCCGTCGTAATTTTTCAAGTCTGAACACAAAAGAAACAAAATTCAAATGTTTTTTGTCCAAATAAAGTTTTACAAGTACTTGGGAATCCTCAAATGACCACTGGATTTCATTAAATACATGTCCAAAGTTAAACTTTGGGAACAGACTAAATATATTCCTTCCGAATTAAAAAGATTAAGTACCTAGTTAGAACTAGTGGCTCAGGCTGATTTGGGCGACTTTTGACTTCGGCAATTTTAACTGTAAGTATTACTAAAATTCTTGATGTCTTACCCTAAATACGAAGCATTGTACAACTGCCCCGTATAAGGCGCAGTTACAGACATACAGACCAATGCCAGATCACAAGGCGTGTTGGCAAGGCTACCGCCACCTACGCACGCCCCAATAAATAAATAATAATAATCACTAATGCTTGAAAGTTGAACCATTCGCAGTTTGAATGTTGATGCAACTGTTCCAAATTAAGAGATGCTATTCAAAACCTTTCCCGGCTACCTATTGGAGCACGAGTCTCCTCTCAGAATGAAAAGGGTTTGGTTCGATCGCCGGGTTTAATCCATCACGCTCAGCCAAGTGCGTAGTGACACACACCTTTAAGATCATAGTAAATTAGTAGTGATATCTCAGAAATGCAGGTTTCCTCAGGAAGTTGTCTTTCGCGGCCGCAGCGCTCCAGCTCCGCGCTGCCCCCGCGCGGCACTTTGCGGCGAAAAGCACACCGTCATAATAGACCGATTTATATCTATAAAATCGACCGCAAAGCAGGACCAGAATAGAAACGCACCCCGTATTTTTCATAATATTATCCAGAAAATAAGTATATAGGTATATATCTACTATACCAAAATGTGTAGCATTTACGTTAAGTATAGCTTTTAATGCTCGATTAATATTTCTCTTACATAAAAACATGTATTTACAAAGAACCAACACCGGTATTACTATCATTCATGGAAACCAACTGTGACTCAAGTAACATTTTATATTGACTCACGTAGCATTCATAGCAGGTTGACTGCTTCAGTAATGAATCAGTTTTATATTATTTTCGCAAACAATTTTATGAACTATTCGTGTATGGTCGTGAACGAAGGTTAAATACCTACACACGAATTATTATTTTAACCATTTGCTATAAAAATAGATACTTAATACTTAACTGTAAATGCATTCACGTAAGTTTATTTTAAAATAATAAAAAGGTATTTTTAGTTAAAAAAAAGTAAGTAGGTAAACTATTTTTTAAAGTCTGCATATAAGTGTAGGTAAAAACAGTGTGCTTACCTACATAGAAAAACTTACGCTAGACTCTAGAGTCTAGCTAGAGGTACCTATTCTCTTCCTGTAAGCCGTAATATCTGTAAATTATCTTTTGATAGTGGAGACAGGGTGAATTATATAGAACAGTAGCTTCCTTGTTAAAAAGGTAAAAATGTTTAGTTTTTTCGACAAATTGGACTTTAAATTAGGGGAATAATAAATGCTTGTTAAAGTATGTTTGGTTATTTAAGGTATTAAGGTCTGTCTTCTAGGCTTAGGCAAATAACATTCAATTTCCAGAACAAATACTGGGCACATACATTGCTACGAGAGAACCATAGGTCCGCAGTACTTATTCAATAAACGCATTGAAGGTAGATACAATCTCTAATCCCTACAGATAAATAAGGTACGAAATCAGAAGGGTGATTCTCTAAGGTAAAATAAAATTTACAACCGTTGCAGTCAAGGTCGATCTCTTCGATGTAGGTACCTTAGAGAATCACATAGCTGTAGTTATGGTATGGAGGTAGGTATTCACTACTCAGTAAACGAATGGTACAAAAGATGTCATACGTCGCGTGCACTGCATTTTAATCAAGATATTAATACAACCCTCAAGGCGACTGCAACTTTGCCTTTTAAATACTTGCACTTGTACATATTCAATTGAATTATCTGTCTGTTTATCCTTATTGATAGTAGGATATATTGATGCTATTTAAAACAAAGTAGCAGTGCCCGTGCTCTTACTGAACTTCAGCTCTTCATAATAACTAAACTAGGTATACGGTGGGCATTACATGGAGAGGCGAAAAAATGAAAATACCGGGGGAGACGTAGCGCTGACACATGGCTCACACGTTTTTAATTAATTTCTAGCTGATACCCGCGACTTTGACCGCGTGATTTAAGTTTTTTTGATTCCCGCGGGAACTCCTTAATTTTCCGGGATAAAAAGTAGCCTATGTCACTCTCCAGGTCCTCAACTATACCCATGCCAAAAATCACGTCGATCCGTTGCTCCTTTGCGAAGTGATTGAAGGACGAACCAACAAACCAATAAACCAACAAACACACTTTCGAATTTATAATATTAGTATTATGTAATAATATGGCATCGGTAGCAGGCGTGCCCGTGCCTAAGTTATGTTGTTGCATAAGCAGGTAGTCTATATACCTCACTATCGCCATGCTACAGGGGATCGCATTGTAGCCACTTGCCACTTTTGTAAGTGATTCCTAAGGAATATGTCACTTAACTATGCAGGCATCTTTTTTAGGGTTCCGTACCCAAAGGGTAAAAACGGGACCCTATTACTAAGACTCCGCTGTCTGTCTGTCTGTCTGTCTGTCTGTCTGTCTGTCTGTCTGTCTGTCTGTCTGTCTGTCTCCAATCTGTATCTCATAGACCGTGATAACTAGAAAGCTGAAATTTTCACAAATGATGTATTTCCGTTGCCGCTATAACAACAAATACTAAAAATTAAAAATATATATATATTAAGGGGGGTCCCCATACAATAAACGTGTTTTTTTCGTATTTTTTTGCTCAATATTAAAAACGGTAACAGGTAGACGGTTCAAATTTTCACAGAATATTAACTTGTATATTACCTTTCAAAATAAATAATTAAATATCAATAAAGTAAATATTAAAGGGGGGCTCCCATACAACAAACGTAATTTTTTGATATTAACAGTAAACCTCTACAAACAAAGTTAGTTTTGCGGTTCATTAACAAAGGTAATTATACCTACTTCTTGAGTACGGAACCCTCGGTGCGCGAGTCCGACTCGCACTTGGCCGGTTTTTTTTAGAAATGTGCGTTTTAATGCTACTTTTTTCTGGTATTTCTGGCAAATGTGCGCGAGTCTTATGACATGACGATTAAATCTCCTTAATTATAGTTTACCTAGGATTGTCATAATAGTTACTGTATAATAGGTATATGCTTTTTCTTAAGTTTTTCCTCAGTCAGAGCAATATTCTATTAGGTATGGGACACATACTGCTGATGTGCACTAGGTACTGTACTGTCTATAGATACAACAACTTGTCTTGTGTTGTTGTCTGTAGTAACAACAAGGGACTTAGGTTGTCATAAAAGTAACTACAAAGTAGTTAGTTAGTAGTTGATGTGAAGTTCCAACAGAACAGTTGCAGGCGTAAAAATCGCATTTCATGGTGACATCAAGGTACTAAACATGCTGTAGGTACGGAGCGTGTGCATCGCATAACAATATATTCAAGGCGACACTAACTGTGTCGATTATATTATGTACAATGCATTTGATGTTAGCTACCATACGAGAGAGTTCATTAAAATTATTGTGATGCTACACGTCTTCTCAGCTAGGTATAACGGCTTTTACGAGTATGACAATATATCATTACGAAAATATCTGACCCTCTTCTTCTTCTTCTTCTTTCTCTCTGGGCTTTTCCGCACTTAAGCACTGGTGCCCGTTGTACGTGAGACCTCCGGTGCGACTCCCCGCTGGATCACTCCAGCCAGCCGAGCTCACTCCAGAATCCAAGCAGGCCGCCCAGGTCGGCAAGGACTTCCGGAAGTGTTGCTGGGGAGCCAATGTAGGCTTCTCGTTGAGTGGTTACAGCACTGCACTCGAGTAGTACGTGTCTTGGTGTCTCCTCGCTCTCCATGCAGGCTCTGCACAGAGGGCTGTCAGTTATACCTAGAACATATAGGTGTTTGTTAAGTGGACAGTGTCCTGTTATCATGCCTACAGCCGTCCTGAGTTTGGCTCTGTTTAATTGCAGTAGTTTCTTAGTTAGGCGTTGGTTTGGGCTAGGTATAGCCTCTTTTGTTTGTCTACAGCTGGTGGTGTTTGCCCAAAGTTCGGCATGAGTACCTACTGTATGTTGTTTTAACCAAGTCTTGTACTCACTGAATGGTATTGGAACGATCGGTTCAGGTCCCATTACCTTCAGGTTTGAGGCTCGTCGAGCTAGTTCGTCTCCTGCGTCATTGCCTATGTTGTCGCTGTGACCTTTGACCCAGCCGAGTGATACTAGGTTTGATTTTGTTAATGTTTGTAGTGCGTTGTGGCAATCCAATACGAGCTTAGATGAGGTCGTACTTTTGGCTAGAGCTCGCAGGACTGCCTGACTATCACTAAAAATGTTAATATGAAAGTTTGTTACCTGTCTGTCGGCCATTGCCATGGCCGCCGCAGTGATGCCGACGCACTCCGCTTGAAAAACAGAGTTATTCTTACCGAGCGCGCGAGCAATATGTATGTTTAGTTCGGGACAGTACACTCCTGCACCGGTTCCCTGGCTGGTTTTTGACCCGTCTGTGTAAACGTCTATCGTATCTACAGTATTCTTGTGTATTCCGGTATCTGAGATGTTGATCGCATAATCTTTCTCGATTATGTGTTCCTTCCGTGTTTTGTCACAGATCCATCCTAACAGTGGACACTTCATGTTCTATCTATCTATCTGACCCTCAATAAAATCCTAATTTAGGGAAATTAAAATCAGTTTTTTTTTTTGTAAAAATCATTAATGCACCTGTTATAAATTAAGTGTGAGTAGTTTCAAGTGGTGGTTAAGTATACAAAGTATTTATCTATCTACACTTACAGGGATTCATATTATATATATAAATGATTCCCTTGGTCAACCTCAACGCCATACCTTGAGAACGACTTTACTGATTTCATTCATCTTTTTCTAAGTTTTCTATTACTTTGTAGAAGGTTCATACGGAAAGAAAAATTAAGAAAATTGCGCTGAAAATTGGAAAATTTCAGAAAACTTAACGACTGTTTTAGCTCTGCGCGTCTCTGCTGCGCTCTTAAAACGCGCGAAAACAGCAGACAGGTTTTTTGGATAACTATAAAAATAGTTAGAAAAAAAAATTGAAAATTGCACAGATATTTTTGAGAAAATTTCAAAAAGAACTTATTCCAAGCGGACGAAGTCGTGGGCATCAGCTAGTGATCAATGAGTTAGTAGAGCTAATCATTATTTTTATTTTTTTTTTAAAACAATAAAAATAAGGTCTAGCTCTAATGTCTTCCTCCATTGCAGCCATCCGTGCGGCGTGAATATTCATAGACAATGGCATGATTACGGATGGCATACGGCTCAGTGATGCTTCACAGAACCACTCAAAACCCGTTTATCCACACCATAATAACATTTTAATTAATTTAATAATTTTAATTATTATGGCATAATACATACCTCCCTGCTGATTGTGTTGTAGGAAAAAAAAACTTATATATCCATCATGAAACTGCTTCGACTGAGAGTCAGACTCTAAGATCACATCGGCCGGTTCGTTAGTTCATTTTCCATTTCATGTTAAATTTCATACTCAAGTAGTGTGAGCAGTATCTAACATGTATGACTACAACATTTCTGACGCCCAAAGCTTCATCGCCTTTCTTCTTCTTGGTATTATTGTCCGATCCAATCCTAGCAGTAATATTATTTTATAAGTATTCATCGTGTCATCGAAATAGAATAAAATCATACTTCCATCATTGTGTTTATTGCTGCTCCAAATATGACTATGACTAATGAAAGATATGAAATATGACTTTATGGCCATTTGTCTTCTTTATGACTTTTGACCATTAACTACGGAATGGTAGTTCATGTATTTTGTTATAAATTACTTTTCTTATTTATTGAAGTTGTGTATGGATAATGGAACGTTAGTAGTAATAAAAATTCTTTCCAAAAAACCGACTTCCAACGCCACTGTAAAGTAAAAAATAATTTTGATTTCTATGCACTATGTTGAAGTCGGGCGAGCCTGATGCGTCAACTTTGCATAACCTTGTAATACCCGCCCGACTTCAACATAGTGGGTAGATATCAAAATTATTTTTTACTTTACAGTGGCGTTGGAAGTCGGTTTTTGGAAAGAATTTTTATTTTTAACTTTTTAGTATCAGAGTTGAGGGTTTGGAGTCAGATTTTTTATGGGACCACCTCGAGAGCTTCCTCTAACGACTGATAGAAAAAAAAATCAAATTGGTTCAGAAACCACGGAGATATGCACCGATATACATTTTAAAAAAATACGCGCCGAATTGAGAACCTCCTCTTTTTTTGGAAGTCTGTGTACCGACTTGAAATTGAAAAACTGTGTACCGACTTGAAATGGTAGAACACAGAGCCGGAATCTCAGCCTGTCACGCTTAAGCCTAATAAATAACACCCAAAAGTACAACGTAGATATAAATTGCTACAACGTATTATTCCGCCTTTACAAATTGTGCTTATTTACTAAACCTTATATTTTATTTAAATAAATATTGTAAATAAAGCGCTTTTACTAAATACTCTTCCATTAATTATTTGTATCGATAATTCTAATGTACCGAAATCAACGAAACTTTATTCTGACAAATCGCAATAGAAAATAATCACTTAGTTCATTCATATTTAAAAGGATGCGGGACCCAAGAAAAATTCTAGAATATAAAAAGTAGGGTTCTACTTCTATTACAATAGAAATAGTTTGGACTCCAAAATATCTGTTCTTTATTTACCCATCAAACAACATTACGCGTTAAAATTCTTGTAATATCTAGCAAACAAACGATCACGTAATAAGTAACTTAGTAACTACTTAAGTATTTACGCCCGCGTGCTAAGCGGCCCCCACGACACCAACCGAGGCCACATCTTCCTTAACACCACTTTATTTGTAATGGCGACGGTGTTTTGAGATAACAGATTTATCTATGGATTTCAAGTTAGCGAGAACCTCGTTAAATGTTATGTAAAACTATTGATACAGATTGTGTCCTATCCTTTCCTATCCGTTACCAAAAGATGTAAAAAGAATAGTCATGTAAATGAAAATAAGCACATTGTCTTAGTAGAAAATTAAAAACTGGGATATGGCATAGACTTCAATGATTTTATTTTTGTCGATCTGAAACAGGTATTATGATTGCAACTCGGAAATATCTACTAATTTTCCTTTAGGTAGATCCATTTACGCAACATTTTTGCATCACTCGGTCTTGACTAAAACACTAGGTGTGTGCTGTTCACGAAACGCTCTGATTAGCGCGGGTCGATCTATGATAACGATATTCACGGAAGCACAATCGGCCTTGCAAGCACTTTTGTTATATCCCTTACTTCAATCATAATAAAGATCATTATTTTACTCAACAACTTTGGTCATCGCGCGCTGCACCTCGACCAAGTTAGATTATCGCCTTACTCTACCTATTTTATAATCTATCAGATACTGCTGTTTCGTAATTATACGCTGACTAACAAGGACAGCATAATAAAATTATCTTCATCAGTAGGGTCATCGGGAAACATACCTATTATAATGGTCAATTACTATTGTTTTAAACAAAGCTGATCCGTTCAAGTGATTCGAGTTTTTCTTCGTTCTGATTTATTTAGGATCAGATAATTCAACACGAACTAAATCACTTTGTTGTTATTAATTTTGGCGTTGCTTACCTGTCTTATTTACACCAAATTACCTTTAACTAGGTACTTTAGTTATATTTCGAAAAAGACAATTAAATTCATGTCCATGAGACTCAAACAAAGCCACCAGGACGGGACGTCCTTGTTGCTTTGTTTCTAGATTTTACGTGTAAATAATTATGAGTACAAAAGGAATCTTCCATCGCATCGAATCTTATAATCGCAACTAAACACTTTAACTTGTTAAAAATTTGTCTGATTTCAGGTGTACCTTTTCTGACAACATAAAATTAAGCGTCATGATAAGACATACATGGACCACCAGAAAATACCTTAAATGTATGGTGATTTAACGCACATCGACACCTCTAGTCTGTTACCATTTTTTTCGTGGCATGATAGGAACATAGGGTAATATTTATCCCTTCATAAACCTGGATCCATAGGCAAAATCACTAATAAATAAGCAGACTCCCAATTCTGTGGGCAAAAACTTGTCAATTTTATAGTATAGTGGGAAACACTAGGAAAATCTGGGAGTACCCACCTGCTTAGACTACGTAAAGAATATTCAGTTTTAGTGACCATGTCTTAACCCCTACAAAATTACGTGTATCTTTAACTGACATGAGAGTAGATTCAGTTTGTTGTCACTTCAACGATTTCTATATAGGAATGAGATAAAAGACAAAATAATGGCAAGCCATTAGTTCCATCAATCAATTCGTCTCCGATTCATACATGGCAATCATCATTGACCATTTCCTATTCACAAACTTCGCTTAGAGGTTTCCAACAATGTGTCCGTGGGAAATCACAAATTTGTACGCGCAAAACACAATTATCATCTTTAAAATCGTATTTACTTCGCAGAAAATAAGTACCTACCTAACTAGTTAACTACCCAAAATTTCGAAATTTCGAACATAGTGTGTGTAAATTTTGTTTGTCATTCACAACCATTAAAAAAACATTTAATCAATATCGTTTACAAAATTTTCATTTAGGTAAGATTCGAGTAGATAAGTCTAAGAAAATGGCTAAGTACATCTAGAACTTCGGCAAGAATATTATAAAACCAAAAAGTTTAAAGCTACCAAGCCTTTCTCTCGAAGGCTCGAGGATTACTTGATGCTTCTAAGTAGGTCAATTCTATTAACTATTCAGCCAATCACAATCCCCTGAAAACCATTACTTACTTAAGTTACTTAGTCCTTTAATCCAAAACACGATTCTGTGTAAGCTTGCTGCTCCTTTAATAAAGTTGACAATTTATCACTAAGTAAAAGGTCATTAAAAAAATTATAACACATGCTGCAGCAGTTGGCAGATGAAACGCTAAAGTAGGACTCACGATGAATACGAGCAAAACCAAGATAAAACACAAATCAAAGTAGATGGTGAAACAATTGAGTACGTCGATGAATATGTTTACCTGGGGCATTTATTGTCAACCAAGGACTGTATGACAAAATAAATCGACAGAAGGGTGACAAACTCCTGGAAACGATATTGGTCGCTCAGCGAAGTGATGAAAAATAAATATATGCCCATCAAGAACAAGAGGAAAGTTTTCAATACTTGCATCCTACCATGTCTGCCTTATGGGTCACAATCAGAGAAAAACCTCACAATATAAAGAAGAACCTGCCAAAATTCTATGAAAAGAAGTGTTTTAGGAGTAAGGCTACAAGACAGAATAAAGCTAAAAGATATTAAAGGAAAAGCAAACTTTAAATGTGTGGAAAGATTACCTAGTCAAACGACAAAAAATGGCGATGGGCAGGGCATATGGTAAGAGAAAATGATGAGAAGTGGACCAAAAAAGTTTTAGAGTTGTACCCCGCAAACAAAAAACGAAGAAGAGGCAGACTATTTAAAAGATGGGAGGACGATATAAGGAACTTGATTGGTGGTATGTGGACAAGGTTAGCCAAAAATAGAAATACTTGGAAAAAATTAGAGGAGGCCTATGTCGAAGGACACGCAGAGCAAATTTATAGAGATTAATTAATATTATATTTTTTAAGTATCATATTTTAAGTTAAAAAGGCTCATTTTATTTTTATTTTATTTTATATTTTAAAAGGTCAAAGATATAAAGAGAATCTTTATTCTAGGCGTAAAATCATTCGAAATCGGTCAATATGACGAAGTCACATAAAATATTGGTGCCAATCAAACCGGTTCGCTCACCGGTTACGTCAAATAAGATCCATGTAAGGATAAAGTTATCGTTCGTGTTATGTAACGACTAATGTAAGCTAAATACAGCATATATACCACTTTGCTTTCCACGAAATCCTATGAAAAGCTATAATATTAAAAACTTTCCTTACAAAAAATACATTAATAGTAGATTATTCACCACGGGGGTAATGCGATGTATTATGTCACGGGCGCTGGGATAAATCCCAATCAGAACGAGGGATTTTAGAGTAACTCCCGAGCGTAGTGAGGGTGTTGCATCTAGAATCCTGAGAGTAGTGCGGGAATTAGGGGCGCCCAAGATTAATACAGCATTACCCCTACGGTGAATACTCTACTTTTCACACCTCGCGATACAACCACTTCTTTCAGCTGGCGTGGCCTACTCGATTTGACAAACAAATGTCGTCAGTGCGAATCTAGTGGGCCACGGCTTCGGTTTTCGAAAATCGAGTTGGCCGCGCCTGCTGAGAACACATTCTGTTTACCGAAATTAGACTTTATGGATATAGCAATAAGAATTATGAATAAAACCTCTTTGGAATGAATAGAATTTCCTTCAGATCTTGCTTCAGATGCGCGATGATTCTAAATTCAAATCACATTATAACCCTAGGGAATAATGGTTTTCAGTACAACATTATAACCCTAGGGATTTAATGTCTTACTTTAACCTTAGATAACAGGCCATGTAATAAGGCGTTGTTGAGCGAGTGGTGTGAAATAGTAGATTATTCACCACGGGGGTAATGCGATGTATTATGCCACGGGCGCCGGGATAAATCACAAGCGGAACGAGGGATTTTAGAGTAGCTCCCGAGCGTAGCGAGGGTGTTGCATCTAGAATCCTGAGAGTAGCGCGGGAATTAGGGGCGCCCAAGATTAATACAGCATTACCCCTACGGTGAATACTCTACTTTTCACACCTCGCGATACAACCACTTCTTTCAGCTGGCGTGGCCTACTCGATTTGACAAACAAAATGTCGTCAGTGCGAATCTAGTGGGCCACGGCTTCGGTTTTCGAAAATCGAGTTGGCCGCGCCTGCTGAGAACACATTCTGTTTACCGAAATTAGGCTTTATGGATATAGCAATAAGAATTATGAATAAAACCTCTTTGGAATGAATAGAATTTCCTTCAGATCTTGCTTCAGATGCGCGATGATTCTAAATTCAAATCACATTATAACCCTAGGGAATAATGGATTTCAGTACAACATTATAACCCTAGGGATTTAATGTCTTACTTTAACCTTAGATAACAGGCCATGTAATAAGGCGTTGTTGAGCGAGTGGTGTGAAAAATTATTTTTGTTTCTTTTTTGAATTATGAGTTTATTGTTTGCTCGATCTGACTGAGAACATTTAAGTACCGAGAGGTACCAATAGATAACATGAAACCTTCTTCCTTCATTTACGATTTGAATCCATATAACAAAATGAGGTATCGATATGTTCCTACTAGATGATTTGTCCGCATGGATTAAGGATTCAACTTTTTAATTTTCCGAGTTAATTATGTGTTTCTATTCCAAATTTCTGCCAAATCAAAGTTAGTTAACATTTAGTACCTTTGGTATTACCATAACCATGATTGCTCATGGCAAAATAGAGGTACTTATAAAGAAAGCAATAATAATTAATATAACAGACGGTTCCCTATATTTTAACGGTTTAATAACGTATAGTTTTTCTTTGTTCCACAAACCTATTTATTATCCACATTAGATTATAAATTAATCTTGCCTATAGAAAGACATCAGCCTATATTTTAACTCAGGGCTTAGAAAATTTTGCCGACATTAGTAGGTACGCAGTTATGTTCGGAAAATCAATGATTCCATTAGAAAAATGTGACAACTCACGGAGTTGGTATTAAACTTTGAATTCTAAAATTGTATTAAATATGTTCTTACTCATAATATAACTTTCAACCTGATGTTAATATAATCATCTATACTTATATATTATATTTTTATTTTATTTTTTATTATCCATACTAATCCATACTAATATTATAAATGCGAAAGTGTGTCTGTCTGTTACGCTTTCCCGGCCCATCTTTTCAACCGATTTTGCTGAAATTTGGTATAGAGGTAGGTAATATCCCGGGGAAGGACATAGGCTACTTTTTATCCCGGAAATTTCAAGAGTTCCCGCGGGAATCGAAAAAACTTGGTCCACGCGGACGAAGTCGCGGGAATCATCTAGTATTATAAATGCGAAAGCGTGTCTGTCTGTCTGCTACGCTTTCCCGGCCCATCTTTTCAATCGATTTTGCTGAAATTTGGTATAGAGGTAGGTTATATCCCGGGGAAGGACATTTACTACTTTTTATCCCGGAAAATTAAGGAGTTCCCGCGGGAATCAAAAAACTTTAATCCACGCGGACGAAGTCGCGGGCATCATCTAGTAATATTATAAAGCTGAAGAGTTTGTTTGTTTGAACACGCTAATCTCAGGAACTACTGGTTCGAATAAAAAAATATTTTTGGGTTGGATAGTCCATTTATCGAGGAAGGGTTTGGGCTATATAACATCACGCTGCGATCGTAATAACAGAAATTGACGCGGACGAAGTCGAGGGCAACAGGTAGTTTAAAATAACGGAAAATTTAGTCCAGTCCCTGGCCGTTTAGCTATAGAATAGAATCTAGTATTAACTCTATGACAATAATATTATACTTAATCAATGGTTTCCTTAGCATGAATAAAGTCACACAAAAGATTGCGTACCTCCACGTATTAATGGATTGCACAAACTCTTTGAAGATCTTCATAGAATGTAACTTCCGCTTTACCAACGACGGACCAGTTATGTTGGTATAACCCTTTTTCGGCTCATTGTGATTTTAAATGCATTAAAAAGTAACCGTTAGATGAATGATATTGAGGTATGTGCTTATCTAATGGAACAATTATATTTATTGTGCTTTAAATACTTTACTTTAGAGATTACTAGCTGATGCCCGCGACTTCGTACGCGTGGATCGAGGTTTTGTGGATCCCGCGGGAACTCTTTAATTTTCCGGGATAAAAAGTAGCCTATGTGTTAGTCCAGACTATAATCTATCTCTGTGCCAAATTTCATCCAGATCTGTTCAGCCGTTCTGGCGTGATTGAGTAACAAACATCCATTTGAGGTTTTTTAGTTCCCGCGGGAACTCCTTAATTTGCTGGGATAAAAAGTAGCCTATGTGCTATTCCAGACTATAATCTATCTCTGTGCTAAATTTCAGCCAGATCCGTTCAGCCGTTGGGGCGTTATTGAGTAACAAGCATCCATCCATATACATCCATCCATCCAAACTTTCGCATTTATAATATTTATTTGATTTCCTTAAAAAATATGAACTTGAATACTATAATAATAAAATGTATGTAATAGATGTACCTAAAAGTGATAATATTACGAGTACACCTGCTTATTCAATCGATGTTCTAAAAGTGCAGGTACTAAAGTACAAACTATAAAGTTAAGGAGCATTATTTTATTTTCTACCATTTAAATTGGTTTGAAATACCAATACCTTTACTTACTGATTGCAAATATAGCCTTGAGGGCATAGAGTTAATATCTTGGAGGTTTAACTTTTGTTCAGGTTTTCGATTGTGAATAGTATAGGTATTTAACTACTAATGATCTAAAACGTTAGCTTAATGAAAGTGTGTCAGTTTAAAGCAGCTCAAGCCAATTGGCTGATAATCAAATAGAACATCTCTACAGGTAAATAATATCAGGTAAGTTTATGGCTTCGTATACCTACAAGTTTTTACGTAAGAAGCGAACGTACGTAACTATGTAGGTAAGTTAAATAATATTTGCATATGCTATGCGACTTACAAGGCTCTTCACATTTCGTAAGTTACTCATACAAGCGATTTACGTGAGTAAAACTTACAAGTGAATTGTGGCCTAAAGCAGCTGGCCAGTACAATATAGCAGGTTATATCTGAAACAAGGACTGACGCTGAACTAGTTTTATTTAAGTATTCCCCAAAGACAGAGTCTATCAGAGAATGTTCCTAATCCTTTTACGGGGAGAGTTGGGGGCGAGCCATGCGGAACTAAATCTCTGCGGTACCTATACCTACTACCTACTATAATTAACATCACTTTGTCTTCAATCTTTATTTATACACATTAATACTAGCTGATGCCCGCGTCTTCGTCCGCGTGGATTGAGGTTTTTTAGTTCCCGCGGGAACTCTTTAATTTTCCGGGATAAAAAGTAGTCTATGTGCTACTATAATCTGTCTCTGTGCCAAATTTCACCCAGATCCGTCCAGCCGTTCTAGAGTTATAATTGTTCCAACAAACCTGACCTACCTATTTTATAGATTAAGATTATGGTTATTCCATAATATTAAAAATCTACCCCAAAGGGGTGAAATTGGGGTTGGGAACTTGCATGATGGTTACAAGTTTTATATGACATGAAAATCGGCATTAAGGTTATTAGTTTTTAAATAATAAAAACTTGTTTAAGCTATTATAGCCGCAATGAGTAGGCATTTTGCATTGAATCTTATAGGAAAACAAAAATTGTACGCGGGCGACCTCTAGTATAATACAGGTATAATAGGTATGTGGTGGGTATACTGATCCTTACGCCTACCTACCTACCTACCCACACACTAGATTATTTGAGAAGTAATCAGGAAAAACGTTCTGATACTTGCGAAATTGTTTATTGTACTTACCTACCTACCTATAATTTTAAGCTCGCTCATGCCAATCTGACATCTTAAAATTAATATTATTTATTAATCTACGTCGTAATTAGGTGGATACGAAAATGTTCGAACAATCGAGGAGACTAAATAGGTAACTTGTCGAGAATTGACCTGTTTCTAAGAGGCCAAACGTCCGTTGACCTCAGCCTGGTAAGACAGTATAGTTACCTCTATCACAGACTCTATGTGGGTACTACACCTACAGTCATTATTATTTAATATTTTTTAGTTTGTTAAAATGTAGTCTCAATTTTTTGTACACACTCGTAATCTACACGATGATATTAGGTAGAGGTCTGCGCTTCTTGATTAAAATTTTCTGTCCTCAAGCAGAATTTTGATTCAAAAAAAGTTTAAGTAGCCAGCTAATTTAGGTAAAACAATAGTTTGGTTTTACCTGTTTTTTAAGCTATGCGTCAAAACTCAAAAACAGTTAAAATATTATCAGCCATCACTAACCAATAAAAAAGATCATTTCGTATTGTATTACTTTTCAACATAAATTTTAATAAATTGGATTTGCGGAAAACTACCTTGTTCTCTGAAATAAGAACTATTAGAATGTGGAATTGGATTTGCGGAAAACTACCTTGTTCTCTGAAATAAGAACTAGGTATTAGAATGTGGATTGGACTCTACCTTAGGGATTAGAATAGGCAAGACACTAGGTATAGTCAAAATTAATCTACAAATATGAAGTTTTTAAAATATTTTTCATTTACTTGACAATGCCAATTTTTTATGCGTAATTTACACTACACTGGCTGAACAAACGTAATAAGAAGGGAATTATTCTCAGAAAGGATTATCCCGAGTAGCGTCTAAGTACATGTAACTCATTTCCATGGTACGTAATGGCGTAATAGTTGTACTTGGCTTTGAGTAATGTTAGGAAGCTATCAAGCTGGGTCGTGTAGATGGGATCGTGCGCTCTCGTCGCCCTTAGGGCCCGAGTCGCGACCTTAAAGTACCTACCTACTACAGGCTACATAGTATCGTAAAATGGCCCTTACACGAAGTGCTTCGTATTCTGCGTTCGACTGCAATTTGCCTTTAGGAGTGCATTTCTGATTACATTTCAAAGTTACCTATACCAATAACTCAAGGTGTAGAGAACATAAACACAAGGGCCGGCAGACCCGCAAAATACATATTTTAATGCTGATTCAGCCACATCAGATCGGTCATCTGCAGCTCGAAGACAATTACTACGAATATCATTCTTGCTGTAGCTGCATTCTTCAAAGTAGGTGGAAATCCTCTGCTAGTAGACATCAAAGTTAACGTAAATCGAGCAGACATTGTGGTCAGCTACGGTTCTCAATTTTGAGACTACAATTTAATCCTTTCGTAACTTAATTCGGTCAGTGGGCGAATTTTGTGGTTTTAGAATAAAGCATCGATCATGTGATTCTGTTGTTATTGGAAGCGGAAAATTACTTGCGACCCAAGTCTCAACTCCCAACAGTCTATAGATCATCCCGAACCGTCGGATCGTAAAAGCAGCAATTTGTTATCTAGATACGCTGAATATTCGTAGTAGGTAATATTCTATATATTCTGCTCATTTTCCTACATCACTTGGTAATGATAGAATGTTTTGAAATATTCCATTCCAATACTATATTTGGGTATTTATATTAAATAACATAAGTGAATTGTGAACTGAAGTAATAAATTCTCAAGATAACTAAAGTGTTTTTATTTACAATGACAGTATTATTATCCTTGATATTTCTGTATCCTTGTAATTAACCAGCTATAGTAAGACAGTTTTTCATAGTACCTATCCCAACATTGACTTGATTGTGGATTGGAACGTTTTTTTTCCAGAAAATACGTCCAGTTGTCCAAAAGAATTAGAAACTCCTCCTTCTTATATGGCTTATTATGGGCACGCTAATATATTTACTCTATCCTTGGTTACAGAACACAGAGAGCAGCGGTGACTTCACACCTGTAGTAACTGCGACATGCAAAACCGGTGTCATGTCAATCAGGATCAACTTCAGTCAGCCTTTCAATGGGGTCGCGCATGCCAGAGAGTTCAGGTGATTTATCTTAAACTTGTTACACATACTTAAACCTTGTGTTCCGAGAGTTGATGGATATTATGCGCATATAGAAGGTTTAAAAGGTGATTTACATAGTATTGCAGACGATACTGGATTGGATATTCAGTATTGATATTTAAATCAATATGCTCTAATCGCGCGCCATTAAAACAACACTACTTAATATTGCTTGATAAAAGTTCTTACTGAACTTTTATTAGCCATTTTAACTTATTAGTAAATTAATAAACGTAACTTAACTAACTACTAACTAGCTAACTAACTTAAAACACTCTTCCTCCTACCCTTTCTCATCAAATACGAGAAAGGTAAAGGAATCTTTACAAATCTTTAGCCATGATCAAACAACTCCAAAAAGTTGCCCACGAACTCTTGGGCTTTTATGGCTGCAGACCATACAAGAACAGCCATGTTGATTAGCCAATGCATAAGTACCTACGTATAAATATTGTTTAGCCAATAGTCATACTAAGCACTGGTTTATGTTTAATTAATTGTATTGCTTGTTACGAAAATAAGTATAATAGATAAATAATTGATTGATATTTGATGGAGTCGTTATTAATTAATTCTGTTATTATAATAAACATAGATTAAAGTTGCAACGCAATAGCAGTTCTTGATTCGATATTGAAGCCGAATCTAGTTCTAGTTATGTACCTAAGAAGGACTTACTAAGGATCTTTTTTAACCCCCGACGCAAAAAGAGAGGGGTGTTATAAGTTTAACGTGTCTGTTTGTGTATCTGTCTGTGGTATCGTAGCGCCCAAACGGATGATCCGATTTTCGTTAATTTTTTTGTGTCATAGATAATTTTATCCCGATTGTTCTTAGCCATATTTCATGAAAATCTGTTCATCCGTCTGAAGGTCATCAGCTTTTTTCTTAATCTGTTACTTCCATATTATGTCGGGGGTTGTTTTATATTTGTAATTTATACTTGTATTTTATTACAACCATATTCTTCTCTGGAATGTAAACTGTCACTTTTATGGAAAAAGCGCATGTATTATGGAAAGTTCTACTTTCCAACATTGTATTGTACGTAGGTACCGAGTGCGTATAGATAGTGTCTTGTTTTATCGAAAGCATGAAAGGACCGGATTCAATAGGTACGAGTATCACGTCACATTTTTCCGCTTTTCATCCTTGTCCGTGAACCCAGATACCAACCTACTAAATAAGCAATTTTCGTTTCAGAACGCCATCATGTATGGTGCTAGGGAATGGTACGGAATCAGTCACTTTCGACATAAGCCTCACGGCTGCGGCGGGCTCTCCGGATTACTGTGGGATTTTCTGGAACTACGTAAGTCATGTGCTATCCACTCTTTAGTTTTAACTAGATGATGCCAGCAACTTTATCCGCGTCGATTTAGGTTATAAAAATCACGTTCGATCTCTTTGATTTTCCGAGAGCTTACGTCCTCCCCGGGATGCAACCTTGATCGGATCTGTACCAAATATCGTTAAAAACTGTTGAAAACTAACTGGCAACCTTATCGCCTATGGACATCGTTCAGTGGTAAAGGTTTAAATATTGAGAGGTTCATATATTTTGTTCTTTAGATATCTAAATAACCATTTAGTATTTATCGTTAGCCATTTTCACCAGTGAAATGAAGATGTAGTATGGAATAAAACTTGGTGAAAGCATTTCTGTAGTGAGCTACATTTTACGAACTTTGTGCATTTTAGTATCTGAAACGGCACCCGTATTACCACGTTGTTCGCGGAATGTTAACCTACATTCCATACAATACTCTCAGATTTAATAGTCAGTGTTTATATACCAAACTTTGTTTATTATACTCGATCTACTTTTACAATCTCTGTTAATGCTATAGAATAGTTTGTAGCACCCATATATGAAGCACCGTTACATAAATGTAGATGGCTGAAATTTAAGCATTATCTTCAATTACGTAGTTATTTCATAGAACAAAACAAAAGTTCGATACAAAGAAGGGCTAATCTGGTAGTGGTGTGCGCTGTACTACTATCCCATTGCATGGGTAGGAAGTCTTATTTGGATTTCCGAATTGTCTATTTTGGATCTTATTATTGCTAAATTGACTCACTTCTGGACTCTGGTCTGGTGGTGGTGGGTTGACCGCGGTCAGTTTTCACCTATGTAGCAGAACTCGTAGATACCTCCACGTGATTTAGCGTTCATAGTAAGAGCCAGACGCACCAGACCTATTAAAATATTTATGTTAACTGCCCTTCCACGCGCTTCGATTTTATATCCCATGAATTTTTATCATTGTATATTTAAATGTCATCGATCAACGCAATGGGTAGATCAAGAAGCAATATTCTTTTGTGGAGAGTAAAGGAGAATAGGGGAAGTCTCGTGCGAAATGGATTATTTTTTAAGAAAAAGCCTTATATTGCCCCTTTGTTGATAGAGAACAGACGAGCGATCTCTGCCACTGGCCGTCCGCGTGCATCGAACGCTGGAGCTGGCGGAAGACAAGATCTATGTCATCACGTGTGGCAAGGCCGGCATTAGTAACTCGAGGTCAGTCTGAATAAAGTCTTTTACGCATAAAGATGCTATCGTGTTCTTGTCTTTGATACAGTGAAAATGCTAATTACGGATACAATACTTTAAATTGTATCCGTAGGTACTTAGGTACATCTTATTGCGGAAGATTCTACGTTTCCTTGTCCTACTCAATTTTATCAGAAAAATTTGGACGGGAACCTGGGTGTCATAAAATATAAGTAGATATATTTTATGACTCCCAGGCAATTAACTTAAGTGATGTCCTATCACTTTTTTGATGAAACCTGGGCCTATTTTAAAGAGGTTCTTAGATTTGATAGATTACCTTTGAATCGGATTTTTAAACACAGACCCCTCCAAACCAATCAAACGGCAGTTAATATTACTTGATGAATTGATTTGATTCATTTAAAATAAATTTTGATATTACCTAATAATTATCATCAAAGGCGGATTAATTTTACAGAAACGAAACACTGACAGTATCCCTGAGGATGTTGAACTCTGATGGACGTAAGGTGCTGAATGCAGCTTTTGGTATGCCCTACACCCTTCGCGCAGAATTGAGCAAACCTGATGGTAAGAATAACCAAAATTCCTTTTAAAACCATTTCTCATACTGTTCTTATAAAGTATCAGTTGCGTTAAATATCTACGCGATCATTTGTAATGGGAACCACGGAGAAATTTATAAATATTAAGTGTACAGCAGTGTTATCACTTATCTGACCCTGGCGTCAACATGGCAGTAACTAAGGGTAGATGACCTATAACAAAATGTATTGAGTATCCTATGCCTATAAAGTATAGGCAAGCGAATAGACAAATAGTATTCTGTGGTGTAGGTACCCTTACTTCCATGGGTGTCAAAGTCATTAAAGCCAGTTTCACTTTCAAAAAAGATCGTAATCTTACTTAATATTATAAATGCGAAAGTTTGGATGGATGTATGGATGTGTGGATGTTTGTTACTCAATCACGCCCCAACGGCTGAACGGATCTGGCTAAAATTTGGCACAGAGATAGATTACAGTCTGGAATAGCACATAGGATACTTTTTATACCAGAAAATTAAAGAGTTCCCGCGGGAACCAAAAAACCTCAATCCACGCGTACGAAGTCGCGGGCATATGCTAGTAGATATATATGTACGAGTATGTATATTCAAAGACACTTTCTTTCGTTCTTTATGCTAACCCTGGTGTTTCTAGAAACAACTCACATAAGGGAGATATACTAAAATAATTCAAAAAATTAAAATTCCAGGCACTCACGGGATACGTATGAGAAATTGCTTCGCCTTTAGCATGCGCAACCATACAGTGGATCTTCTGGACAAACGAGGGTATGTGATAAATGTGTCTATAAAATGCGTAGGCGCATTTCTTCCTACATTTCGCTTTGTGATATTTTTATATCATGTTTATTATGTTTAATGCTGGTATAATGCGACATTTCTTAAAAATAGTTTTATAAAATTCCGCACATTATTCTCATCACCGAAGGATAGCATAATTGTAGCAATTACTGCGTCCTGCTTTATTACTCTAACCACAGAATAGGTACTTACCTTCGTACTCCGCATTTGTTTTATTTTAGTACTTGCATACCTTTTTGATAAATTGCCCGGACTACAGAGACGTCCTATGATTGCCTATACATACCTACTTATATACTTTTGTTTTACTTAATTATTGTCAATTATTTTAATTTCAAAGAAAATCTTGAAATATTTTATCAATGGTTCGTTTGTAAGGCAGGTGGAAACAGAAGACTCTTTTAGTTTAATGACTCGGTTATTTTCAACTTTTCAACAAACTTTGGAAGGATTAACTTTAAAGTATCGATCTAAAACTTCTGTTTTCAAATAAACGTCATGAATAAGTGGATAATACAGAATACTTGAGTCAATGTCCGAATTTCCACCAATTTTCCACATTTAAAAAGTAGCTTAAGTTAATTAAGTTCCATTAATCAGATAATGGTAGGACTTAGGAGTTTTCTTTGGATAATAAGCGGTGCAGGGTTCCCACTTCCCACGTCCTACCGCATACGATTAAGAGAGTTAATTAAACTCTTAGGTATTTGTAACGCTTATTATTATCAGATGTTAGTGATAATAACCGAGACCGTGCTCTCCGAGGCACGGAGGGAACGAAAGGCCCAATTTTGACTGCAATCGACTGATATGCGTTGTCACAACTAGGCCACTCGTCCCTCAGTGGTAAAATAGGTTTAGGATTACATACATTACTTATTTCCTTTACTATCACTTCTTTTTAGGGTTCCGTACCTCAAAAGGAAATAACGGAACCCTTATAGGATCACTTTGTTGTCCGTCCGTCTGTGTGTCAAGAAACTTCTTGTTCTCAGGAACGCATGGAGGTATCAAGCTGAAATTCATATCAAATACTCAGATCTAATGTCCCTTGGAGCTGTGAAAAAAATCAAACTTCTAAGCCAACGAAATCAAAAGATAAAGCCGTTTATTATATGTTGCAAATTTTTGACATAAACGACACTCGCAAGGGAATCAAAACTTTCCGTGAACTCAGAATCTTGAAATTTGGTACGAAGCAACGTCTTATAGCACAGATAAAGGAAAAATTGCGAAAAGCATAAATTTTTAGTTACATCATATAATAAAAATAATTTTAAACGTACTACAGGTTTGTACGGAACCCGAGCGAATCCGACTCGCACTTGGCCGTTTTTTTAACTTTACTATCGTTTCCTAGATGTCCTGTGCAAGAGCAATCGGTGGCTTTGAAAACGGAGAACGGTGCGGCGGAGTTGGCAATTGCTTCCATGTTTAAATTCCCAAACTCGTCGCAAATCAACTTCCAATGCGAAATTGGAATCTGTAAAGGTATGTGGGTTTACACTTTTACAAACCTTTTAAAAGGTTCTTAATATCAAGAAACATCTTAATCATGCCTCGTTGGTCTACTCTAGTGACTAGTCGACAGTCTAGTGTATAGTCGACTGCGGATCACGAGGTCCTGGGTTCGATTCCCGGTCGGGCATAAAAGTAAGGTATTGGGTTTTTCAATTAAGAAATTCTCAGTGCCAGCCGGGAGTTAGGAAGTTGGAGGTGTTTCACAACCGTGCCTCGGAGAGCACGTTAAGCCGTCGGTCCCGGTTATTATCACTAACACGATAATAGTCGTTAAAGCCCGCCAACCCGCATTGGAGCAGCGTGGTGGATCTAAGCTCTAATTCCCGCTCTCCTATGAGAGTGGAGGCCTGTGCCCAGCAGTGGGACGTTAATAGGCTGTAGTGATGATGATGATTATGATGATCTTAATCATCAAGAATATCAAAAATCTTTTAAAAGATTCTTGATAAATTTGTCTTAGAAAAGATAATGCCCGCGGCTTCTTCCGTGTCGATTGAAGTTTTTGGAATCCTGGTGACTCTTCGGAATAAAATATCACTCGAGTCCAAGTAAGTCCAGGTCCAGGCAGGGAACTATTCCCACGTTATCCATAGGTACCTACAAGACAACACACTACACACTTTCGTATTTATAATATTAGAACAGTTTATTATGGATTTTTGTAATATAACACTATGCAGTCAGTAGAATCACAAAAAGTTGATATCGACAAGAGGTCTAAATTCAAAAATGTTTAAAGACGATATAAAACCCTCTTCTCGTCGTTTAATAATGATTCTATGTAACGTCAAGGATCAAAGAAACCTTTTTCCAAGATTTTGAGGAAGCCTTAAAGGTAATCCCTTTGGTCTACGTTATCTTTGAAGGAGAACATTATTATTATACAACTGGCCTTTGTAAGCAATATGTACTTACATGAATTATTTATGGTGGGAAAGTTATGGTAATGTACAATGAGGTAATAGAAATGATAGGTACCTATGGTAATATCTGCTCATCATGCATTTTTTTCGAAAATACATCTCTTACACGCTCTCTCCACAATCACTGAATGCACGATGATGGGTGAGGGCTAATGAAGCCAATAAGTCTAGACATTTCATATAAATATATAAGCGTAGTGCGTAGTTAGCACAGTTGGTGCTTAGGTATAAGTCCAATATTGGATGCCTGCGACTTCGTACGCGCGGATTAAGATTTTATGATTCCCGCGGGAACTCTTTAATTTTCCAGGATAATAAATAGCCTTTTCCTTCCCCGGGATGTAACCTACCCCTATACCAAATTTCATCAAAATCGGTTCAAATCATGTGCCGTGAAAGCGTAGCAGACAGCCAGATAGACAGGCAGACACACTTTTAATATTTGTATAGATAATAATATTTTTCATTGAATACTTTTATTTTATTTTATTTTTCTAGGCAGCTGTATGCCATCAGACTGCAAGACGGAGGGACGCACAGAGCCAGCGGACGAAGAGGGAGCTGTTATGGCTTCCACTGGACTATTTGTGCTTGACCCTAATGATAGTGCTGGTAATTTATCGACATATTTTAAGTTCTATTTCCAACCATAATGCCAAACCAAACCAAATGGGTACACGCGCAAACAAGAATTAGGCTGCCTGCCCACTGAAACGCTGCGGAGATGTGCCTAACGGACCAATGCTAATCATATGCTTGTCTCTCTGACTCTCTGAGGTGTCTCGATAAAGTTATCCGAAAGGAATCTCCGCTCCGCTCGGCTTCAATGGACAGGCACCCTTATAATCGGTTTGGCGATTCCCCTAACACAGTGGATAACGCAACTAAATGAGATGCCTTGGTTTCAAAATGCCGCTGGGTCTACTTGGTAATTTATTATTTCTTAATAGCTTATGTGTTATGAGACTCCAGCTGACTTAGTGATTACTATTACCCAACTCTGCAAAATCCTGTCACTTTGTATGGAAGGCAAACCTTCTGGTAAGGTGTTTAACATCAGCCTCGGAAAAATTATCCACACCGTTAAAACTGCCTCTACTGCCTTACTTTTCGAGTGTCATTTGGGATGGAAATTAACTATCTATCGAAATATGATCGAAATTGACACCTCCATAGAGGACACGCTTAATACCTAGGTATATAATACAATATGTTCTCACATAAATCCAACTTGAAAAGTTATACCTTGAGGGCTATCAGGCTCAAAGAAAAACAGCCCCCCAATTATATAAGAATTGCCGATCAAATCGTCAAAGTTCGGCTTCAAAGTAAACCATAAGAATTGAATTAAGCAGCATTGAATTAGAGCTCAATTTCGTGTATCCATTCTTATACGTTTAGGTATGTCGATAACCTAAACGGATGAGAATGGATATGTCACCGTATAAGATTGTAAAAACCGTTAGATTATAATCTAAGTCGCGAAATTGTAAACTGTCGAATGATTACAATATAACGGATTATTTTTCGGTAGATTGTAATCTGAGGCCGGGCACTACTTGATTATTTATCACTACTTGTTTATGTCGAACCCTAACCTAACCTACAAGAAAGAGACAAGAAAACGTAAATACAATGAATATGTCAATTAAAACATTGAACGGTTAACAATCTTTCGACAGTTTACAATCTATCGAGAAAAAAATCGTTAGATTACAATCTAACGGTTTTTGCAATCTTACGGTGACATATACACGAAATTGAGCTCTAATTCAATGCTGTTATGGTTTATTTTACTTTGAAGCCGAACTTTGACGATTTGATCGACAATTCTTACATAATCGCACCTCAGATTCGCTAAAAAAATTTATGTATTTTTTAGTTGCTGCATTAGCCTGCACGGAGAGCGGCGTGCGACCGTTATGGCTGCTATATCTGGCGATCGCTCTTGGAGTCATGTTCCTAGTTATGTTGCTCATCAATTGTTTCCTTTGCACCGCCATGACCTGCTCTTGTGCGAGGACTGACGTGAGTACTGAACTCTTGGCTTTTATAATTAGCTTAAAAGTACGATAGGACAGAGTCCAAGCGATCTAGTGTTCCTAAGAAAACATGTCTGTGATGAATCTCAACTCAAACATATGCAAATATTGGAAGCAAGTAAAGGCCTTTACAATCGTGCATTGTAAAGGCAACATCTCCTGAAGATGCTCCGGTATCGGAGTGAAACGTACGTTGAGGGTATTTTTGAGGGGGATATGTGGTGTGGTGAATGTCGCGGGCATCAGGTTCGACATATACGCACTGTACCACATAGATTTTCTTTCTGTGGCGGATTATAGCGAATTAAACTTCTAGTTTTTTCAAACATATGCGTAATGACGATCTACGAAGTGATTCTCCCAATTCCGAGTACACAATCACAATTTGAGAGAAGCTCTGACTATACCGTATGAATATAGTTGACGAAATACTTTGCTCATTTAGGCACTGAAAGTAGGTATAGACCGTATACTAGATTTTACCTACATATAGGTCATAAAGATCATGATCTTTTCCAATTGTTATAGTTTTAGTTATGGTATAAGTTACTATGAAACTATGAGGCTAATATACCTGATCACAAGTCATGATCTTCTCTGATTGTTATAGTTTTAGTTACTATGAGGCTGATCCTGATATGGGTCACATTTTATGTGAGATGATCAAATGTAAATTTTTTTTAAAAATCGAAATACCCTCAAATCAACAGAACGATAAAACATCATTAAAAAATAACCTCAATTATTTATCTATTAATTTATATATCTAATGATATTTTATATAAGACAAGAATTTATACACGTTTAATATTGTATGTGTGTCGACATATTTTTTAACCGTTTTAATTACTTATTGTGTGAATTAATATTATTCATCATACCTATTTTATTATCGATTATCTTACTTCATTGTGTGTTTTAATATCGTTACCGTCTAAACCCACACCTTTGTCACTAACTAACTGTAAACACTGTGTTCCTACGCCCTTCGGACTCTACCATGATTTTTACATAATTATGTGACAGACGTACATTTTATTTAAAAAACAATATTTATTATTATAAAAAAAAATTATACAAAAAATATTTTTGTATAATTTCTACGTAAACAGTCATCTTACAGCGTTCTTAAAGCACTTGTATTAAGGCAATAAGGTACAGCGGTAGAGCTACAGCGGTGTAGGCCAATTAAGTAAATATGTACCTACCGCTGTAGGTAGGAAAAGTTCTAAGACACATCTGACCAAGTTGAACTCTTTTCTTAAAATACTACCTATTACTACTACTCCATTCATCATCATCACTACAGCTTATTAACGTCCCACTGCTGGGCACAGGTCTCCACTCTCATAGGAGAGCGGGAATTAGAGCTTAGACCCACCACGCTGCTCCAATGCGGGTTGGCGGGTTAAACTGCCTCATAGTCGACTGCGGATCACGAGGTCCTGGGTTCGATTCCCGGTCGGGCATAAAAGTTAGGTATTGGGTTTTTCAATTAAGAAATTCTCAGTGCCAGCCCGGAGTTGGAAGTTGGCGGTGTTTCACCCCCGTGCCTCGGAGAGCACGTTAAGCCGTCGGTCCCGGTTATTATCACTAACATGATAATAGTCGTTAAAGCCCGCCAACCCACATTGGAGCAGCGTGGTGGGTCTAAGCTCTAATTCCCGCTCTCCTATGAGAGTGGAGACCTGTGCCCAGCAGTGGGACGTTAATAGGCTGTAGTGATGACTACTACTCCGCATTCATTTACATGGTTATAATAAACTATCAATTTTAATAAAAGGTTTAGGTACTAATATAAAATCTCATGGAAGAGTCCTTCGCCAATCACATAAGGTGTAGGTTTTCGGTAACAGCACGTTCATGTACTCACAGGTGATAGAGAAGGACCCCTCAGTGGTGGAAGACTATGACCCTTACCGCAGCTGGCACGGGAGTCAGTACGGCAGCCGGTACCCATCCTCCACCATACACTCCGCGAGGTAACGTCCCTTCAGACTACTGATTCTGAAGATGTATAATAGTTTTTTAACACCTTACAACTAAAAGGTGTACAAAATACATGATGTAGATGGGTACCTACCTTCCTACATGAATTAATAAGTAAATTCGGATATCACGCGTGTCTCTAAAAATAAACTTTTTAGTAAGTAAAAGTTATAGTTTAATAGAAAAGGGGCTAGGGGAAAGGGGGCATGGCATATAGCTTAATAGAAAAGGGGTCCATAACTGTTTTATAAGTCATCAACGTTCTGTTCTTTTTCATATACTACCTGTTACATGTTTAATAAATATACTATTGTTTATTTAGAAAATTAACTTTCATAGCACGATACTAAATCTACCAAAGAAGAACCTAACATTTAAATTAATAATACCAATTTATGTTTGTTTTATACTAATCTACATTAAGAAGTAAGGTGTTAATCCCAGTAAGTCTCAATGGCTCAGCAGTTATAGGGTAGAAAGACCGTAGGTTCAAGATTATTTCCTTCATTAATGGGCCTCAATTATCAATTAATAATATCAATAGCACAATGTATACGTTCTATATGCAAAGGTATACCTATCGGAGAGCGTCGTCGAAAATACACGTCACCGCGGCATTTTAAAGCCCGCATTTTATGTTCTGCAGTGGACGTATATCCAGAGGCGTATTTAAAGATTTGGCGCCCCGGGCCAGTTAGCTTTGCCGCCCCATTCATTTTAAAAAGACCTACTATGTAATGTGAAATAATAAATGAAAAAAAACTTAACAATTTATTCACTATAATAGGTAAATATTTACATTTTTTTCCTATGTACAAATTGGTTGACAAAATCGTCAATGACGCTGTCATAACAGATGGCGTTTGTCAATTCAGCTTCTATATTCATGACAGCCAAGCTGTGAGCGTTCTTCGCTTATAGTGGAACGTAAATAATTTTTTATCCTTTTGAGTACAGAAAACGAACGTTCTGCACTGCAATTCGTCACTGCGGTGCAAAGAAAAATGCGTAATGCAATCTCTACGTATGGGAAAGCTTCTCTTAAGTCCTTATTTTTTATAAATAAGCTAAGTTGCCTTAGACTCATTTTATTTTCATAGGCTGCCAAGAAGTGTTTCAATAGAACACATTCGTCTTGTAGATCTACCGCGAGATCTGATGGGTATACATTTTGAAGGTTTACGGCATGCCTTCTAACTTCTGCCTCAGACATTGTATCTAATTTACCTAAGAAGGTAAAATTGGCGGTCATTGTGTCATATGACGTTTTTCGCCTCCTCAACTCACCCAACAACTGGTCACAAATTGGGAAAAAAGTATTCACTCGAAAGTGGTCACGTCTCTGTAGTAATACTTCTCCTTCGGGAGTCTCATCATCACGTTTCTTGTTTTCACCGTGACAAATTAAATTATATATTTAATATTTCGTTAATTTGATGCGCTAAGCGGCTAATTTGAAATTAAATGAGTCAGGTCACTTCACGACTCTCGTCACCCCGCGCGCCCGCCGCCTCGCGCATGCGCTGCGCTGTTTGTGTGCATTTGAAAGCGCGCGTTTTGAAAACATTGGTACAAAAATAGTTTTTAATTTAAATGTCAATTAAAATATAATATTTATTGTAGTTAAGCTTGACAATAAAAGGCGCCCAGAGATGGCCAAGAGGGGCGGCTTGGCCGCCCCTCGCAACCTGCCGCCCTGGGCCATGGCCCCCTTGGCCCTAGGGTAAATACGCCTATCGGTATATCGGTTGACGAGAAACACGATGAGATAAGAAATAAGCTTTCCTACTACGTTAAATCTCCAAGTGTGTGCACGAGATAATAATATAAGGGTCCACCCACCACCACCACTACAGCCCATTAACGTCCCACTACTGGGCACAGGCCTCCACTCTCATAGGAGAGAGGGAATTAGAGCTTAGACCCACCACGCTGCTCCAATGCGGGTTGGCGGGCTTTAACGACTATTACCATGGTCATGATAATAACCGGGACCGTCGGCTTAACGTGCTCTCCGAGGCACGGGGGTGAAACACCGCCATCTTCCCAACTCCGGGTTAGCGCTGAGAATGTCTAGTCAGAAAAACTCAATACCTAATATAAGGGTCGTATTTAAGATATCCGACTATACAGTAAATATAATATTTGAAATATAGTTCTGGTTAAACAACTAGGTCAGTGTCGGACAACAGCGACCACTACGCCATAGTTCAGTCGAGGCCGGGGAGTCGACACTCCGGCATGCATCGAAATAGGCACTGAGTGCAGGTAGGAAACATTTTTTTACACAAACGAATGAACATACTCGTAGATCATAAATACTAATAATGTCCTCCCGTAATGTCGGGAGGACATTATTAGTATATGACCACGGCGGCCAATCTCCACAGATATCAGCCATTTGCGCTGGAGATATGTGTATGCGCAAACACAGGTGCACTCTCTGTTCATTCACTTACTCTCATACCCTAATGGGACGGCAAATTCGACACGACCTGAGAGTGATCAGGCGCATTAACGACGGCTTTACGTGTTCCCCAACCAACTCGCAGGGCGTGAAACATCACTAACTTCCCAACTCCTTAGCATTTTAATACTTAATTACATTCCCGAACCCGGGACTTCTTCATCCGTTGTCGAACATGCTAACCTATAAGACCAACGAGGATGTTCTAATAGTAATACATCCTAATACTAGGTAACACGCTTATTCAGCTCGATCCAGGTTTTGCCCATAAAGTTTTCTATGGAGATGCAGAATATTAAATTGGAAAGCGTCGGTTCTACAGCTTGTAGAGCTGAATCCAGCTAAATACCTAAGTGATTAGTGAAGCCAATCCCTAGGGTGCTCTGGTTATCACCAATTGCGTAAATTATGCTTTCTCTAGTGGACAATCTATTGAATGATCCTCTGTTCGTACTTAAATTATAGCATTCAGTAAATGCCTAGGTAAACTAAATTTATATTTACTCATGGTTCTGCATTCAGGAAATAAATACATGCATTACCATCGTAACCGTAAAACCTTATAAGTATTTCTGTTTCAGACGAAAAACGATTTCACAATTGGCGCTTCTTGTGAAAATTCTACGTCATTGCAAAACAAGTGATAAATAAGTATGTATATATACCTAATGGAAATTAAAAGCAAGGTGGTCTAAATAGAATCTTAGTGTACCCAAATCTAGGTACATTCGAAAATGTCTCGTGTGTACGTAGTTAAAAGGAAGAGGTTTAGTTTAGCATTTACTCTAGATATGAGATCTATAGAGCGAACTTTGACTTTGCTTACACTTAAGACATTGTTAAAACGAGACAGATTCATGTTACTCACATAAGTCCATCTCGTTTTAACACTGAGTAATGTCTAAGCCAAGTCAAAGTACGCTCTATAGATCTCAGCATAATTATTCTGAGGCTGAAATCAGTATGTCGTACTTTGAGTTTGCCATTAGACATTTCTCTATATTAGTCTGACTCTAAGACTACCTAAGTAAAACTGTTTCGTTTTCGTAGTCATAAGACTACCTACTAGTATGATTGAAGTCAAAGTACGCTCTATATGTATACCTACCTAGATCTCAGCCTGCATTACCTACACTAAAATGGCTTTCAAAACATGTTAAAGTATATGAAGTATCTATGAAACCTCTGTTAGAGGAATAGGCGTAGATAATATGTTAGGGGATTAATCACACTTATTCGGCGTGTGTCCATAAATTTTAACTGTCGATTTTCTATGGAGATGCATAGGCATCCAATCACCTCAAACGCAGCTGAACGGACGGAATATGCATCTCCAGACAAATAACCAGTTTTGTAGGAACAATATTATTATTATCTAGTGCTGAATGAGTGTGATTTCATATTTCCTTTATTTGCATATTTGATACAGATTCCGTACCTCAGGAGGAAAAAGGAACCCTTATAGGATCACTTCGTTGTCCGTCTGTCTGTCTGTCAACCAACTTTTTCTCGGAGACGCGTGAAGGTATCAAGTTGAAATTAATGTCAAATACTTACGTCCCCGGTTAATTAGCTACGGGCCCTTAAAGCTGTAAAAAAATAAGTCAACCAACGAAAATATACGACTGGCCGCATATTTTGACACTCGCCAATAAATCCAAACCTATAGGGTACTTCCCGTTGACATAGACACATGAAATTTGGCAAGAAGTAAGGTCTTATAGCACAAGTATAGGAAAAATCCGAAAATCGATACTTAATTAGGTTTCCGTACTCATAGGGTGTCGAATTGTTTGTCAGGCGCTACCAGTTTAGCGCCATATTATGTAAGCCAGTTATTTCACAGCTGATAACGTGTTGGTATGACATCTTTCTTGTTATTTACTAAAAGAATTTGTATTGTGTGGTTGTACGGAACCCTTTGAGCGCGAGTCAGACTCGCACTTGACCGGTTTTTTTATAATAAAGATAAAAGTACACACTAGAGATAATATGGACGCCAACTATTCAAATTAACCTATTATAATTTTTTTTTAAATCTATACCTAATATGTAAACTTGTGATGTTGCAACGTAGTTTTTAAGAATATAGAATACTATTTTTAGATATTATTAAAGCAGTAAATAATAATAATACCTCAAATGGTGAACCTTTTCGTCTTAAAGTGACAGTTTACCTTCAACTTTAATAATAACTATTTACATGTTAATAAATATAATAGTTCAACTTGTGCCATTTAATTTCCATACAAATATTTTATTATAAGGACCAAAGTATTATAAATTTTTATTTTTCTGCAAAGTATTTTTGTCTACTCAATACCTAAAAAATGCAACGAATCCGTCCCTTAGAACTTATTAATCAATTTATAAGTAGATTATAAAAGTATACAATAAAAAATATTTGTAAAATCTCTCTAGGTACTATTAACAATGTATGTACGTATAACTTTTATTTTGAGTATCAGCGATAACTAGATTTAAATAATATTGTGCTATTTACTGGTAGGTGGTAATTACCTTAATCTTGGTAATAATAAGCTCGTATGGTTGCACCCTAACCAATTATGTTAAATAATGATTATATACTTAAGTCATATACCTACCAACATTAAGATACGATGTTAATGTTGTCATTAAAAAAGTGGCATGGTGCTTCTAAACATAGACATAATTAACTTAGATAGGTACATCCAAAAATCTATTAAGCTACCTACCTTTATCATAACTTCTGATACTACCCTCAAATCAAAAATTATAGATATAGTACTATGTACTCACATAATATTATAGAATATTAATTGTATAGCTATCTAAGAAAATGTTTTAATTAAAAAATTATGTGTTAATTTTAATTATCAGTATTAACAATTTTATGCACTTTCACTGAATTTTATATACTTCAATACAATTTTTTTACGTAGGAGTTGCTAATGACCTTAATTTTTAGGGTTCCGTACCTCAAAAGGAAAAAAATTGTCCGTCCGTTTGTGTGTCAAGACCCTTTTTGAATTTTCCATGATGTTCAAAATGTATCCGTCCCGCTAGTTTTATACGCTCATTCAAATGTACATAATACATATTCTAGATAAGTAAGTATATCTGAGGAAGCTTGAGTGATATATGTAAAATAATAAAATATTATCCTGTAACAAGAATGCTTATTATTTTCTCTACTATTCCTTGCCCACTAACTACATCGATGGTCGCGGCCTGTTAACTGCTGCATAGGGTACACAAATCATAATTATATTCACAGCAACAATAGTACATCACTCTCCAGTATGGCTAGCATGCGCATTACGAGTAAAATTATGTCTACCCATTATCTCTCTCTGTCTACCGAAGCTAACATGGTTACTTGTCTCGTTACGTCAAAAGTAGAGACAAAAATAATATTTCTTAACTGTGGTATTTTTCTCTACGAACCTTTGCATGTCGACTATTTTTTTTTCTTGTAATATACCACTTGTAATGCACAAAACATTTCGTGCTTTTTAACATGCACAAAATTTTTTGTGCATGTGCATGTTTGTTGCTGTGGGTAAATTAAAAATTTGCCGGCAACGACAACATCTCTCTCTCTCGTCGCAAGATAATCTCGTTGTGCGCATGTTTTTTTCAATAATATAACCATTAATTATTATTAATCTTAATTTGGTAGGTACGAGATCATTTTATTTTTTAGCGCGACGCAACATGCTGGGAAAATGATCGCCTCATCTTTTTCACAATATGACTTTGTATAGGTATGACAGCAGGTAGGTACTTAGGTCTATGTAAAGTTGAAATACAAACTCTAAATTGATTTGCATAATTAGGTATTTTATTCATGAAAGTTTTGTACACTAAAGAAGTATATAAAACAAGAAATATTATCGTAAATTATTATTTATAAACACACTATTACTACATACAAAATTAAATTCATTAAAACGCTCAAGTCTTCTAATTTCAACCATGAAAAATTGAAAAACATGTAGGTACGAGTAGGTTACAATTTTCTTTCTCAAGATTTCAGGATTACTGCTTTCAAAGTCAAGAACGAAAGTTTCGATTATACAAATTAATCATTGCGCCTTCATTAAAAAGTAGGTAGGGTGGCTCTAATGGAAATGTAGTTGTTTCAGGTTGAGTTTAGATAGGTTTCTTTTAATATGTCTTAATTTTAACAATATGCAAGCCAAACCATTATTGTTATTTCTGAGGATAATGAATGTCACATAGTTAAAAAAGTAATGATTCGTCCTTTTATACAAGTCATATTTTTTTATACAAGACTAGATATGGTTGTGATAAAGATTAACTGTACAATAAAATTAAAGGAAAATAAATGGTAACTATCACATTTAACTATACAATTAAAATACTACTGTCATTTCGTGCTACAAACTTACTAGGTACTCATTCATTTTCGCATACAAATATTTTCTAAATATTATACCTAATATAATGTAACGAAAATTGTTTAAATAAAATTCAACCTAGGAGGCAATTTCTGCTAAAATTAATATTAAGCTATGACACATTTCTATCAACCAAAATATTGATTAGGTAGGTAGATAAATAATAGTGACTGAAAATATCATGTGCTAAATACACATTATTTATATTCTTTCAAAAAATTCGTGGAAAATACATTATTTAACAATAATACAGCGAAATATTATGTTAGCAAATAAGCTCTAATCTTTGTGTGGCCCGTATTAGAGTAGAGCATTCGAACATATTCTTTTTTTTTCTTCTACATATTATCAATATCAATGCAAGAACTGTATTGGATAAATACATTCGATTATATTTATTAACCTAAATAATCTTTATGTACATTGACAATAAATAAAAATATTGTACTGCATATTTATCTAAGGTCAGTATATTTAAGGGTATTTTATTTTGATCATTATTTATATGCATAGATTTTTCGTAAAAGGTTGTTAATAGTGAATTTCTTAAGCCCGGTCTACACGACACAACTCTATAAACGAAAAAAAATCAGCGCGTGGTATGCGCGTTCCATGCAAATATGGACATGCATGTAAAATGTTTTTCGATTCGATTCGATGCGGCGCGTTTGATGTGAATCGTACTTAATTGTTGAGCCAAGTAATATTTCATTAAAATTACGACTTTTATAAGCGGTCGTGATACTTTGTATTGAAATAAAAACTAAGATTTTGTATTACACGTCATGTAGATTGTAGCCACAAAAGGTCTGCCACAGTCTTAGACGTAAATGGTCTAAGGCCACAGTAGGTAGATACTTCTTCGTGTGTCTTTAAGATAAAGAGGTTTTAAAGATAAAACAATTAACTTTGACAAAGTATAAGTAATTTGTGAAGTGCTGAAGTTTATCCCGGGATTAGCTCCGTTTAATGTTGTTTAACATCTTTGTTGTTCAAAAGCGAGTCCGTGATTTGCTGGTAAATGGATCGTTTGTAGATTCGCGGCTGTCCTTCGCGCAGCCCGTGCGGGTACAGGCCGAATGTCGTGTAGTCGTCGAACCAGCTTGTCGTAGGCTGTAAAGAGAATTATCACAACGTATTAGACATCCCACGGTGTTCCTTAAGCCTGAACACCCTAAAGCAGGAAGGGTTGACCCCTTCAACCACGGGGGATTGAGACTTCGTCCGCGTGGATTTAATTTAATCAAAAATCTCTTGGGAACTCTTGAATTTTACGAGATATTGAGCCACTGTTATAGTATTATTTTATTGTATTTATAGGCAGGGCAGGGATATTTCATATCACCACACCAAACGTCACCTGACAGGATACGTACAACGTTTCAACTCAATGCGAAGGTAACGATCAGACAAACATATTTTCTTCAAAATATAAGATTTGTTGGTACGAAGTGATGTTCAAGTTACTACGGTGTGTTCGTGACCTAAGAATGCGAATTTAATGCGCGGCTATCAAAATTAAAGCACACGCCCACAACTAGACAAATTGAGTACTCAATTGACGTCAGAGGGATTGGATCATTGGTTCGGTTCCCACTCAATGACGTCAGAGTTTATGCCCGGGGTGTAGCCGTCGATTAATATCCATCGTGACATTTCGCATCTTCAATTACTTAGATACGTAGCCAGTGAGCACATAAGATATTTTTAGCTACTCGCACGCAATCTTAAAATGGTATAAGCCTCAATTTTAAGATAGGGAATAATAAATCAGGGCAGAATTAGACAGTTTATAAAGTGAGTTTTCATCGGGTCACACCAAAATTGGCTTCAATTTTTATACTGCCTCGATGAAGCGTCCAATCGTCTCATCCATATTTTATCTCAAAAAATCTGGTAACAATCCTGTGCCGTGATTATAGTGTTTCACATAAAAAAGGGTAACCTAATACAGTATTTTTAATTTGAATAAATTGTGTTTCAAAACTTTCAATCATTCCAAAAACAGATAAGAAAATATAATAATTTTAGTCGTCACACTAACAAATTGGAGGTAATATAAAATCTTTTAAACACATTTGTTAGCATAGTAGGTATTGATGTCATAACATGTGTAATTGACGGATAACCCACAGGTCAAAATATTTGGGGAAACAAGAAAGCTATCAATTTCCGAAGGTCATGGATTATTTAACGGTCGCCGATAAGTACGCAGTTTCGGAATAGACATGATGACAATAACCAAGAATCAATGAAATTATGAATTTATCTAATGAAATAGGATTCATGGATTATAAAAAACGTATTTATTTTTTTATTTCGGCTGAGAGTACCTACTATTTATTTTGATAAAATAAAACTATAAAATACAGCAGTCCGCCATAATGGATTAAACACCAAGAAGCGAATGACGTCACAATTGTTTGTTTTCGAGCTTTGACAATCGCATTGTTTACTGCACACTGCACCCACAGAGTACATTGGTAAAACCAATAGTGACGTCACAAACGACGCCATGACACCGCCGAGCGTTTTGGCGTAAATTTTCAAATGCCAATTTTATCTACCAAAACTTATTTTTCTTCTGGAATAAGATATTTTTTCGAAATTGTAGATACTTCCGAACATAATCTGACCATTTTTCAAAATCAGTCATCATGCCTAATCCCAACAATAAAATATTATTGCAATAACACCCATTATTTGCCTTTGTTTTCATCGTCAGAAATAGTCACACTCAATAAAATTAACACTCGAAAACCAATAACAGCTAGCTACTGTTATACGGAAATTCAGAAGGAATTGCATAAATTATGGTATCACATCTATGGTTTGGTAGTGTGGCAACACTGGTCGGGGACGCGATTGATGATTGTTTAATTAATAATGGCCACTGTATTTGTGATATAAAATAAGCAATAAATATTATTGGAGTGAATAACCAGTGTTTGGATTTAATTATACTACAAATATTATTTATTCAGTATGAGGAATTCCTTAGATACCTACCTACCTAGTTCTAGTCCTAGTTCCCAGCATTATATGCTTTGACCTCGGAGTCCAGCGTTGACAGACCCCCACTAGATACTAGATAGACAGACGACATCTGAGATGCGTGTGGATGTCATTACAAGAGCCCTATGTCCTGCTGTGGATGTCTATCGATAGATGGCGATGATAGTAAGTCTTAGTTACCTCAAGTTTGAAGTTAAGAATTTTGGCGGACGTCTGATGCCGGGGTACGGTGACTACCCGCGACACTGGGAAGTATCCAGGCTTATTCGCGGTCACCTCGTAGTGGCCCGGAGTCAGAAGACGGTAGTAGTCGCCATACGCTCCTGTTGATAAAATATTAAAACAAAAATTCAGCCGGAAGACTTTGTGAAAAGAAATTAAATCACTCTTCATTATAGACGACCAAACTTCTAAAGAATACTTAGTGAATAGGCTGTATATATCCGTGCCAACATACAACTCCTTGCTTTTCAATTTGCATGACTGTAGCGGAACGTAAGTCTATCACCACAGCCCATTACCGTATCATAGGAGAGAGGGAATTAGAGCTTTAGACCCACCGCGCTGCTGCAATGCGGGTTGGCGGACTCATGTTAGCGATAATAACCGGGACCGAGACGGCTCAACGTGCTCTCCAAGGCACCTTAGACACGGGGGTGAAACATCGCCAACTTCCTAACTCAGGACTAGTACTGAGAATTTCAATTCTGAAAAACCCAATACTTATTTTTGAGCCGACCCGGGACTCAAACCCGGAACCTCGTCAGCCAGAGTTGAACATGCCAACCACTAGACCAACGAGGCAGCCTATAGGAATCATAAATCTAAAAAAAAGTCATAGATTACATTATAAATCTATTTTAGTACTTACTGCCTATTACAGAGTACAGAGTTTAAATAAATTACATATTACAATGAAATTCTTAGTGTAGTGTAAAATAACATGTACATACCTACGGTCTACACGTAACATAACAGACAAAGCTTTCAATGAGGAAGTAGGCAAGTAAGAGGCAAGTTGTTATATTTTTTCTTTTTTCTTATTAAGACATATAACTGTGAAATTAATTACCAATATTATATCTAACAAGACTATCCATAGGCTGAAACCAAATCTTGGAATGCAATCAAATGACCAAGAAGAGAACTCGCAAAACATACTAAGCCACTATTACTTCACTTCTAATTGAATTAAACCGAATGCAAACGAACATTTATTCCATGCACGAGACAATACGTCTTGTTGACATTCTGGACACCCAATTGAGGGCATTGTATTACTACATTCTTGAAAATGTGTTATTGGTTTAATAATTACTAGCTGATGCCCGCGACTTCATACGCGTGGTTTAAGTTTATTTTGATTAATTAATTAATTAATTTTCAGGGCCAAAAGCCTATGTCACTCTCCAGGTCCTATGCCAAAAATCACGTCGAACCGTTGCTCCGTTGCGGTGTGATTGAAGGACAAACCAATAAACCAACAAACAAACACTTTCGCATTTATAATATTAAAGTATGGTAATACAGTAATTCTGGATGTTCCATGCTAATATTGACATATTTTAATCAGCACATTCTAATCTTAGGGGATTCTTCATCCTCCAGCGAAATAGGTTTAGGGATTATACGTTTTTGTCTTTCAGTGATTTGCCAGTAGAGAAATTACTTTCCCGTTTAATATTATAGGTAGTATGGTGATAACATACTGAATAACTTAAGCACTCGTAGTTTCTGAGAGACTGAAGCAAATTTTAACCTTTCGTTGGCATTTAAGGAGCAGGGCAACGAACAATCGGGGAAGGTAAGCAGGCGTATCGACCACCTGTCACTCGTGTGTTCCGCATCCGTATAAAAGCTGGAAGTGCCGGCGTATGGTACTGAAAATGCCGATTGCTTTTCAACTTAAATAACTAAGCGAGGATCGCTAAAATGATTTCCGTATGTATATCAATATAGTCCGGTACCTTGAGATTTTACACGTAGGTTTTTTTCTGTAACGTTAACCACCAATAAGAAAAGATTTTCAGAAAATCAACATTATTAATATATTTGCACCATTCTCACGTCAGGACTCGGTGCTTTTATGAGCTCTACACAACGTACGTGATGAGGAGATCGATTGTCGATGCCTTCGGTTTGATTATGGACATCAACGTTCAAATGTGTTTTGCTAGGATAATCAGGTACGTGATGTCACTTCAAATTACGAAAGAACTTTTTTGGGAACACTATATGACCCTTTATTAGGGTTCCGTACCCAGAGGGTAAAAACGGGACCCTATTACTAAGACTCCGCTGTCTGTCTGTCTGTCTGTCTGTCTGTCTGTCTCCAGGCTGTATCTCACAGACCGTGATAGCTAGAAAGCTGAAATTTTCACAAATGATGTATTTCCGTTGCCGCTATAACAACAAATACTAAAAATTCAAAAAATATATATATTAAGGGGGGTCCCCATACAATAAACGTGTTTTTTTCGTATTTTTTTGCTCAATATTAAAAACGGTAACAGGTAGACGGTTCAAATTTTCACAGAATATTAACTTGTATATTACCTTTCAAAATAAATAATTAAATATCAATAAAGTAAATATTAAAGGGGGGCTCCCATACAACAAACGTAATTTTTTGATATTAACAGTAAACCTCTACAAACAAAGTTAGTTTTGCGGTTCATTAACAAAGGTAATTATACCTACTTCTTGAGTACGGAACCCTCGGTGCGCGAGTCCGACTCGCACTTGGCCGGTTTTTAGGTACTAGCTGATGTCGCGACTTAGTCCGCGTGGTTTAGGTTTTTTTATTCTCGCGGGAACTCCTTAATTATACGACTGCCTAAAAAAAGGAGTACTTATATTGTTTTCAGGGTTCATGTTTGTATGTATGTACCTATGTGAGTTTGTATATTCCACCATAACTTCTATACGCCTGAACCGATTTTGATAAATGAGGTATCGTTAGAATTCCTAGCTACGGCAGAGCAGTAGTATTTTTTAATAATTTTAATTATATTCACTTGTTTTCCTTCTTCTTAATTGATAAAAGTAGACTATGTCACTCTCCAGGCAGGGTCAATTTGGGAATTTATAATTTCTGAATTTTCTCTATTCTGGCTGAGAGGTTTCGGCTGTGGCTAGTTAACACCCTACCAGCAAAAACGTCCCGCCAAGCGATTTAGCATTCCGATACGATGCCGTGTAGAAACCAATTAGGGGTGTGGGTTAAATATAACTGTCATGCCCCTAAGGTAAGCTCGCTACCATCTTAGACTGCATCATCACTTATACCTACGTGAAATCGCAGTCAAGGGCTAACTTGTAGTGGATAAAAAAATTACAGTAATTTGTTAACTTGTGTCCAGCTAGGTACCTATTGTTCAATGCATATTGATTAGTCGGACAATATACCCACTCCTTTGATATCAGCAACTACAACAGGATGCAAATGATTGTGAAACAGAAACAGATAGATCGAATAGGATTTAGCCTGCGAAAGATAGAATACAAGTCATATTTATCTCATTCTCTCGTAGTCTACTTTTCTGAAGTTTCACTTCTGCCGTGTGTTTCACTTCTGCACACACGCACTTTTTTTTAATGAATCCTTAGTTCATAGTCACCTGAGGTGGTAATCAAATTCAAAGTACTTTTGAATCTGATATTTCTACCGCGTGGCGTGTACCGAGTACCGAGAAGAACCACCAAGAATCACGACGATTGGTAGGTACATAAATAACTGCAGTTCTGCAGAGGCTAGAGCTGCTGCTGGTCAAATCCACGCTTTTTATCATTTACATAAAGATATGAGACCGTGAGCGTAGGCGTAGGTTGTTAAATCATCGATGTATACCTAGTTAAAACACTTGATAAATACTGATCGATAATTTCGACCAACATAATCCAACCTTGGAATTTTTGGTAAGCCTTTAGTGATCCTCTAGCAAAACTTCAACGAACGATAACATTCATGTTCCACAATAGTTATTAGAGCACAATAATTTTGGTGGTAGGTAAACCGGTGGTAATAAACAATCGTTAAAACCTGTCAAATCTTAAATATTATGCAAAGATGAGACGATATGGAAAACATACCTAGATAAATGAACACAAAAATAACAATTCAAAGCCTTAATTTTTAACATAAAAATCTCACCAGTTGTGATATCGTGTCGTATAGGCCGTGGCACAGGTCCAGTGATGTTGACAACGGATATTATGGCATTCTGGATGAACCCAGAGTCGTCGCTGACGATGCCCTTGACGCCCGTATGCGCCTTCCATATGAACGCCAGCAGAGCATCCTTGTTTCGGATCCACTCCTTCTCCAGTTCCCTCTCAGGTGTATACTTCTGGCAGCCCAGCTCCAGTGTGATTTCGAACGCATTAGTTGCCAAGTAGTTGAAATCTTGCATACCTGAAATGGAAGCATGGTTATTTCTTGGTATCTATACTAATATGTTTGGATGGATGGATGGATAGATGTTTGTTACTCAAACCCGCCAGAACGACTGAACGGATCTGGATGAAATTTTGCACAGACATAGATGCTAGCTAGAATAACACATAGGCTACTTTTTATCCCGGAAAATTAAAGTTTTTTTTTTTTATTCACTACAAGTTAGCCCTTGACTGCGATCTCATCCGATGGTAAGTGATGATGCATGCAGTCTAAGATGGTAGCGGGCTAACATGTTAGGGGCATGGCAGTTATATTAAACCCATACCCCTATTCGGTTTATACACGGCATCGTACCGGAACGCAAGATCGCTTGGCGGCACGTCTTTGCCGGTAGGGTGGTAACTAGCCACGGCCGAAGCCTCCCACCCGGCCAGAGTCCAGACCAGGGAAATTTCAGAAATTATAAATTCCCAAATTGACCCTGCCGGGGATCGAACCCGGGACCTCCGCACGTTAAGACAACAGCGCTACACTCTGCGCCACGGAGGTCGTCAAAGTTTCCGCGGGAACGCGGACGAAGTCGCGAGCATCAGGTTTGGTATAAATTTACGGCAGTTCATCT
Organism: Erebia epiphron; assembly: GCA_963932025.1. Classification (NCBI taxonomy): domain Eukaryota; kingdom Metazoa; phylum Arthropoda; class Insecta; order Lepidoptera; family Nymphalidae; genus Erebia; species Erebia epiphron. The sequence goes on along the minus strand of OZ009952.1, from coordinate 18,798,720 downwards.
TGCGATACAATAAGTGCGGTGGGTAGTGGCTGAATAAAGAAAACTGAGGACAAGGAATGACGGTGATGACGATTTGACGATTATGACCCTCGAGCCGGCAATATTTTCTTCAATATTAGTGTTAACTTATCTAGGGTGTACTGAAATCCGAAAGTCTTCCTCATGGAAGAAGTTTTAAGCTTAATTAAAGGAGTCATATTTATATTTGCTTTTACAATTTTAACCTAAAATCGCTAAAATGAGGAAATGGAGCCCGCAAATATTTTTACTGTAGAACTATGTAATGAACAAAGACCATAGGTTTACTTTACTACTCGGTCGATTGTGAGTGCTCTAAGCACCTTATACCTACTTGATAAATAGGAAATAATATTATTATAAGTTACTAAATGTTAAACATTGTGTTTAATAATACGATGGATAATTGATATTATAATAAATGGACTAGGTAAATTAAACAATAATTGTTGGCAATTTGGAAATAATGAGTAATGTTATTAATAGTGTACCACATACTTAGGTGTGGTTACTATTTTCGTACCGTGATGTCGTGTAGAAACTGTTTAATGGTTTAATTAAACTGTCACACCTCTTCCATGTTAAACCTCTTTCATCTCAGACTGCATCGTCACTTGTTCATTACGTGGGATTTCATTGAAATTTTTATTTGATGTACCTAGAACATCTTGTGTCTATAATATTATGTCGGGGCTCTACCGCTACTTAGTCTTTCAAAAAAATTACTATTACAATTTCTTTAAAAAAATACTGTAAGTCTGTAATTGGTTACTAAAAGCTTTATTCGACTTTATTACTGCCTGTTAGTACCATTATTAGCCTCCCGGTTGTGTAAGGATATCATAATCGTTATGTCAAACGAAAAATTCGACCTGTTTAGGGAGTTCAAAGATTCCAAAAGGCATGTATGAACTCCTTAAACAGTTCGAGTAATACGTTTTAGGGTCTCAAATCCATACTAATATTATAAATGCGAAAGTGTGTCTGTCTGTCTGTCTGCTACGCTTTCACGGCCCATCTTTTCAACCGATTTTAATGAAATTTGGTACAGGGATAGGCTGTATCCCGGGGAAGGACATAGGCTACTTTTTATCCCGGAAAATTCAAGAGTTCCCGCGGGAATAAAAAAAACTTAATCCACGCGGACGAAGTCGCGGGAATCATCTAGTGATTCCTATTTCCTTACACAATCGGGTCTCAGGTATCAAAAATCGTAACTTGGAAACATGCAAAATAGTAGTAAACGAGCATTACGATATCCGTTCACATCTCATGGCTAACCGCATAAAAATGTCACGAGTACGAGAACAAGCAATATTATAACATTTAACGTTTCCTGTTTTTATGCGGCGACAAATTATCTCATTCAAACCTAGTAACTATAACGGGTTATTACTATGTATGAAGCCATTATCATTTTCTTCATCATCACATCGCCCAATCATCGCTTGTTCGATAATCTTCTCTCCCCAAAGGTTGTCTGGAAGACATTGCTTTAGCAATAAGACCGCCTTTGCACCCTTCTGTTTAATCTTACCTTTTTGTTTTAAGTATGCAATAAAAAATTATATATCTATCTATCTATATTATCTATCGCCGGCCTACTACTGAGCACGATTCTCTTATGTGAGCACGGCTTCGGCTATAATACGCCACGCTGGTCAAGTGCGGATGGGCAGACTTTGAAAAAAATTACGGACAACTCGGGTTTCAAGCAGCTCGAGCACTTTTCCTCACGATGTTTTCCTTCACCGTAGGAACTAGAAACTATTAAGTATTTTGTGAAATGAATTGAATAACTGTGTGACAATAATTGTCATTGGACACCCCGGAACAACATAGTATCGCTTAAATAATACTAATGTGCGAATTTCGTTAGTGGAATTCGCTTTTTGTCACGTACAATTTTTCCAGGCCGGGCCCTTCCGTTTTATCGTCCCAAAAATAATTATGTTATAAAACTTGGAGGTGTGAGCCCAGGGATATAAACCCGAACTTGGCCGCACTGGAAAAAGCAAAGCTAAGCTATGGTTCGCGCGCGAGTTGAATGCAGAACTTATGTATGTGTCACCATACATAACTCGCGCGCGAACAATATCTATATATACATACGTGAGCAATTGCAGTAAGTAGGTATAGTAAAGCATTCTCAAGTAATTGCTCACGTATTTAAATAATATTAAGTATGTACCTACAGATACTCTCACTCACCGCTTTGAGCACCGCTTTGATACTGCATTATATCGATAATTTCTTCGCATTTTTGGTAAATTTGAAATTCAAAAGTATAAGCGGTTCGGCCTATAATTATAGTCGGTTTGAGCATCAATGTGTCATTGTGTCATAAAATAAAATACATTTTGAGCCATTGAAGCTAGATTAAAAACATGTGGGTTACAATTTTACTTAGGAGGAGGTAATTCGTTCATCCTAAGAAATTTATCGGCGCATAGTTAGTTCTTAACGATCATTTTTCAGTTTTGGGTTTCCGACCATACATTTTAGACTAGGTATATCCTTTAAATTATAGCATTAAAAATAGGTTTACTTATATTCATATACTGCTGATGTGTCTAAGGCATACATACCTACGTGCCGCCGGAAATTCAATGGAGAACTTTACCATTTCTTTTTAATTTCTATGAAAATTAAGACAAAATAAAACAAAATATGAAAGAATCATTAAAATATCTCAACAAATGAAAAAGTTATGTAACTTTAAAGTTGCGCTTGCAAGACGGGAAACGTGACGTCATAATTCCCTATCAAAGCCGAATAAATGATATAAGACGTTGCTTTGTACCAAATTTCAAGATTCTGAGTTCACGGGAAGTAACCTGTAGGTTTTGATTCCCTTGCGAGTGTCGAAAATTTGCATAAAAATATTTTTATTAGGTATATGATGTAATTAAAAATGTATGTCTTTCGCAATTTTTCCTTTATCTGTGCTATAAGACGTTGCTTCGTACAGAATTTTAAGATTCTGAGTTTACGGGAAGTACCCTGTAGGTTTTGATCAATTACAGAGTGACATGCAAATGTCAATGGGAAGTTCTGTAAGAACTTACAATAATTAGTAAGTACCTATCCATTATTCATCAATTTATATGCGGATTATTATGCGAAAGGACGTGGGAACCCACCGCATTATTATCCCAAGAAAACTCCTACCATTATTTGATTAATGGAAAGGGGCCACAATCCTCAGTAATGAGGAATACGACGCAGAGAGAGAGAGAGAGAGATTCATCAATTTAATCGTCAGAAAAATCAATTAAGTATTCGAATACCTACTCTGTGTCTTAGCATTCAAAATGGCAATGACCCTGGCCGCATCTCATCTCAATCAACAGCGAGAACAATGGATCGGTAAAAAAAGCATTATTATGTGTAGGATTACCAAAGAAAAAATATACTTAGGAGAGTCCAAAACAGACGAGTTGATAAACCTTTAACAGTAGGTAACAGATTCCTTTTGAAAGTATAACTTTGAGCTCTGCGTGCATCTATATTCTTCTCCACATATCCTGTCATCAATCGCGCTCCTATAGTCCCTCGCTGTGCGTAAATTGTGCGCTCTAAAGCGAACTTTAACATTAGGTACCTATAAATCGTGTCCCGTAAGTTGACCCAAAATGGCGGTCGTCTGCGCAGATACATTTGTACTACAGGGCCGAGCGGAGCATGCGCGGGGAGCGAGGGGCGCGGCCCCTCGCAGCACATCTCATACCGCACCTCGTTTGACACCCGAAATGTGTTTCTGCGCATAGTTCAACTTACGCGCAGAAACACATTTCATAAAAGAGCAGTTTCTTGCTGGTTCTTCTCGGTAGGAATGTCATTCCGAACCAGTGGTAGATTCACTCGACGATTCAAAAATAGTTTATTTGAATAAAAAACATTTGAATTTTGAAATATTTTTTTTGAGCGAAAATGATTATTACAGCACTCCTATTATACCAAGTTACCAATAAAATCGCTCGCCATGCCAATACATACCTCCTTTCAAGCTGTACCACGCGGCGCCGTTGGTGACGCCGCCCTGTTTACCGAAGTTGTACGCGGTGGGGTCGTCACTGCTGACGCGACACCCCGTCCGGCTCGCGGACGCCATATCTGCGTGCGCACTCGCGTACGACATGGCTAACTCTCTAGTAAAATAAACTATCGGTTAAAGCTAAGCGAACTCTTTTTTTTTTATTCCACTACAAGTTACGGCCGGTCCCACACGGCGCGTTGCGTCAGCGTTGCGTCGACGTAGCGCTGTCGCTGCGTCGTTTTACATAGTAATAATTACATAGTGTGCACACGGTGCGCTACGTCGACGCAACGCGCTCACGATAGAACTGCACCCCCGAGACGAAGCGGGCGGGGGTGTTCTCATTGCGACGCCGTTGTAGTAACGCTGCGATGACGCAGCGCCCGTGTGGCCGGCTATGCGTCAAAATATATGCGTTGCGTCGCCGCAACGCGCCGTGTCTTAGCCCTTGACTGCGATCTCACCTGATGGTAAGTGACGATGCAGTCTAAGATAGTAGCGGGCTAACCTGTTAGGGGTATGGCATAGGTATCTCTAGCCGGTTTCTACACGGCATCGTACCGGAACGCTTAATCGCTTGGCTGTAGGGTTTGTCGTCTTGGCTGGTAGGGTTTTAACTAGCCACGGCTGAAGCCTCCCACCAGGCCAGACCAGAGAAAATTCAGAAATTATTATAAATTCCCAAATTGATCGTACCGGGAATAGAACCCGGAACCTCCCACTTTAATACAACAGCGCTCAACAGTACGCCAGAGAGGTCGTCACTCACGGCTGAACGGATCTGGATGAAATTTGGCACAGAGATAGATTATAGCCTGATATATCTCCTCCTCCTATCAGGCTTTTTATCCGGGAAAATAAATAGTTCCCGCGGGAACCCAAAAACCTCAATCCACGCGGACGAAATCGCGGGCATCAGTTAGTAGTTTATATTAATAGAATCACACTCAGAGTTTATTCAATTAATAAAAGTTGACCCAGTGGCACTAATTAATTACCTATTACAGAACTACCTACCTATTTAATCGTAATCAGGGCTACCGCGTTTAAATTCACCGCTAGGGGCGCTAGTGTAGTGTGAGGTCCCCGAAATGTCAAATATCACTGGGCTTTTATCGCGGGTCTAATTATTTAATTAATGTCATGAATATTTAGCAATAACCGATTAATTATGGAAGATGTAAGATACGTGCCAAAGAATGCCAGTGCTCTGTGCTTTGAAAGCGTAGCAAAGAAAAATAGGTGCAAAATTAAGCGGATTCTTTCGAACAGCTAATTCATAGGTTAGTATTTCCCTGGTTCCTGTATGTTTACTATTTAAAAAAGAGTTCCTTTTTTCAGAAATATGCTTGTTTACCGAATATACAGCTATACTTCAGGACCTTACTCGCAAGTGGCGCCAACTAGTGAGCATAAAAACGGTAGCCCTCATTCAATTAAACAAACGAGTGTTAATAACTCGTGTGGTTATAACACGTAGGTACATATCAGAAGAATACGTAAAACATGGTTTTATTTTTTCGCTGAATCGATAATGAGGCATAAATCACAAGTACTCTCAAATATAGGTATATTTACAACTATTAATTATCTGATTCTACCTTCCTACCTAATTATTATTGACTAGCTATGCCCGCGACTTCGTCCGCGTGGAAGAGGTTTTTTTTTAAATCCCACGACCACAATTTTCCGGGATTAAAAGTAGCCTATGTCACTCTTCAGGCCCTCAGCTATACGCATGCAACAAGTGAATATAATTAAAATTATTAAAAAATACGACTGCTTTGCCATAGACACACATACATACACGGACCCTGAAAACATAACACTCCTTTTTTGGGCAGTCGTTTGATAAAAATCCCCCCCGAAGTACGGCTACCACTGCTACTAACGATACCATTGCCTTTGGAATCTTATTCACATTTTTATTAAATGTTTTTTTTTGTGAATCACTGGATATTGACCTATAGTGTTAAATATTTTTGGAATCTACTCATCATTTTCTAGATGATGATTATATAGTTAATCTTATTTTCGAATTTTTTTTTTTTTCAACTTTAGTCTTTAATGCGGAACCATGGCCATCTCATCAATTTTTTTTTTTAAATTTAACTAGCCTATGTCACCCGGAATAAGCTAGGGATTCTAACGATACCTCATTTATCAAAATCGGTGCAGGCGTATAGAATTTATGGTGGAATATACAAACTCACATACATACATACATACATACATACATGAACCCTGAAAACAATATACTCCTTTTTTCAGGCAGTCGTATAAAAAATCACGGCAAACCGTTGCCCTGTTGCAGCGTGATTGAAGGACTAAACAATAAACCAACAGACAAACAAACACACACTTTCGCATTTATAATATTAGCATGATTACGATTTGTGTAGGGTAGGCTAAAGTGAAAGAAAACATTTTGCTGTAACAATGGTCACCCCACTGGTTCCTACTGATATTATCTAGACCATAGTTAATTAGGTCTACCTTTTACTTAAGCCCACTTGCACAAGGACCTTGATTATATTGTCACTAACATCTGATAATAATCGTTACAAAAACAAGAGTAATTGAAATACTCTAAGTCGAGTCGTATGCGAAAGGACGTGGGAACCCACCGCATTAATATCCCAAGAATACAATTATTTGATTAATGGTAGGAGTTTTCTCAAAAAAAAACTAGATTAATGGAAAGGTCACGACCCTCAGTAACGAGGAATACGACGCAGACAGAGAGAGAGAGAGAGAAGTAAATAAATTGTAATAGTACCTGAAGGTGTCATCGTCAGGACTCGCGGAATACTCGGAGACGGGAGCGCCACTCCGGCTCTCGTCGTAGGGATAATTTGCAACCAAGTCACCGCCGTGCATTGCCGCGCTCAGTACAAATGGGGTGGACATAATCCATCGCATCACAGCTCGGGTTTCTGGTTCCAACTATTACATAGTGTCAATAATCTTGTAGGTAATACTAATTACTATTATAAAGCTCTTGGGAAGACCCTGACCAAAGTCGAGGGGCAAAACCTGACAAAACTCCTTGGGTAAAACTTGACATGGCCCTTGGGACGAATTCTGGTCAATTCTTCCAGGCAGGGCCCCCTCCAAGAAATTGTTAGAGAGTTACGCTTCGAAAATTCATGAAAAAATATTAAAATATTTAGGTTTTGCTAGCTTTCGTCCCTCGGTGATGATGATTAAGATAAATATGAATAATTAATATACTTACTGGAGCAGCAAGACGAGTCAAGTCCTTGAGTAAATGGTTGTTATGACTTATACCCTGACGTTCAAACTCAAAGGTAATTGCATCCAAATCTGGGAAATTCCTGTTCAAATCCACAGAGTGGTTGTTGTTACGCCCAATGAGGAAGTCTTGAGCTCCCTAAAAATATGTTAAAAAGATATTGAGAACCTACTCGAATATATTTCTTAGCTCAACATTAACTTATTCAGTAGTATTAACAATGCCTGCAACTTATCTGAATGGATTAGGTAAGTGTTTTTAAATGCCCGCTCTTTCGAATTTCGTCCAGGTAGATTTTAATCACATGAGAACTCTCTAATTTTCCAGTACACAAAAAGCCTCCGGGAATGTCAGTCTCCGGGAAGCAAACTACATATGTACCAAATTTCATCAAAATTGGTCAGGCAGATGGGCCGTTAAACTTGATGGGTTTTTATATTATGTAGGTATAATAACGAAATACTAAGCCTCATGAAGGAAATAATAAAACTTACATTATCTGTAGACAATTGCCATCCATCAGGGTTCATTGAGGGCAGCAAATGTATGCGTGTGTTATGAATCAGTGCTCTTATGTGGCGGTCATGGCTATTATACTGGTCGCAGAGGTAGTGTGCTAGGCCTAACAGTAATTCTCTTCCCAATACTTCATTTCCGTGTATATTTCCCACGTATTTTACTTCTGGTTTGTCTACACAACAAAAATATACATACAACTACAATCATTATCACATTATTTTTATATAAATTTAATAGGAAGGCAAGTATAGAATATTATTTTTAAATATTCTCATTTATAATTTAAGTATAAAACAAAAAAAATACTAATTACGAAATTTTTTAATAAACTCACATGGCTGGTGGAATCCAGGATTATCAGAAAACTCAATAACGTATAGAGGTACATTTCTCACAGAGGGCTCCGATAAAGCGTACACTCTTGTAATATTAGGACATTTTTCGTGAACTTCTTCTAAAACCAAGGGTAGTTCTTCATTGTTGTGATGTTTCCAGACAAATTCAGCAGATGCCACGACGAGGAAAGCAAAATAAAACGTTTTGTACGTAGCCATTGTAACACGATACCGTATCAAAATATTTGACGACAAATAAAATTTATAACATTACAAACGCAACAGAATCAATTTAAACCCTGAACTTTTGGAGACACGTCTCGCACACTTCACAAGTTCACTCAGTACAAAGTATCGATCGATTTTCCCGCGATACCGTGCCGCAGCGAATTAGCGAATCAGCGATCGTCAATTTTGGAATTTTTTTTCAATGTTGGCAGCGATGTTTCAAAGTGCGGCCAAGTAAAAACCTTAAATTTCCCTTATAGAGGACACAATAACTCGCTCATTTCAATGTTAAACCTGTTTAAATAGTGAAGTTCGTTTACAGGAAATTGCGCCTATGCATTAAGAGTACATTGTATTTTATAAATTAGTTTATTTTACTACAAAAAATTGTGACTACTAATTACTATAATTTAGAAGAGTTCTTCTGCGATTTAGTGACATTTATTTTTTATTTAAGAAATTAATGTCTTCTGTTATGCATCAGACTTCATATTAGTATGAACTAGCTGGTATATATTATGTACTAGCTGATGCCCGCGACTTCGTTCGCGTGGTTTAAGTTTTTTTTACTCCCGCGGGAACTCCTTAATTTTTCCGGGATAAAAAGCCTAGCCTATGTCACTGTCCAGGTCCTCAAATATACCCATGCCAAAATCACGGCATTCCGTTGCTCCGTTGCAGCGTGATTGAAGGACGAACCAACAAACAAACACACGTTCGCATTTATAATATTTTTAGTTTGATTATAAATGCGAAATTTATATGTAAATATAAATGGGTCTGTCTGTTGGTTCGTCCTTCAATCTCGCCATGACCATGAATCCATGAATAATAAATACTAATATTAGTCAATTAAAAAGACGAAATAAAATTAACACTCTTTCTTAGCACAAGTTATGCTATGGTGAAATCTTTAGAATTGTGTTGTCATAGACGGCGCTCCACTGGGATTTTTTCTATTCTTATGGTTCTGTTTGAGGCAGAATAAAATGATTCAAGCGTAAAAAGACCTTAGAATTTTAAATGACAATGTGAAAAAAAATTACCTATTTTACGCCTAATTTTAATGGGAGGTTTGAACTCATAGTAGACAAGTTTAGCGAACCACTCGAATTTTTTTCCCACACTCTTCCTTTTTTCTCATACTTAAATTATAAGTAAAGGGATATTTGTGGCAAAGACTTTTGGTGCTGGTATCCCTAAGGTATTTATTTGACAACCACTCCTACCAACATAACAGAACCAAACGAATGCGTTCAAACTTCAATGTTAGCAGCATTATTGCGTGTACAATGGATGAGGGTAACTTTAGAAATTTTAGAAACGCATTACATAATATGGGACTTTGATTTTGTATAAAATCAAATATATGGGAGTCAAGATTATAATGATGATAAACTTAGGCAGGCTTAAAATAATACCTAGCTGTTTCATGGATCTTTCGCATGAGTCCCTTGATTCCTTCTCCCAAGTTTGCCTATCCCTTACCACTTTGTTAGGCATAGGTAACTATGATTATGATTATGATTATGATTATGATTTGATCACATTAGCTCGTATCGTAGCTTATCCAGGATGTTCGAGCACTTTGTTGGAACAGCATCTATTATGACTAGAAGTCATAGTGCCTTACGGTCTACGAAGAAGAATTAAAACTTACAGGAAAAGGAATTCTTTATTTATTTTTAATTTTATTTATTGAGGCCCAAACAGTTTACAAAATACTTAAATTTAAAATGGCATACAAAACACATATTATGTATGTACCAGCGAAGAAGTCACAGGAAAAAACAGTGCCTACAGATATCGGGTACCTACTTTACTATTTTCTTAGCCTAATTACTTAAGATCACATACCTACTCTCGATACTCAGTGGATGCGTAGGATATTTACGATTTTTTAATACATATCTATTTAGAGAAACTACGTTAAAGCAGACCGTTCATAGACTACGATTCAAATTCATCGCTATGGTGAGAATATATTTGTACTCTTCCTGTGCACGAAAATCTCCAATATAAATACGACCAAAGATATAATGACACCTGATCCATAAAGGAAGAATATTCCCTGCAATGATAAAAGATTACTTATAATAATTGAAATTTTTGAGTAGGCATGCTATGGCACGCACCGCATTGATTTTTGGTAAGTCAATGTGGCACCGATCTCTATTGTAAATATCCGTGGATCGAACCTAAAGGTAAATATTGTTTACCTTGTCGGGCTTAGCAATCCAATCCTGCCTGCGGTTGGTTCATGGTTGCACTTGAGGGGACTACGCGACTGTTTTGGGTCATAGAGATTAGACTATTAAAATAGTTTTAACTAGTGGTTCGCCCCGAACTGAGACCTCGCGGCGCCATCTATTGACATCATTGTAAAGTTCTGTTGTAAATACTAAGGCTCATTAAAAATTTAATAATTTCGTTTCCTTATAATATTTATCTAATATTAGTATTTGTTGTTCAAGTACAGGATATAATTCAAATAATTGATCAAGTTTCAGGCTCAGCATTTCAGAAAATTTAGAGTTCTGAGGTCAACTTTGGACGTTAGAAAATCTCCACTTTGAAAGCCCCCCATTTCGTCAATTTAGGGGAAAAAAAAAAAAAAAATTGGACTTTATTCCTTATTATCTTTAAAATGATATACCGCAACCCTATGTAACGCTATAAAAAATATTTTCTTCGCATTCGCTTCTATGAGAGCCCTTCGCTTCGCTCGGTCAAATATCGTGATGCGGGTCGTCAAACCCGCATTGGAGCAGCGTAGTGCGTCTAAGCTCTAATTCCCTCTCTCCTATGAGAGTGGAGACCTGTGCCCAGCAGTGGGACGTTAATAGGCTGTAGTGTACTAGTGGGTTCGGCGGTCAACACTTGCGTGTTGACAGTCGTGAAGTCAGTCACGTTGCGCCGCCCATGGTGCGCCCACCTTGTAACTTTGAATAAACAGATTCCCTGTTCTGTGTTTGAAATTGTGCCAACTGCCCTATTGACGGCCGGACGTCACAGGGCCAGCGGTTTCGTTGTGGACATACCTAGACATCTTTAACAAAATAAATCAATATAATACCAACCATAACATGTCTTAAGCCCAACGGTTCAATATTTTCAACATCTCTCTTTGAACGTGACAGTTTAACTTCCAACTGCACTTCAAAGTCCAAATACCGCAAAGCTACCTGAAATATATCTCTCATTATTTCTCTGCGTCGACGCTATAGTTATTTATAAGCTACAAGTGCAGCATGATGAAAATTACAGTCGAAGCGCAAACTGCACCTACCTCGTAACTACCGCACAGAGCTACCGAGGCCGAGGGTCACTGACCACCCAAGCGATAGAGCTGAGAATTTAATTTAAAATTTTTGTATATTATACAACTTTTTACGAAACATTTTTGAGGAAAAGATTTAAAAAATGCCATTTTCCATATTGGTTAGCAAAAACGCGCGAGATTCTAATCTATGTAATCAAATCAAAATCCATGCGAGTAGTAAGAAAAGAGTTTTTAATAATTACTTTAAATGCTAAAGAATATTTTTTTAGGCAATGACCAATAGGCATGATGACAGTAACCAAGAACCAATGAAATTATGAATTTATCTAATGAAATAGGATTCATGGATTATATAAAACGTATTTATTTTTCAATTTCGAATGAGATTGCTATTTATATTGATAAAATAAAACTATAAAATACAGCAATCCGCCATATTGCATAAAACACAAAGAAGCGAATGACGTCACAATTGTTTGTTTTCGAGCTTTGAAAATCATACTATTGCTTACTGCACACTGCACAGAGTACATTAGTAAAAACAATAGTGATGTCACAACGACGCCATGACACCGACGAACGTTTTGGCGTGAATTTTAAAATTTAAATTTCAAATGCAAATTTTATCTACCAAACTTTATTTTTCTACCGAAATAAGATATTTTTTCGAAATAGTAGATACTTCCGAACATAATCTGACCATTTTTCAAAATCAGTCATCATGCCTATTATAATAGGCATGATGACTGATTTTGAAAAATGGTCAGATTATGTTCGGAAGTATCTACTATTTCGAAAAAATATTTTATTTCAGCAGAAAAATAAAGTTTAGCAGATACAATTAGCATTTGAAATTTAAATTTTAAAATTCACGCCAAAACGTTCGGCGGTGTCATGGCGTCGTTGTAACGTCACTATTGTTTTTACCAATGTACTCTGTGCACTGTGCAGTAAGCAATAGTGTGATTTTCAAAGCTCGAAAACAAACAATTATGACGTCATTCGCTTCTTGGTGTTTTATGCAATATGGCGGATTGCTGTATTTTATAGTTTTATTTTATCAAAATAAATAGCAATCTCACTCGATATTGAAAAATAAATACGTTTTTTATAATCCATGAATCCTATTTCATAAGATAAATTCATAATTGCATTGATTCTTGGTTACTGTCATCATGCCTATTGGTCAATAGGAAAAAATTATAAACCTGAGTCTCCCATGCGAGCATCAGCCCAGATTCATGAAGGCGACCAATGTGTACGTTCATCTTATCCGTGAAAGGCGAACTTTTACGCATCATCACGACACATTGCTCATAGTAAAATTTATCTAACATTATTGTGTAGTCCAAAGAGGCTTCTTTCGTTATATATTCTCCAATTGCAAAGTAGCCTGAAAATAATAACAACGAAACTTTCAGTTTAAGCTGTACGAAACGTAGGTCTAAGCGTAGACCGTAGTTGGTGCATTATGGATCACTCGTTGTAGCTGTACCTACCTAGGAATAGGTACAGCTACGAATACTATTCGTCGAATAGATATAAGTGCATGATCCCTCGATGGTCTGTAGGGTCTAGCTTAATCGGCTGATGATTACAAGTTTCTGAATTCCAGTAAGCCAAAAAATAATAATTGTGTTTTCAGATAATACATTCCAGGAGCAGGCCATGGCCAAGGTAGGAAATTAACGGTTTTACAATTTATGCCCCCATGAAAATTTGTTACCGAAATATTACTTAATAAATTAATTTATACCTACCTGCAGGTAACATTTCAATGCTAAAAGCCATGCTCTTTCTAAAACTCTGGCGCTTCAATTCCTCAGCCGGATACGTGTGAAATAAGCTCAGTAGTTGCTTTATCAAAGGCTGTAAACATGAAAGATGAATTTAATTGGAGAAAGTGTAAGGTTTTCAAAAATTTATCAGAGCTCGAAAACAATAGCTCAAAAAATGCACTTAAAGAGTCTGTAAACATGGCCTGTAAGTTAAATTTACTGCACTACTTAGTGTTTTTATCAGCAGAATTTTTTATTTAAAGAAGTAAAAAACCGGCCAAGTGCGAGTCGGACTCGCGCACCGAGGGTTCCGTACTCAAGAAGTAGGTACTGAAGCAAAACAATCAGGCAAAAACCAATATGTTTATTTGACGACGAGTACGAGGTTTACTGTTTATATCAAAAAAACTATGCTAGTTAGAGCATTGGCTATAGTTTTCCTGTAAAATATACATAAATTCCTATTGACCATAATTATTTCAGATTTTTCGATTGGTAAACTCCGGAGATAAGGGGGGGGGGAACGGTATTTTTTTAGACTTTTTCCCCGATAAATCAAAAACTATCATGACTAAAAATAATCAAAAATCTGTTTTAGAATGTACAAAGTAAACCCTTTCATATGATACCCCACACAGTACAGTTATCTCACTTTTAAATTTCAACCCTCCGATTTTCCCCCCTTTTTAAATAAGAACAAAAATAATTTCCAATTTTTTTTAACTCCAGTGTCTTTGGGCCACTAATATACACAACTATTCCAAATTTCATGTCGATAGCTTCGGTAGTTACTGAAATAATCGAGTGTGACGGACGGACAGACGGACAGACAGACGGAGAAAGTCGCACCATAAGGGTTCCATTTTACCATTTTGGTACGGAACCCTAAAAATGAATAAAATGCCACTTTCAATACTAACTTGAAAATGTGTCAACGAGAGATGTACCTATGCCAATTGCCATGTAGTTAGTATTTTGTTTTTCATCATACCTATTCGAAAAACGAATATTGGCTTCAGAGGATAGCGGGAGCAAAATGTAATTTTTAGGCCCATGGGATTCATTTCTCTGTTCTGATTGGTCCGCGTTCGTGCTTCTGATTGGTGATTAAACGTATAGGTAATGTCCATACATAGTAGGTTGATACTCCTAGCTTTTTCTCATACGTATAATGATGAAAAATTGTGTGTGTCACTGGGGGCCAAATTTTGGTAAAAATATAGACGTCCGGTACTTGCGTACGGGGGTGGGAAGGGGAGGGGGGGAGGGGGAGGGGTAGAGGGGGAAGCCTACCCATTTCCCCCCCGCGGAAATGAATAGTTTTCCTGTAATGATTTTTTTTGTAAAATCATAACCTCAAATTTTTTGGAAGGATTTTTGTATAAGGAGATCCTTTACCATATGGCGGAGGCCCGGTCGACGGAGCCCCGCTTCGCGGGGCTCCTTATTCTGGGACGTAAACAAAGGAAATAACCACAGAAGAGGATGGCGGGGTCTTTCAGACCCCGCCATCCTCTTCTTAACCTAAACTATCCGAGTCGGAGTGCCCCCAAGTCCCGAGCTCGCTTCGCTCGCTCTTGCAAAGGCCTTAAAACCCCTTAAGTAATAGTGCCAAGGTTAAACGTAAAAGCAATTAAAAGAGTCCAAAAACAAAGCAAAAGTCGTCGAGAAAAGAGGAAAAACACGGCACTAAACACAACAGAGAACATTCGCGTGACCACTAGAGATTATAGAGAGACGGCAGGGCGACCGCGTAACTTTTGCGTCAATCATTGATACATCGCAATCACCTCTGATTGGTTAACACTCTTCGACTATTGGAGGAAAACCATTGACGCAACAAGAATACCATAAATTCAGCCAATCGGAGGTGATTGCGATGTATCAATGATTGATGCAGAAGTTACGCGGTCGCCCTGCGGATTAAGGATTGACATTTGACATTGACGGACGACGGATGTCCACAAAATGGCCGTCAACAACGTTCCGTTTCACACTTTTTAGTCATTTTTGACATCTAACCATATAGATACTATGGCCAATTGACATACTTCCGTTCCTTTTTATGCAATTTTTAGTAAAATTTATTTTTATCGTAATTAATTCAAAACGTATTTGCGGCATCCAAAAATAGTGTAAAACGTTCAAGTTTAACCCTGGCAAGGCTCCTAAACTGAAAACATCATTAAAATCAAGTACCGGACGTCTATAGCCAACCCCAAATTTTTTGTCATCGGGCGGCATGTATTGAATTCCTCGCTACGCTCAGGGTTCTCAGGAGGGCTCAGGAATCCTTCACTTCGCTCTGAATTCAAAATAGCGCCCTCGAGGAACAAAAATTTTCTTTGGCCCCATATAACACAAATAACTATTATTGGGTATATAATAAATTTTATCGTATAAAGTAATACTTCTTGGTACTATAACTTAAAAACTATATTACCGCACTTCTTTGTAATTAAATAACTGCGCGGTAATAATATGTTTATCGCTCTAGAGTAGAAAAACTTTTCTTTATAGTGTTAGTAGCGGTGAAGTAAGAGTAACTCACGAGCAAAATGTTGTGTAGATATACTTAGTAAAAAAATTATAATGACGTTTTCCTGTTCTCAAAAGTGAATTAAGTCTAAACTTCAAGCTTGAATTTCCTTGTACCTATTCTTTACAATGTTTCAATGTGTACCTAGCCTGTTGGATAGGTTTAAAATAATGAGCCGGCCGAACCTTGGCAAATATGAAAAACATGGGTGAAGAAAATTAATAGCTAGACGTTCACCTCTTGCGAGAGCATAAGAGAGAAAATCCAAGCATCATGCGTGGCGCCCCATTCCAATTGCCTATCGACGATATCCTGTATAGTGTCTATTGATTTCTCATACTTCGGCACGGTGAAGGTAGCAGCGAGACCGCCTCCATAGGCATTATCGATGACCAAGCCCGTCATCATCATCCATCCAACGACGCTGCGTATACGCCACGATGTGAAGCTGGATTCAGGCCGTGACTAGAATCGAGAATGCTCAGGTATTATTCTCATGCAAATACGAAGAGGATAAGGATAAGAAGGACAGATAATATAAACAAAAGTAATTTTGCATGCCTGATTATATAAGATGAAACATTTCTACTGAAAAACTAACAAATAACATCTCATTGTAAAAAATATTTCTGCATATAAAGAATTTTGAATTTACAATTTTTGGATGATCTTAATTACACTTGCAAACTTCAGTTCTGATCTGTATTGTAATATGAACCTGACCTAGATAAAGTTGAGTAAGTACCAACAATAGTAATGTCACAAAATAACGTCATGAAGTTTTTGCCTGGTGGGAGGCTTCGGCCGTGGCTAGCTACCACCCTACCGGCAAAGACGTGCCGCCAAGCGATTTAGCGTTCCGGTACGATGCCGTGTAGAAACCGAATAGGGGTATGAGTTTAATATAACTGCCATGCCTAACGGGTTAGCCCGCTACCATCTTAGACTGCATCACTTACCATCAGGTGAGATCGCAGTCAAGGGCTAACTTGTAGTCGATTAAAAAAAACGTTAACTGGAGCAAAGGTCATTCTATTAGTATTCGTACGGGGCAGCTGACAGGCATAATGCAGACCCAAGTCGACTTATTAACCTTTACTTAGTACATAATACCTAATTACAAATTCTGGAAAATGCTATGCTACTCGTAGTTTTAGAAGTTTACCACAGGTTGCCTATAATTTGTTTAGATAAGTACGTACAACTAAATCTAAGTGAAGCAGCTATACCTATGGTTCCATTTATTCCTCTTGAGGTACGGAACCTTAAAAACGTATCTAGAAAGATATCTTCAAAATAATGTGAGCATTGCCTGCTCACATTATACTTGTGTACATTGTGATACATTGAGATATCTACTTGCTAAGTTTCGAAAATTTTAAAAATATTTAAAACGGTTTGAAATAGGTACTTACCTGCGTTAACATAATTCCAAACGTTGTAAGAAAAACTTCGTCTGTAGATAATCCTTTTGCAATTGCAAGGGCAACTGATTCGTATAAGAAAGTAAAAAATATTCCAATCCACATATACATATTAAAAGGCAGTAATGGCATTTCCCAGCTCGCCAGAAGGCTGAAACATTAAGTTATGCCCAGTTATGCCTAAATAATTTGTGTGTGTATTTTGTAAACAACTGCGCCACAAAACACACTAACCTCGGCGAAGGGGCTATACACGTTATAGCCGTTCTTATAATAGGGGCGGAAAAATCCATAACAATGTATTCTTCATACCAAGAATAAAGTGCAGCTGCAAAATAAACCGATAAGATAAAGGAATATCATAAGAAAAAATCTAAAAAATAAAATTGAACTAGTCAAAATAATGTACCTACTTATACCAAGATCGGCTCTGTCTTCGAAAACATTCCCTAACACACCGATACCTGTAAGATTGTCGTAAATTTCGCCCCATTCATGTTCATCATCCCTCACCATTTCTACGGTACAATTTATCCATCTATATACAAAATTAATAATTATTTTAATATAATATCAATTTTAAATCTTAACTATCTAGGTATTTAAAAGATTCAACTCATTGAAAACGAGATATTAGTTTTCATCTAAATCGTCCTATGGCATAGGTACAGGTCAACTGAATATTATTCAGTTGCTTCTTTAGTAAATTATGCTTTCAATTACCTGCAAAACTCATCAACTACCCTCATTTCCATTCCATCACGTCCCAGTGACGCTAAATTAGTATCAAGATCTAGAAGAACATACGGTTTGTAAGTAAACCCAGCTACTTTAACTATTTTGCCTTGTAAATTAGACATGTCATGGGGGAATAAATTAACATTATTTTCAAATTGGGTCGTGCATGAATTCCACCTGTCTAATAATATCGGGTCCGTATTGTTAAATGCCCCTTCAAACCGGTGTGTGATTAAATTATAAGTCTCGCAATTTGAATTCTTTTCTGTGGGTACAATTAGCAGCACATTTGCTATAAAAGAAGTTTCTCGCATCGATAATAATTCAACTAAATCATATGAAGTTATGTTTTCATCACCAATATGTATTGGGGGTAATATTATAACTCTTCTATCACTTCTTCTAGTGTTTCCCAAATGCAAGACCTTATCAAAGGCGATGATAAACTCCTTTGGATCATTCATTTGCACGATGTAATCGGAACACCCTGCTTCAGAAGCGTTAAGCATGAGGTCGACAAGACTGTCAGCATTATTACCAAAAATGTGCATATAACTATGTGACACTGATACATGCAATAATTCTTTGGAAACAAATGTTACACAATACGACGAATCGAGAAATGTTTCAATTAATATTTGCAATAATATTTCAATTGGCAAAAAAGCCTGAGGCAACCAAATCATCCTGAAAAGTAGAGAGATTTACGTTAATTTTGACTTCTGATCATCTGCTGATGCTTACTGGAAATCGAAAGGAAATGTCAGACACTAATTTTTATTGAAAGATTTTGATTGATAGTATAAATATTTATCTGGGGAGGTCATTTGCAAAATCCTGCTTATCAAGTTCTAGTTAATTCAACAATGGAGCTACTTCAGGCAATTGGTAGCAATATTGATTAATTATTGTGACATCGTATAGTCTAAAGGTACATACTTAATTCAGTTTTGCAATACAAACTGTTAATTTTCTCCAATTAAGTACGAAATACTCAGGTACTTACATTGAATGCCTGTGTTTCTATGCTTATCTACTTATGTTTACACTAGACGTCCAGATCCTTATAAACCAGCTTACATAATTCGGTTGCCAATAGAACCTAAACTACGCTTCTATTAAAACCATGCTTTACACTTGCTTCCCTCATAGAAAGTCATTATTATCGAGATCATTACGTATTTGAACTGACATTCGATAAAACGATACCCAATTTCCATTACTGTTTACAATCATTATACTCATCAAAGAAAATTTATGATGTGTAATTGTAGTCTTTAGAACTTTACATATTTATCTAACTAATCATAAAGAACCGGTCTTTGTTCAAGTTCGTAGTTGATTATTTCTTAAATTCAAATTAGGCAAGACGATTATAATTCAATAACTATAACATACTTACTCAATTTTATTTATTTATTCCATGTAGGACATAGGTACAGGACGTGTCTCATAAGTTACGTCATGCTTTTTTTGACTAAAGGCCTGTGCTGAGTGACTGTCAGACAACCTAAAGCCTAAATCTATTTTATTTTCAATATTCATATTATTTATTACTAGATAAAATATAGTAAAACTAAAGCAACTAACAACCTAAACTACCGGGAATAAATCTATATCCTTATCACAATTTCGCTTCAGTATTATGTAGTAATTATCTGAATTACTTAGTAACATCTTAATTATATACCTAAATGAATTGAGGTTTAATTAGTACCCAATGATTGTTATCCTAATTTTATGACCATATTTAGATTTTTTATCATAAAAGTGATGTACCGGTCCCATTAATTAGCGGTCTCTTTTTTAGCCTAACAAAACAAATATCACCGTTTCTGAAGCCACTACGGCTAATGGATATTTTATTATTGTTACGCGACAAGACACACACGGCGGCTTAGCGCCACTGTTAATAATCTAGTGCAACCGAATAATTTTGATATCTGCATTTTAGCATATTTGACGAGTATTTAGGTGTATTATTATTCTTTGTGCAACAAGGTCACAGTTTAAAGAAATAAGGTGGTATCCATATTATATAAAGGCACCTTAAGCATTATTAAAGTAGCTAATTATTGTTAACTAGTTACTAGATGATGCCCGCGAATTTGTGCGCGTGGATTAAGTTTTTTGATTCCCAGGGGAACTCCTTATCTTAGATCTAGAACGTAACGTAGACTTGTAGGTTTTGCTCTATACCACATGTCGTCAAAATCTGTTGAAAAGATGGGCCTTGAAAGCCTAGCAAACAGACAGACTGACACACTTTCGCATTTATAATATTAGTATAGATTATTAAAAACTCTTATCTCACTTAGTTCCTAACCAAAATGTTAAAAACTATATACTGCATATTTCAGTAAGTACTCAAGTGCTATCGACTTGGAATATAAACAGAACCTATTATCCCAAAAGTTTGAATCAGCCTTGGGATTTATTTAACTACTAACTACAATAAGTAAACATCAAAACAAAACTATCACTGGAGCAATACTTAAACATTTTTTTGAGACGGTAGCTAAATGAATTTAATTCAACCCAATGAGTTTTTAACGGAATCCTCGATAGGCGAGTCTAGTTCACACATAATCTGTGTATAAAATAAAAACATAGAAGATATCCCGAAATTGTGAATCAGACTTGACACTAGGTAGGTAGGTACCTACATAAACCATCAAGATGATTCAAGGCGGCTGTATAAGATTTAGTTTTTCATGTGTGTGGTCTTGTTTTTGTATTTCTAAACTAAACACATCGCTTTGCATCAAAGTTGAGGTGAAAAGTAACTACGGCCGCCAAAAAAATTATAAGCTTGTGTTTTGTTTGAACTACTTCATAGCTCATACCCATTTTATTGTTTTATTTTGGTCTACTGTATAAAATTAGTGCAGTTACGAGCTCGTATTTGGTGCTCTAAAATGGGGTTACATACCTGGAAAGTTTCTCGGGAGTTTTGAAAATTGGTGTATTATAGATTTCGACGTGCTCTTTTCGAATTTTCACTTTGCCGCCTCGTAATGACTAAATTAGACTAAATTTAGTCTAATTTAAATTAAAGAACTTGTAAAACACCCACAATACAAATTTATTTAGCCAGCAATTTCCAAAAAATCCGGAGGACGATAATGAGTAAAATGGTAAAATGGAACCCTTATGGTGCAACTTTCTCCGTCTGTCTGTCCGTCTGTCCGTCTGTCCGTCCGTCACACTCGATTATTTCAGTAACTACCGTAGCTATCGACATGAAATTTGGAAAAGTTGTGTATATTAGTGGCCCAAAGACACTGGAATTAAAAAAAAATAGAAATTATTTTTGTTCTTATTTAAAAAGGGGGGAAAATCTGAGGGTTGAAATTTAAAAGTGAGATAACTGTACTGTGTGGGGTATCATATGAAATGATTTACTTTGTACATTCTAAAACAGATTTTTAATTATTTTTAGTTATGATAGTTTTTGATTTATCGGGGAAAATGTCTACAAAAATACCGTTCCCCCCCCCTTATCTCCGGAGTTTACCAATCGAAAAATATGAAATAATTATGGTCAATAGGAATTTACGTATATTTTACAGGAAAACTATAGCCAATGCTCTAACTAGCATAGTTTTTTTGATATTAACAATAAACCTCTACAAACAAAGTTAGTCTTGCGGTTCATTAACAAAGGTAATTATTTATTAATAATGGTACGGAACCCTTCGTGCGCGAGTCCAACTCGCACTTGCCCGGTTTTTTTTAAAATTACATTTTAAAAATCTACAAGGTCGTGCTCTCGGTCTTTAGATTTTTATACATTTTTTTGCTGCCGAGTAAACCCCGTTTTTCATATTATTTGTAGGTACTTACTTAATATTTTGACTAAAAAATGTGTGGTCCGGATAGTGTGAAATAATTGATTTTACGCCTTTAGATTTAGCAAAAATATGGTCTGAAAACCTGTTATTTCCAGTAAAATCGAAAGAATATATCGTTAAGAATATCGAATATAAAAATGAAGGTTACATTCAGTGGTAAACTGAAAAGCGAATTATTTTTCAGAAACTGTCCGTTTAGCATATTTCAATGATTTACTAATGAATGAATAACTAAAATGTAAAATATATTGCCGAGAACCTCACTTTTACGACTATAATATGTATTAAACCATTGTTTCTGAAATTAATTCTTTTATTGTTTCCTCGCAAATAAAAGAAAAGTACTCTTCAAATCTCGGCCGAAATAGCAATTCACAGCCTTGTTTACTTAAAAAGACCTCGGCTGACGCCTCGTTCTTTTAAAATCACTTGGGAAGTCCTCGGCTTCGTCTCATCCTTTCAATATTACTCAGCTGTGATTGATTTATTTCCAGCCTACGCAATAATGTACTATTTCATTGCAAACCCAAATTTTCAAGTGAGAGTTGACATAATTACATAGGTCACTGTTCGTAATATTGTCAGTTAAACACATTTTAAGTTAGTATGTACCTGAATCTAGATTTAAAAATAATATAATATGATGAGATAAGGATAGAAAAAATGTAAGTAATAAATAAGTACCCATAAAGATAAATATTTTAGCAATTTGAAATAGATATGAACCAAAAAATCACATTATCCCCTAAACTGGTGTTTATAATGACGTGCAAGTTGTTTAAACAGTAACTTGATATGCATAAAAGCTGACAAGCTGGAAGTAAGCGCCGTAGATAGACATACAGCGTAGTTCTATGTCAGGTAATATAATACTGGATTAATGCCTGTGTTTTAAGTTATTCTGTGGCTAATGGCTATTCTTTCTTTCGTAAATTAATTACTTGCATTGTTACAAAGGAGTGCGGTAATAATCATTTTCGCACTAGTGCGGTAATATAATTTAAATATAGGCACCACAACTGTTTCGATGCCGCCATCTTTGTCCAGGTTTTTTTACAGTAGTTACCGAGTCGTATTAGTACGATAAAATATTAAAAACCGTCCAAATGCGTGTCGGGCCACGCGCAGTGTAGGGTTCACAATATGCGGACATTTTAAATAGGTTGGTTGACTATTACTCGTTAACTTCTAAAGCCTCTTTAGCTGTGATAGTTTTCATTTTAACTTCCTTATACATAATAATTAATATGCTACTGCCATGTTTTTTTTTTCACGTATCCAACGAACGGACGGACATGGCGAAACTTTATGGGTTCATTGTTGACTACGTGTCAGCTTTGCGTTTAAAATTGAATTGATATTTTGGAAAAGATAAAAGATTGTGTATTTGTTTAGTGATGAATGTTTAATTAGGCGGATATTTGACTCATTCGATGTATTTCACTCGGTTCGTCCTTTGGCGGGGATACGCCATATTGAAATAATTTGCATAAATACGAGTATTTTGACTTTGGTAAAACAGTCTCCTACCGGCAGACTCAGCGATTATTGAATACTTTTGTGTTTAGATCGCAATTTGATTTAGAGCTTAGCAGTAGCAACTGCAGCCTGATCAAATGATATTGTTGTTGTGATACTTTGGCCAAGTTTTATACTTAACTGTTTACATTAAATCTCTCGTGAAACCGCTACACGTTGTGACCATTCGCTCGTGCAAGTTTTAAAGAGAGTACAAACATATATTTAAAAGTAATTTTAATTATTTGCCCACTTCTGGAATTATGCTCACATACGGAACCCTAAAATCTCTTTTTACTAACAAGTAACAACATAACACGTACACGAAAAACCTCTATACTGAGACATTTTCTAGATTGTTCTAGTATGGAAACTTATTTAACTTTTCCTGTTTTTAGTACCTATCAAATGTATTGTTAAACATTGTACTATATGCCTACGAGTATGTGTGCATTGAAAATTTAACTCTGGACGCTATTTAATATCCTCGCTGTATCTTCGTGTAATTTTCATCATGCTGCACTTGTAGCATAAATAACTATTGAATAGGTGCTTGCTACGTAGGTAATTGAGTAAGAACGTAGTATAGGATATCAATGAAATTCCATTTAACATATTGATAGATATAAAATAATTTTATTATTATAACTGAAGCCACTTACAAATATTATTCCTATTTTTTATAATTTAAATAACTTTAAACTGCTAATCCTTCTTCCTAAGTCTAGCGCTGGATATTTCAATGGCTTCTAGCCAATGCTTGATTTCCTCAGGGCATTCAGGCTTTACTTCAGCCCCAGGGATATTCTTCAAGAGGGTGTCTGCGTCCACGTTAATAAGATTCTGCCGAGATAATACTATGGCACGCACAAATCCATCAAATGTCACAAACTTTTGTTCAATGAAAAGAGACTTATCATCCCAATACGCCAACTAGAACAATAAAATAAATTACTGCATAAAATTAAGAAATTGCACTTAGTGCTTAAAATTGATAAAGTAGCTACTCTGACTACCCACTCTTAATAGATCATAAGTAGCAGGTACTTAGGTATCAAGATTCAAAAATATTTGAAGATTGAACCTTTGAAGTTGAATCGTTTGAAATGTACAAGAGTTCATTCTTACATGGCACCTACGTAATTCTTGTGCTGACTGACACGAAAACAGAGGTATAAAAAACAAAATCAGACAAACGTATACCTACATAAGTTGCCTACATAATATTATGTAGTACATACATACCTACGGAGAGGTGTCATACGGTTGAGTCTGTCTCAAAGACTATACCTACTTAAGGACTATTTTTGTTTCTGAATTGATATTGGCCCGGTTTCTGAATTAAGCATTCAAGCAAAAACAACAAGCTCCAACTCTCAAACCTTACACAATATCAATTCAGAAACAAAAATTTGCTTAATTAGTCCTTAAGTAGTCTTTGAGATAGCTTCAACAATCAACATGAAATTCTCAATTCAGAAACCGGCCGTAAGACCATACGATATACGATAAGTTAAATATAGCTCTTTAAAATATCGCAACTACTAATTTGGTTTTACTCTGTATTCTTATACCTACCTCTGCAAAGTTCAAAGGTTTATTCGCCCAAGTTTAATGCCTATTCATTAAATCAGGTTTTGTATTGTTTACCTTTGTTTCCACTTTGTAGGCACTGAATATAGGTATAGTCCGCCTATACCGTATACTGGAAGCGCCTTGCAGAACGTGACCGTCGACTGCTTTAATATTGGCATAGATGCCTGTCCGATCGTAGAAGTGGAACCTCGCAAAGTCAAGTTCTCGGACGTAGCGGGCATTGTTCATGTGTCTCAGAAATATATCCACATCTTGGGTTGTACAGAAACCTGTAATGTGCAGAATTTGCTAAATTAGTACCCAGGTAAAGGTATATTTTTACTATTCCTATTTTTTTTATCCACTACAAGTTAGCCCTTAACTGCAATCTCACCTGATGGTATTGGTAGGTAACTGATGATGCAGTCTAAGATGGTAGCGGGCTAACCTGTTAGGGGCATGGCATATTAGGTAAACCCATACCTACCTCTATTCGGTTTCTCTTTCTACACGGCATCGTACCGGAACGCTAAATCGCTTGGCGGCACGTCTTTGCCGGTAACTAGCCACAGCCGAAGCCAGACCAGACCAGGGAAAATTCAGAAATTATAAATTCCCAAATTGACCCTGCCGGGGATTGACCCCGGGAAGACAACAGCGCTCAACACTGCTCCACGGAGGTCGTCAAATGCCATACCTACTTAGGAAAAATAATAATATGCTAGTTGCTACCTAATGTTTAAAAATAAATATTTATTTAGTAGGTAGATATAGGTTCACTGATGCCGTAGTTGATCGAAAACTTTAAATAAACATTAAAAGGGTTCCTTACCAAAATATTAAAAAGGAACTTTAAAGAAAAGGAGGTATTCAAAAATGAAAATACCTTTGTCCTCTTACTTTCTGAAATAATTACAATTGACAAAGATTTATTTACTTAATAAAAAAAATTTAATAAATGTCACGGGCACCGTTTTAAGAAATCATAGTTTAGCGGTGGCAAATAAAAGGGATTTCCTTTGGCGAGAGTAGATTAACTCAACCAAATAAATATTTAGAGATACCTATCATGTATCTTTCCAAGCTACTGAACTCACGGTAAGTAAGTCTGCCTTGTACTTAGCTGGTTGTATTAATTTATTTATTTATGGGCCGAAGTATAAATGGAAATGATTCATTGTTCACTTCGTATTTTTGCTTTCTATACACAGCCAGAAAAAAATAAAAAATCTAGAAAAATTCTGCTGCGGTCGTATAGCTCTATCTATAATATTAGTTATCTATAAGTATTATAAATGCGAAAGTTTGGATGGATGGATGGATGGCCGGATGTTTTTACTCAATCACAACAGAACGGCTGAACGGATCTGGATGAAATTTGGCACAGCGGCGATAGATTATAGTCTGGAATAACACATAGGCTGCTTTTTATCCCGGTAGAAAACCTCGGTCCAAGCGGACGAAGTCTCATTGAAGCGGGAATCAGCTAGTCCATATGCAAACTAATATTGCTAATATTAAAAATGTGTAAGTGTGTCTATGTGTCCGTCCGTCTGTTTGTCGGTCTGCTACGCTTTCACGATCCATCTGTTCAACCGATTTTGATGAAATTTGGTACAGGGATAGGTTCTATCCTGGGGCAGGACATAGGCTACTTTTTATCCCGAAAGTTCAAGAGTTCCCGCGGTAATCAAAACACATTTTTTCACGCGGACGAAGTATACTGTGACCATCATTGTAAGTATCATATATTCAGACAAATTTTATTATATTCTAAAAATAATTACAAAAAGGTATGAAACTGTCAAGTACATTGAAACACTAACGTAAAATATGTGTGTAATTAATTACAAATACCACTAGGTAATTACTTGAAACTTTATGGGTAAGTGCGTAAAAATATGAAACTTATAACTGCCATTAAAAGACAAATTCACGTAAAATATATTATACTTATCGAGTAATAGGTAATGGTTGAATTAATCTACTCTCGCCAAACGAAATCCCTTTTATTTGCCACCGCTAAACTATGATTTAAAACGGTACTGTAAGCTTCTGCCTAAGGGAGTTACCACTGCGTAGGTACTTAAATACAAAGTGCTATTGTATTCACAAACTTTATTGTAACCAATAACTATATTATATTTATTATTTATCTTTACAATTATACTATGTACTATGTAGCGTTTTTATTAAAACTCCCTTTTTTTTCACCCGCCAAATCACGACATCAAGTCCAGAGACGTCACCTGTCAGATTACTAAATCTTTGGTCAGATGTACCACTCCATGGATGTAGGAATATCTACCGTCTTCCATGGATGTAGGAATCATGTTTTAACGCTCCCTTTCATTCGGCCAATTCTGACAAATGACGCGTCCACGCGGACTCCAAACAAAATTGATGACAAATCAAGTAGGTATTACAACAATTTCAATAAAAGTACTGTACTAAAAAAAAAAAAAAACTAACGATACTCATTGTAACATTAATAGTCATCTAGATAACTTCTTCAATAACTCTTTATCATACTTTGAAATAAACACAGCGGTTAACTAAATAACATCTGTTTTAACTCAATGCCCATGTTTAACAAAACTCGTTTTACGCCTACGTTTAACATCGGCTCGTCTTATGCCCACGAATAACATCGGCTCGTCTTATGCCCACGTATAACATCGGCTCGTTTTATGCCCACGTATAACATCGGCTCATCTCATGCCCACGTATAACGTCGGCTCATCTCACGCCCACGTATAACATCGGCTCATAATTAGGACCCCATATTTATTGTTAGATGAGAGATTAAGTTTCCTTACAATAACATTTAATTATACAATTTATCGCTATAATAGTATCATTTTGCTATTACAATACAATAAAATAATTAGAACTGTAATACACTATATAAAATAATAGTTAATTTAAAGGCATCTCTCAAAATTACATTAATTATAACTGTAAGTACACTAAAACTAGATGATAAAATAATAATCATACTTATTTTCTAAGATCATTAATTAAATCGTTGCTCTACACTTTTTTTTGTTAATTTAATAGTGTAATCGTTTTCTACTAACATTATTAATTCTAAACAAATCAAAATTTAAACACACAACAACAACAACAACAAGTTTTCTACTAACATTATTAATTCTAAACAATTCAAATTTTATTAAACTCAATATTTTTTTTTTTAACATCGACCAAACATTTAACTAGGTACCAAAATTAAACAATAAAATAAACTGATTCACACTGATTAAACATATCCAAAATAATTAAAGTCATATTACAAGCCCTCCAATTTTATTATTAATCTTCGTCTGACTCACTTGAGACAAGATCGTTATTAAAAACTAACCACGGATATATTTTGTCGACAGGATAAACACCTATATACTTCGCTCTACCGTCCTTTCGCGTAATTGGCGTATCCTCTACCTCATACCGGTCATTATCAAAACATTTTGTTATTTTAAACGGCCCTGAACACTTTGGCACTAATTTACGACTTTGACCCGGGATGGTTTGTACGTCTTTCTGTATCCTCACTAGATCACCTATTTTATATTTCCTAGCCTCTTTTCTAGTTTTATCAAATCGCGATTTTTGATTAAGCTGCTCTAATTTATTACGTTTCTGTACCTCAGATCGCACGTCGTTTAAATCTTGCATAGTATGCGCTTCAGAGACTAGGCAGTTCATAAATTTATCACAGCTACCCGTGGGTGCAACTCCAAACAATGCTTCCGATGGGGTTTTACCGGTCCCTTTATTGATAGTATTATTAAGCGACCATTGAATTTGCGAGATAAGCGTATCCCATTCATTTTCTGCAATTCCATCATTAGAAGCCGTAAGAGAATCTACTAGAGTTCTATTGTAACGTTCTATTTGTCCGTTTGCTCGGGGTGTCGCGACAGCGTTCAAGATATGCTTTACCCCTTTGCCAACAATGAACGAATTGAATTCTTTGCTCGTGAAGCTAGTGCCTCTGTCTGTTATCAGCCGTCGCGGTACCCCAAACAACGAAAAATACTCTTCAAAAACGCGAATACTTGTCTTACTCTTACAATCTTTTACAGCTTTAATATAAATATATTTCGTGAAAGAGTCTATTAGAGCCAACACATATTGGTTCTTCCTTTTACTAATAGGAAATGGTCCACAATGATCCGCATGCAAAGTATCGAACGGCTTGTTAACTTTTTCAATGGGATGAAGTAAACCTTCCTTGGGGCCACTCGGGATCTTATTATGAGCACACTGTAAACAGGATTGGCAGTATTTTTTAATAAACTTCCGCATATTTTTGAACCAATAAACTTTTCTAACGCGCTCGTATGTCTTTTCAAAACCAAAGTGACCATTATAATCATGATTCATTCTAAGAATCTGCCACCTTACACTTTTTGGAACAACCCAGAGGAGATTCACTTCATCACCTTGTTTATGTATCCTGTATAAACGATCATTTTTCACAGTGAAGTTATTTTTTACTTCAACAACCTGATTACTGTCAGGATCATTTAAGATTTCAATCATGCGTTGTATTTCTGAATCAGCTGACTGCACCGTCTGTAACCAAGCTGCATCGTCATTTACAAGGAGTACGTCAATCACATCTTGATTTTCTTGTTCATTAGTCATAACCGGGTTTCGGCTTAAGGCATCTACATGCGCCATTCTAGACCCTGGCCGATACTCGATTGAGAAATTGTATTCCTGCATCGAAATCCACCACCTGGCTACCCTTGGTATGAGATCTCGCTTGGTCATGGTACTACGTATAGCGTTACAGTCAGTTACAGCCTTGAAGTGTACACCTAACAAGTAAACTCTAAACTTTTGTAAGGCGGTCACCAAAGCGAGCGTTTCAAGCTCGTACGAGTGGAATTTCTGCTCTTCTGGTGATGTTTGTCTGCTATAATAAGCTATGGGTTGTAACTTGTCTTCCTTTATTTGCATGAGAATTGCACCTATTCCGTGCTTACTTGCGTCTGTATGAACTTCTATGTTAGCAGCGGGGTCATACAATGCTAATATAGGACGACTAATCAACCTTTCTTTTAAGTCATCGAACGCCTGTTTCTGTTCGTCCCCAAATTTCCATGGAACATCTTTTTTTGTAAGTTTTGTTAACGGTCTAGCTATAATGGAAAAGTTCTTCACAAATCGCCTAAAATAACTCGCGAGTCCGATAAATTGACGGACTTCGTGAACATTCCTGGGCTCAGGAAAATTTTTTACTGCTTGTATTTTAAGAATTCCTGGCCTTATGCCCGCAGAAGAAATCTCGTACCCCAAGTAATCAATTTGTGACTGAAAAAAATTACATTTGTCCAGATTTAGGGTTAAGCCCGAACTGCGTAATATCTGTAACACCCTTTCCAGTTTATCCAGACCTTCTTCTATCGTCTTTGAAGGTATTAACAAGTCGTCCATATAAGCAAGAGCTAATCGTCTCCCCGTCCCCTTCAGCATAGAATTTATAGTTCTTTGAAATACACTCGGCGCGTTTGTCAGTCCGAATGGCATTCGATTGTATTCAAAAAGTCCGTCCGGCGTGACGAACGCGGTTAAATGTTTACTATTTTCGGCAACGGGAACCTGGTAGTACCCCGACGCAAGATCAAGACTAGTGAAGTAACTATTACCACCTAGGCTATCTAATTGATCCTCAATTCTAGGAAGCGGATATTTGTCTTTCAAAGTCTTTCTATTTAGAGCCCTATAATCAACGCATAGTCTTTTCTCGCCATTTTTCTTATTTACGAGAATGACTGGACTAGCGTATGATGAAGAACTTTCCCTAATAATACCATGACTCAACAAATCGCTAATAATGCTTGACAACCGTTCACGTTCGTTGATCGACATTCGGTAAGGATTGTACACTACCGGTGTTTCATCGTTGAGTTTTATTTCCATTTCCGTTAACGTAGTTTTACCTAACTCAGACAAATTTAATGCAAAACAGTCTCTATACTTTAATAACAATTCACGGAAAGTGAGCAAATCCTTTTCGCTTAAATCAGTACCAATCTTTACTTTTTCTAAGGGTAATGGTTGAGCTTCTTTATCGGACGTCATATTCAAGAATCCAACATATTTATCATCAACTTCTTCAAAGGAAAATCCTCTAGCTATCATGAAATTCTCTTTAATTAGCAAATCAGTTTTAGTAATATTTGTAATGAATAAATAGCCCGTGCCTGCTTCAAACTTGTACACTCCGGGAATAACAAAGCATTCTCGATTAAATATAATTCTTTGTCCCCCGGATACAAATAAATTGCCGGTGTAATCTGATTTTAAAGTTACAGGGATCGGAGATGAACATTGACCGTCTATTTTACAATCTCTATTTAAAAATATTTTAAATTTAACGGATTGATTACAGCATTCAACGTGTGGCGCTTCAAAAAATAAAATCTCACTATTAGTTTTAAATACTAAAACATTCGGTCGTTCGCTAAATGTTTGACCTATTATAATGGGCGTAATCATAAATTGGTCGGGCACTACAACTACATCTATCTCTGCGCTGACATGATCAACTTCTAGTAAAACTCTTTGCGTGCCTAATGCTTTTACTATAGAGTTTCCAAAACCGCGTAAATTAGGCATAGCGTGTGCTTGTGACCATCCTAAAGACATTTCTCGAGCGTCTGATTCTCTTATTATCGTGCAACTACTACCCAAATCAATGTAGGCAACCTTATCAACACCATTTATTTTGATTGTTTTATAATATTTATTATTTGGGTTAGCGCTAAGATCTCTTATACATAAAACATTATTCGCCGACTTATCTTTACTTGTTTCCGATTTTTCCTCGACTTTATTATTGGAGATTGCTAGTCTTTTCCGACAATCTTTTGTAAAATGACCTAAGCGGTGGCAAAATCCGCACTTCTTAAGTGGTTTTGCACAACTCAAACTAAGGTGACCAAGATCTCCGCAATTAAAGCAACGGACGGCTGACTCTAAGCCTTTTTTAGCCGCTTCGCTACTTTCAGTTACCGAAGTGGTAGCTTTACTGTTAGTATTACGAATTTGAGAAAAAAAATTGGATCTGTGCATTTCGTTTTGCGTCACTGTACGCAAATAATATAATAATTTTTCGGGGTTGTCAAACATGCAAGCTCCAGCACCCATGCGCAAAAATTTATCATCCATGCCGTGAATCAAGCACTCAACTGCCTTTGAGCCTATTATTTCGCATCTATTTAATAGGGCAAGTTTAGTGTAAAAGTACTCGTCGATTGGCTGTCCCAACTTGCAACGGACTTTTAACATTTTTGTAAGTGTCTCAGCATAATTTTCGTTTGACGGAAAAGCAGCTTTTATTTTAACTACCCACTCATCCCAAGAAAATAGCATAGAAGGAAGTCCTTGATACCATTTCTTAGCAAGCCCTACCAGCTTAGGTAATGCATAATGGCAGGTTTGCCTATCATCCCAAGAGTATATTTTGGCGCATTCACCTACTTTATGTAACCACCATTCAACATTTTGATTTGTATCCGATGGATCAAATTCAGGCACAACATTGAAATTTGCTGTAATATTGGAATGACAAATACCTCCCGGCATGGATGTTTGCGGATTATTAGATACGCTTAAGTTATTGTTAGAAACGGAATCCTGGATAACGTTATTTGGTAATGCACTTGGCTGGTCAAGAATGGGCGTTGTACCCTTAGTTGTATGTTGCAAGTGACGAGTCATACTGTAACTCTTGCTTTTTGATTTATTTGTACGCCTTGTCCGAGACCGACTTCTGTAAGTTCGTTTACACGAACTACGCAAATAACGTCTATTACCATGTCGATCACGACCGTTCCTAGATCGTGATCGTCTATGCTTCGACCTGATACTTCGATTTCTTTTATCGCGGCGATAAGAAACACTAGGCGATCGCGATGATACATCAGTTGATGACGACCGACGCGATAAGCTGCGCCTACGTTTGAGGTATTGCGATACATGTCTCACACGAGAACGAGATTTACGACTTGGAGTCATTATATGATGAAAGCGGGTACACTTAGACCCACAATGAATAATAAAACACTTTAAAACTTAGAAGTATGAAACAAACTAAAAATACTGAACAACACGTTAAAACTCAAAAGTATGAAACAACTCAAATAAATCAAAGTATCCAAAAACTTCACAATTCAACTCAACAAAACTAGCATATGGACTATATAACATAATTATGTGGCCTTTTAGTTAGACACTCTATCTACACTCACATCTACACACATAATATGTAACGCAGCAAACTTAAAATCTAATTTTCTGTTAACAGTATCTACCGCTTGGTTCATTTTCAAAGTCAAGTTTTAAGTTTATGGTCACCTGATGTGAAATAGCAGACTTATTTTATATGTAGTTTTTACTACAATACATAAGTATTTTAGCAAGTTAAATAACAGTCCAATGACTTCTGCTTCACTTCTAATCACTTCTAATACCTAATAATTACTAGTGTATAACAATTATCAGTCACTTATAACTTTCCTTTAGCCACAACACCACTAACCTTATTAGCACATTGAAAAACAAACACTTGCACCAAACATAGTTTTATGTCACTGACCTTGCAACGCTGATACTTCGTATATGTAGTTCCATTTCCAACTAGCACAAATAGAGGAAATCCAGAACTGGCAGCGTGGGTTGTCTCAGACCTCCATTGTTTTGTGGCTTGAAAGACCTCAATCCCTTACTTCTGAATTTGTAAGCTTCTGCCTAAGGGAGTTACCACTGCGTAGGTACTTAAATACAAAGTGCTATTGTATTCACAAACTTTATTGTAACCAATAACTATATTATATTTATTATTTATCTTTACAATTATACTATGTACTATGTAGCGTTTTTATTAAAACTCCCTTTTTTTTCACCCGCCAAATCACGACATCAAGTCCAGAGACGTCACCTGTCAGATTACTAAATCTTTGGTCAGATGTACCACTCCATGGATGTAGGAATATCTACCGTCTTCCATGGATGTAGGAATCATGTTT
The DNA here is from genome assembly GCA_963932025.1 of Erebia epiphron. Taxonomy (NCBI): domain Eukaryota; kingdom Metazoa; phylum Arthropoda; class Insecta; order Lepidoptera; family Nymphalidae; genus Erebia; species Erebia epiphron. The sequence goes on along the minus strand of OZ009952.1, from coordinate 18,764,572 downwards.
TAACGCTCCCTTTCAGTACCAGTGACTCTGATATTTTTTTTAATAAGTAAATAAATCTTTGTAATTGATATACATATTTAACATAGTAATATTAAATTTAAAAATATCTTCGTACCTATATCTGTCTACTCACCGTAAATAATCGTCGCGTCTTTGAGGCCGGTTTTCTTTTGGAATAATCTCCCAATAGCTATAGTGAAAGCGACTCGGAGAAAGTAGTTGACGTCCCAGAAAATGTACAGCAACGCCACAATTGTTACTATTATACAATACATATTTGTTGTTTTAATAATATTATGTGAAATGTTTTATTTATTATTGATATATAATAAAGAACCACTTTACACGTGTTTTACTTGTCGAATGTATGACTGTACTGCTTACTTGTTGTTTATTGTTGAAGACGGACGTGATTAAACAGTCAAGACCTACCTACAACTTGTTTCGATACATACCTATAGTATGGTATGGCAATCTACTGCACCAGGCACCAGGCCAGGCGGTCGGACGTACGTACAGTACAATGATCCTGCATATTATTATCTTTTGCTAGTAGCATATATATGCTAGGTATATACCTAGTTAAGCAAAAATCAATACACAATAGAACTATAAAATAAACTAAAATCTAAATTAAAACCTGAATTCTAAATTAAAATCCTCATCGAAACCACTGCAGCGAGGCATATTTAAAGGTGCTGGCAGCATTGTCTGGCCAAACTTGTTGTTACCTTTCTTGTAATAATTTATATTGTGTGTTTTATGTTGTGGTACGGAAGTTGGAACCCTTTGTGCGCGAGTTTGACTCGCAATTAACCGGTTTTTTTTAATTGTCCAATAGGAACTTATTCTTATATATAAAATTCTCGTGTCACAGTTTTCGTTCCCATACCTACTCCTCCGAAACGGCTTGACCGATTCTCATGAAATTTTGTGAGCATATTCAGTAGGTCTGAGAATCGGCTACTATCTATTTTTCATACCTCCACGCGGACGGAGTCGCGGGCATCAGCCAGTTTTTTATAAACTTCAATAGTTTAAAATCGATTTCAATTATGTATTACTAGCTGATGCCCGCGACTTCGTCCGCGTGGTTTAAGTTTTTGTTATTCCCGCGGGAACTCCTTAATTTTCCGGGATAAAAAGTAGCCAATGTCACTCTCCAGGTCCTCAACTATACCCATGCCAATAATCACGTCAATCCGTTGCTCCGTTGCGGCGTGATTGAAGGACAAACCAACAAACCAACAAACCAACAAACAAAGTGACTTTCGCATTTATAATATTAGTATGATGAACATGTAATGTAAAGCCAAAATAAATATTAGATTTTAAATAGGTAGGTACCTATTTATTATAAACTTTGACGACAACAACTAGAATTAATTAATAGGAATGTCAACAACGTGTCAACGTGTAAACAAATATCTAAATTTTCTAGATAAATTAATTTATAATGATCTATTTATATTTAATTATTAAATAATATTATTAGGTGTTAAATGGATTTTGACAAAAACTACAAAATACAAATCATTAAAATCAAAATTAAATCTAAATTAAAAACCGGCCAAGTGCGAGTCGGACTCGCGCACCGAGGGTTCCGTACTCAAGAAGTAGGTATAATTACCTTTGTTAATGAACCGCAAAACTAACTTTGTTTGTAGAGGTTTACTGTTAATATCAAAAAATTACGTTTGTTGTATGGGAGCCCCCCTTTAATATTTACTTTATTGATATTTAATTATTTATTTTGAAAGGTAATATACAATTAGTTAATATTCTGTGAAAATTTGAACCGTCTACCTGTTACCGTTTTTAATATTGAGCAAAAAAATACGAAAAAAACACGTTTATTGTATGGGGACCCCCCTTAATATATATATATTTTTAATTTTTAGTATTTGTTGTTATAGCGGCAACGGAAATACATCATTTGTGAAAAGGAGAATGGGCAAAATGTCCCAAATGTTGTAGCACTTTGTGTTGTATATCAATAAATAGATATCACCTAAAAGAACAATTTATTCTATGACGACGAAGCTGAATTATGCGTCAGAAAAAAATTATGCGCTTCTAAAGTTCTTTAGTTATTATAAAAATGTTAGCGTTATTAATTATCGTATTTTATTATAGATATCGTATATTTAACTTCAGGTAATAATAAAATAATCTAAAAAAAGGCATTTAAATAAACTAGCCATGTCGCCGCACCATACCACCACCACCACCAGATACCACACTACACTACAAGAGTAAAAGAGTCTTTGAAAAAGCCGCCTCTGCCTTTCGGCAAGAACCGGCGGGCGGCGGCCGTTTTGTGTCGGCTTAGGGAAGCGCGCCAGTGATTTGAGTAAACAAACTTATTATCTTTATGAACTTTTTAACTTACTATTCATTTCTTCATTCTTTTGCAGACTTTGTTCTTGTGTTAACGTGTTTTTTAGTGCTTTGATTTCTATACTGACGACTTGGCTGTCTTTGGACATTGATTCTGCTATTACTTGTTACATATTTTGGCTATTCTAAACGGATTTTTGATTTCTGCAAGTGAATGGACTTTGGTGAATATGGAACAACATGGAGATCTATGTGTTACTTGTGGTAGAAGTGTGCGACGAGATAGGTCTCGACATGTTTTGACTCGAGATGAGCTAGAAACAAATCCTGGATTTGCTGAATATGTACTTCAACACATGAACTTGGATCAGGTTAGCCACTTTGCAAAACTTAATAAATCATTTAAAATGGTAGATAGGTACCTACTTTATAATTAATTAACGGACATAATTAAAGTAATATAGATACTAAGTGTTTATTTTTTTCTTCTAGGCAGTCGTAAATGACCGTCAGATCTTATGTTACCGCTGCTTGGTGGCTGCTAGACGTCATGAAAACAATCAGGAGAATGTACAAATAAATGTTGCAGATCGACTACAGGAACAGGCTAATGCTCAATCTGTGATTTTACCAGACTATAAAAGACTATCAAACACATCGAACCGTTGTATGTTTATAGGATGCACTAATGGTGATCTATCAAGGGTTCCAAAGTATATAATTGTCAACTTACTGGTACATATGAAAATATTTGCGCCAAATAGTGTACGTGTTTGTCAATATCATTTATTATCTCACATTTGGTTTGACTTATCACTAGATGGTGACGATTTATTGAGAACTGTCGAGTCTTTTTCAGTGGAGCAAATAAATGACATGCTTGAAACTCAACGTGTAGCATATTTGAATAAAGAAGAATTAGATTTTGATTTAGTTGAAAATATAAATGAAAATAAATTACACTTTTGCACTGGTTTAACACTAGTGCAGTTCAATAATATTATTTTGGAAACACCCTCCTTACTAGAGCGGAGTAATCGTCCAAAAACTGCACTTAGGGTTTTATTAATGAAACTTCGTACAGGTGAACCTAATGAAAGACTTGCGAGTCGCTTATCAATGAGTCGGCGAACACTTGAACGCCATATGAATATTGCCCGCGAATGCCTTCTATCCGACTTTGTTCCACGACACCTTGGTATAGATCATATAAGCCGAGACCAAATCATAGCTCACAGCCTACAAATCCCAAATGCGATTTACGGAAGTAATGAAAATGAACCGCCAAAAGCAATATTAGTTTTAGATGGCACTTATGTGTATATACAAAAAAGTAGCACCTTTTTATTCCAGAAAAATACATATAGTTTGCACAAGTTCCGCAACCTGTTAAAGCCATTTCTAATAGTATGTCCAGATGGCTATATATTGGAAGTGTTCGGGCCTTACGCAGCTAGGTCCTCTGATGCAACAATATTGTCTGGCATTTGCAATCAGGAAGATGCACCATTGCATTATCTTCTCCATGAAGGAGATGTATTTATTTTAGATCGCGGGTTCAGGGATGCAATACCTGATATTGAAAGCTATGGTTATGAATCTCACATGCCGCCCTCCAAAGACCGCAACGCTACTCAACTTAGCACCGAACAAGCTAATAAGTCACGGCTTGTAACCATAGTACGTTGGGTAGTCGACGTTATTAACGGACGTATCAAACGCGACTCCAAGTTAGTCCGACAGGAATATTTTAATAAAGCCATGACCCATATGTTTACTGACATACGAATTGCGGCTGCTTTGCTTAACGCATTTAGAGAATCTTTAGCAGATATAGCTCAAGCAAGGGAGATTATTAATATTATTAATGAAAGAATAAATCAGCCGAATCGTCTTGGTGACTTTGTTATAGAAAATAATATAAACAGGCGAAGATCACAATTCTTACAAATAAATGCTGAAGCGTTAAATATTTCTTTTCCCATTTTAAGTGAAGAAGATTTAATACTGATTGCGCTAGGCACATACCAAATCAAACTAGCAAGATCGTATGTCGGTGAACATTTACGTGGCGGCATATATTATACAATAGAAGTTTGCCAAGAGATAAGTCCGAATCTATCGGCTTATGGAATTGATGCAAGTAATTGTCTATTATTACGAGGGCTGATACATTCGCGACATGCGTCAAGAAAAATATATTATTCATATATATTGGTAAATACCAATTCGAGACGTAGAAACGCTTTGAAAGAACTATACTGTTCATGTTTAACAGGCACTCGTACGATAGGAACGTGTGCTCACATTATGAGTATTATTTGGTTTCTGGGATTTCAGAGGCACCATACCGAGTTTCAAAGCCCGGCACGTTTTTTGGACGATGTTATTGTCATAGACCGATTTGAATAATAAAAATAGTCTAATAAAAAAGATTTTTAAACATGATTATTGTTTCAATTCATAATTATATTCCTTTACCTCACCATGATAGGTACCTATATTAAAAAATAAAGTACTAGCATAGCAATAAAAATAAAGGTTTTGACAAAAATCGTACAAAAAAGTAGATTAATAAATCTAAATGGCATTTTTATTATTATTTTCAAAATCATTTTTTTTGTCCTTCGACATTACTTAGAGTAAAAAAACGTATTTATATGTAATCAGGGGAATAAGAACAACACTTCACTATATGCCATATGTTGCTACAAGGGTTGGGACAAACTCCATACAAATCTGCCCATTCTCCTTTCAGCTTTCTAGCTATCACGGTCTATGAGATACAGCCTGGAGACAGACAGACAGACAGACAGACAGACAGACAGACAGACAGCGGAGTCTTAGTAATAGGGTCCCGTTTTTACCCTTTGGGTACGGAACCCTAAAAACTAAATTCAATTTAATTATTTATAATTAAATTGAATTGTGAATTTGCGCAAAATAAAATTATGAATATAAGATGAGAAAAAATCGATGTTAATAAATTCTAATTGATTGAAACTGAATTAGAATTAAGAATCTGAGAACTAAGCTCTTTTATACTATGCACAGAGGACAGAAAAGCCTAAATTCCTAAAGCCTAAAAAAATTCTAAATTTATCTTTTGATGATCCTGGAATCAAGCTACTTTACCGGTCAAGTATGGTGGCATCGGCGTGAGAAAAATTTCCAGTGTTGCGCTTCCGGCTTTTCTGTCCTCTGTGCATAGTATAAAAGAGCTTAGTTCTCAGATTCTTAATTCTAATTCAGTTTCATTCATCTATGCCACAGAGGCCCTAGAGAGTTGGAAGGTCAGGTGTCCCAATGACGACATCCCGAAGGAATGTTCCACACAAAAACTTTGGGATGTGCCGTTGGTTCGGCTGACACATACGAATTTGGTTCAAAATCTTACAAGTGAAAGAGATCGAGCAAGGCTTCTAGCCTTATCTGAAAAATAATCCGGCTATTGGCTTCATTCCTTGCCATCGAAAAATCTCGGCACTCTTTTGGATAATGAAAGTTTTCGTGTGGCTCTAGGTCTCAGATTGGGAGCACCTCTGTGCTACGAGCACAGATGTCCGTGTGGAAAAGAGGTTGATAAATTTGAAATTCACGGACTCTCTTGCCAAAGGAGCGCTGGTAGGCTTTTTCGGCATGGCTCTCTCAATGATACTATCAAAAGAGCTCTTGCCACCATAGATATTCCTGCGCTCATTGAGCCGGCAGGGATTAGTCGGGATGATGGCAAGAGACCTGATGGATTGACGCTGGTTCCCTGGGAACGGGGACGGGCGCTAATGTGGGACGCAACGTGCGTAGACACATTGGCCCCGTGTCATATCAGGGAGACAGCATCAAGGCCGGGAGCTGCAACAGAAAAGGCTGAAACCGGCAAGCGGAGGAAGTATGCCTCTCTCATAGACAATTACATATTTATTCCGTTTGCCGTGGAGACCCTTGGGCCATGGAGTCGTAGTGCCAAAAAATTTGTACGAGATATTTCACCGCGGTTAATTGCCTCTTCTGGTGACAGAAGGGCTGGCTCATTTTTTGCGCAAAGGATCAGCCTGGCTGTCCAGCGCGGAAATGCAGCTAGCATTCTTGCCACCATTCCACGCGGACATGATTTATATAGTTATTAGGTTAAACTAAATTAGGTAAGTAGGTATCGTTACATATTATCGCGTAATTTTAGTTTTTGTATATAATATAGATTTTTTATTTAAAAAAAATACCTAGCTATGAGAACCTTATATGTACCTACTATGTAGGTATATATACAATACAATACAAATACTTTATTTTCCAAAAATGTTTTAAAGGTAACAAGAGTAGTAGAGAAAGTAAGGTACACATTAACAAACATTAACAAAGTAGAACCTTAAAACTGTGTGCATAACATGTTAATAAATATTAATTTATATAAGTAAATAGATACATAGATATTCATGTGAAATAAATATATAGCACACATGAACGACATAAGTAGAAGTTCAGTGTCTTCATAGGAGAGTGTCTTAAGCCAAGATAAATTAACTTTTCTTTAGCATTCTGCATAGTTAGTTATTTAAATCGATAAATTTAAGTACCCTATTATAAATACATGTATGTATCTAAGTAAGGTGAAAAACGTCTTGCAAATGAAAGAAAGAAAGAAAGAAAGAAATCTTTATTCAGGGATGCAAGAGAAAAAACACACTTAATAAGAAGAGAAAAATGTCGAAATGAGACTTGATCCCCAAAATGGTCTTCACTCAGCATGTGCTATACCTGTTAGGATACAGCGCTGATCTTCCGTGAAGCCAGTATGCTTGGACGGCACCAAATATATATAAATATATACAAGTAAGTATATAATAATATATACATGTACATATTTATAAATAATAGTAATTAAGATAAATAAATAAAAACTGTTGGTATAGCCTGTGATATATTATATATGTATAACAATATGTAAATAATTTGAGATACAATATTTTTTGTAAAACTAAGCATACTAACACGGCAGCAAATAGAGTGAAAAGTGTATAGGTAGTTATAAAGAGAGGCAACAAGAGACCCTTTTAAGATTTTTGTTTATTTAATAAATATTGTTTTAACTTTCTTTTAAAAGTAATTTTTGACTTCGAAATGTCCCGGTACGGTGGTGGTAAATCATTCCAACATTTTGTAGCCGCAAATTTAAAACTGCCCCGGAAGGCAGCCTTAAAATGCCGCGGCATTTTTAGGGTCCATGCTCTATTTGTCCTTGTGTCGGTTGTTCTTAACCACTCTAATTTGTCATACAAATAGGTAGGCTGCTGCGACTTTAATACCCCGAACAGGAGTGATGCTAAGTGAAGCTCCCGCCTTGTTTTCATATTCAGTAAGTTGGCTTCATTAATAAATGGTGTTACGTGTGTTCTGGGAGGAATATGAAAACAAAAGCGAGCACAAGCATTCTGAACGCGCTGAACCAGCCGCTGAGTGCGAACCAAAAGTCGCGGTCCATACAAAGCATCACCATAGTTCAGCTTTGACAGTATTAAGGTCTCACAAACTTTAATACGCACGTCGACACTTAAATACTGTCGCACCCGGTATAATGTTTTTAATCGATAGAAGCAACTACGTACCACTTCTAGAATATGGCGTTCAAAACGCAGTTCACTATCGATTAGTACTCCTAGATTTCTAGCCTCATGAGTGCTCTCCAATGCATCATCCTTAATTCGCACAGTGAAGTCGTTAGAAGAGACCTTTGATAGAGCTTGGCGAGAACCAAGCAACATGAATTTTGATTTGGCGGGATTTAGGACTAGCTGGTTATCATGAGCCCAATCCGCTATACTGTCTAAGTCATTATTCAATTTATTGATCGCATCATTATGAGCATAAGGCTTAAAAGAGATATATAATTGTATATCATCGGCATATATATGATAATTACAATTACTAATGTTATTTATTATATCAGCAGTATAAATAATAAATAAAATAGGACCAAGAATTGAGCCTTGCGGCACTCCTCTTGACAAATGTTTAGGTGCAGATGAAGCAGTCCAGCCTGCGGAATCACGAAGCTCGACATATTGGGTACGCTCATGCAAATAGCTCTTAAACCACTTGATTGAATTTGAGCACAGTCCATAATATGAAAGTTTTGCTATAAGCAAGGGAATATTTATAGTGTCAAATGCACGTGAAAAGTCCAAAAGAGTCAAAACTGTCACCTCACCAGAGTCCTGTGAGGCAAGCATGTTATCAACTACGTCTATGAGAGCAGTAGTGGTGCTTCGAAATTTCCTGAAACCAGACTGCTTATTGGGTAAAATGTTATTACTTTCGAGATAAAGTGAAAGTTGAGCACAAACTACCTTTTCCAGAACCTTCGACAGACATGGCAGAATACTTATCGGTCGGAGGTCTTTTAATTCTTGTATGTTTGGTTTCTTAGGTATTGGTTTTACAACTGCTGACTTCCATATTTGTGGGAACGTGCCGGTGACAATAGATCTATTAATGATTTCAGTTATCACACTGAGAGTGGCTGGAAGCGTCATTAAAATCATATCCAAAGAAATACCATCAACACCCGCTGAATTACTTTTTATAGATTTAATCATCTTGGCGATTTCAGTTTCCGGAACAGGTTTAAGCTCGAAAGTAAATTCAGTGCGGTGTTCGTTATAGTATGAAAGTAAGGATTCAGGCACATCATCACTGGCGGGCACATTGAGGAAATGACCATTAATTAGATCCGGGTCTCTGAAAACTTCGGCCACCTGATAGTCTTTAGTATTAGAGTCGGCAACTAAATATTTTTTTAAATTATTCCACAGTTTCTTTGAGTCATTTATGTATCTATTTATGTTTTGATTATGAAAGGCTATTTTTTCACTATGTAGTGCAAAAGAGACAATATGTTTTAGATCTTTGTAGTATTGTTTTTGGGATTCCAATGTTTTATCTAAGTTTTTATTATGCGATAAATTACAAATTTTTATAGTTTGCAAGTATTTATTATGAGCCTGATTGCGGATTTTCATCATTTCAGTAATTGTTGGTGTGATCCAGGGGGATGGCTGTTCCTTTATGCGAACTGATTTCAGTGGGGCATGTACATCAAATAACAAAACAATGTAAGCATTAAAAGCAGTGATCATGCTGTCGACATCTTGCATAGTAGTCACCTCTGACCAATTGATGGAGTTAACATGTTCCAGAAAAATATCCATATCTATGTCCTTTAAGGGTCTGTAAGTTATTATTTTAGGAACAGGCTTTTTCTTTGGGATATTAACCTGAAAACTGATAAAAGCATGACTACTTAGCTCAGGGATAAAATTTACATTAACACAAGATACACCTATGTCAGCACAAACAACGTCAATTAAAGTTCTACTATGGTCCGTAAAGTGAGTAGGATTAGTAACATATTGAGATAAATTCATGTACACAAGAAAATCGTTAAATTTTTTACTTTTTGGGTCTTCGACATTCAAAGTGTTGATATTAAAATCACCAACAAGCAAAATGTGGTCATATGAAGAGAAAGAACTTATTGAGGCAGTGAGTGCATCGAGAAATACATCAGTATCAAGCCAAGGTGGTTTATATGCTGTTCCTATAGCCAGCTTTATACCTCTAGCGTGATAGGCGAGCCACATCTGTTCAACGGAAGGAGTTTCAGGGTGAGATATAGTTTTTACCTTAATTCCGCGACGTATATAAAATCCCACGCCGCCACCGCGCGCGCGTATGCTAGACGGACGTGGAATATGTCGCAACTTATATCCTAGAACCTTAGGGGCACGCCCGTCCTCCCCCTCCCTTAGCCAAGTTTCATTTATTGCCATAATGTCAACAGAGTAAAGCTGCATAGCTGCAATAAATTCATCATGTGCTGTACCTAGTGAACCGGCATTCAAAAGTCCAACTAATAAATTTTTATTTTTATGTAACTCTTTTGTTTGAAAAAGTTAGGTATCGGCAAGTCAGATGAGACAGGGCTATAATATTATAAGTACAGTGTGTATGATAGTATGTAAAGTCAGGCAAGTCAAGTATTACATTAGTTAGACCAATACAAAAATATAGTAATTTAATTAATTCAAAGAAACAAATATAAAAAATTATTATAAATACTATTTTATAATATAATTGCAAAAATATAATAGGTATAGATATATTTGATGTAATATACACACTTACAGCACAGTCCAGCACAAATGCTGTATTTGTGGGAGGCATGATTGCTTTGTACACTCTTTTTCTTGCCAATTCGTTTCGGTCAGGCGCATTAAGCATTTCAGAGTGTTTCATCAGGGTCATTTTTAGAATAAAGAGTTGTCGGACATTTAAGACTTTAGCTTCTTTATAGAGAGTTGCAGTACGATACCTGTATGGCTTTATATAGTAGTAAAACTTACAGAAGAAAGCTCTAGCATGTTAATAATTTTAAGCATACCTCAAATACCTACCTACCTACTCTACTCGAATACCAAGTTGCAGTAAGTTAACTTGCAGAAACCTAGACAGTGATAGTTTTTATTGCTAGTGGACATCAAAAATCCATATCCATACTAATATTATAAATGCGAAAGTATCTGTCTGTCTGCTACGTACGCTTTCACAGCCCACCTGTTCAATTTATTTTGATCAAATTTGGTACAGGGCTAGGTTGTATCCCGGGGAAGGACATAGGCATATACTTTTTATCCCGAGAAAACTAAGGAGTTCACGCGGGATTTGAAATTTCTTAGTACACGCTGACGAAGTTGCGGGCATCATCTAGTCTAAAATAATAACTTAATTTAAAATAGCTAATCCTTGTTTCTAAGCTTCACACTGGATGCTGCAATGGCCTGCAGCCAATGCTTGATTTCTTGAGGGCATTCAGGCTTTAATTCAGCACCAGGGAGGTCCTTAAGGAGTGTTTCTGCATCCACGTTGACAAGGTTCTGCCGTGACAATACTATGGCACGTACAAATCCATCGAACGTAACAAACTTTTGTTCAATAAAAAGCTCTTTATCTTCCCAATACACCAACTGCAAACAGAATATACGATTCATAACGTCCAGAATATATTTGATTTTCAACCGACTTCAAAAAAGGAGGAGGTTCTCAATTCGACTGTATTTTTTTTTTTTATGTTTGTTACCTCAGAACTTTTGACTGGGTGGACCGATTTGGATGATTCTTTTTTTTTATTTGAAAGGGCATACTTCCCATGTGGTCCCATATACATTTTATCGAAATCGGTCAAGCGGTTTTTAAAATATCAACAGTAAAATAAGTACTTTGTATAGCGTGTGCTTGTTGTTGTAAAGTTGGCCCGGGAGTTTGAAGTCGGTTGTTTATAAAGAATTTTTATATTAAATTATGTTAGTATATTAAATCTGAATATATTATGTCGCAGCCGGATAAAACTGCTGAATGAACGACGAATTGCACCGACGACGCGGCTTCAATGCGGCTATCCGTACTTACTAGTAATTGGACGGATCATGAATTCATGAGCCGCCGTTTCGTAAAACGCCGTGATTTGAACCGCCGCGTTTTAAATATTTCGGGTGACATAAAACTTAGACTTTTATATACCTACCTACTCGGTTGACATTTAAAAACGAACATTCACGTTGCAAAAACGGGATCTAAGAATAATAAACCATAAAGACGAATTGTTTCGTTTAATATTTAAAGAAAAGAAACCCTTAACTGGCATTTACCTACTAGAACTAGGTATGTTTACTTGTTAATAATCATGAAGATATATTTAAAAAGTCATGCTTAAGAAATAGGCAGGTGGCATCGAGACAAAAGGATCATCACCATTGATCATCACGGCCTAAAATTATTTGGCGGCGAGTGGCGACATATTATAGACTCACTAGCGGAAACTCTTTAATTTTCGGGATACAAGGTATTCTATGTGTTATACCAGACTTAATCTACTCGTATCTCTGTGCTAATTTTTTTCATCCAGATCCGTTCAGCCATTCTGGCGTTTGTTACTACAAACATCCATCCATCCCATCCATCCATCCAAACTTTCGCATTTGTAATATTATTATAGATAAGGGAAGTTGAAGCTTTATCGCTTAGTGCCTGTGCATTTCTTAAAAATAGAAACAAATCAAAATAATAAAATGAATTTGTTTACCTTCGTTTCTATCTTGTATGCGGTGAATATAGGTATGGTCCGTCTATATCGTATGCTGGTAGCGCCCTGAAGAATATGACCACCGGCTGCTTTTATATAAGTGGTGAGTCTTGTTCTAACATAGAAATGAACCCTTGCAAAGTCTAACTCACGCATGTAACGGGCATTGTTCAAATGGTTGAGCATTACATCCACATCTTGCGTAGTGCATAACCCTGTAATATTGTTACAATAATTTTATTCGCTTTCATCCAAAACCGACTTCAAACCAACTTAAACTAAAAACTAAAAAGTAAAAAGCACTATCTTGGTATAGTATATTTTGTTTTTTGTTGATTTTCTCAAAAGCGCTAAATCAATTTCTATAAAATTTACATGGGACCAACTATGAAGTATGATCTACCAAACAAAAAAGAATCATCAAAATTGATTCATAACTGGCGAAATGATCACGTAACGTACATACAAAAAATCAAATAAAAAACGAGAACCACCTCCTATTTTAAAGTCAGTTAAAACAGGCCCAGTTTCTTAGGCAGGTGGAAAAACTAACAACTGTTTTTGCTTAATAACTAGGGTCATCAAACTAAGGATTAAAGTTTTTGAAATGTACCTACTAGGTTACTACACAACTTCTAAACCATAGAATACTAACTAATAATTTCTCACATTACATGCTAAGTATCTATATAAATTTAACATAATATTTTCGCGCCTTTGAAAAAGTTTCCTAGAAACGGTATAGGTATAGGTATACTTACCTAGTAATTTACATGGCTACATTTAAGCAACATAAACTAAGTGCAATTTTACCGTAAATAGTAGTCACGTCATTGATCCTGCTTTTCTTCTGAAACATTCTCCCAAATAGAACTGTAATAGCCATACGAAGAAAGTAGTTGACATCCCAGAAAATGTATAATAACAACGCGACAACAGTTGCAGCTATTGCACAACTCATTGCTCAGAACTATTTTATCTGTCTATAATTTTTTCAGCGTATTTTTCACTGGTGTGGAATGTGTTTAAAAATTATCTAGCGATTGTAATACTCTACTGTCTGCTGGAGCAAAGCGTAATGAATAACAATTATCGCGATTGATAACGTATTATCTGGATGTGTACCACAATATGGCGATTGGCGACGACGTTTCAACCGGCTTATCGTTGAATCCTAAAATATATCAATTCTACCAATGGCGCGCTTCGGCCTAGTTCAAGTTAATTCATATTTTACTATACTTATTGAAGCGTAGGTTAACCATGTTAGTTCTCAATGTTGACGCTACGCTTAAAAACTAGTAAATTAATTGTGCAATACTTAGGCTAAGCTAAGCAGTTAAGCACCATCTTGTTTCAATTTTTCATGTTGCGTATATTCTATTTCATTCACTATTTAGAGATTTCCAATTACCATCATGTACGTAGGTATATCATAGGTGCAGTCAGCACTTCCGGGTCATCTGATCTTTTTTGATAGAGATATTAGGTATTATAATTAAGTTATCTAATCAATTTTTTGTCAAAAATTATTACGATAGAAGTATACGCAAGAATATAAAAGAATTAGCTCCCAACAGTCAGCTGATTCATTGGTTTAAAGTATTTCTTTCTTCTCAGTCGTGCACTCTTGACAGAGTGGTCGTGGCTGCTGGGATGATACTGGTAGGCTCGTCATCGGTCTTCTTTAAATTGGGTCGCAACGCCTCCCGTGCGATGCTCCTCCACTTGTCTCGATTGGTAGCATTGCGGGAGCACTCCACCAGTTTTCTGGGTTACACTTTTTATTAGGTCTGTCCATCGAGTAGGTGAACGTCCTCTGGCTCGCTTTCCTTCCACATGACCCTGTACCACCAGGCGCTCAATTGACCCTTCATTTCTGGAGATGTGGCCAAAGAACTTCAGAATTCACAATTGCACAGTCGACGATAGCCTTTCTTTTATCTTAAGTTCTTTTAGGATTGAGTTGTTTGTTCGAAAGGCTGTCCATAGGTATCTTTAAAAGGCGCCTCCAGCACCACATCTCCAAGGCATCAATTTTACGTCGGTCTTGTAGTCTAAGCGACCATGTTTCAGCTCCGGAGAGAAAGATTGGGAAAACCAGACACCTCATAAGCCGAACCTTGGTGGTTTTGGTGATCTTCCTGTTCTTCCAAATCTTATTGAGCTTTTCTACCGCAGACCTAGTTATGGCACATCGCCGACGGATTTCCAATTCACAGCCCCCAGTATTAGAGATGGTAGAACCAAGATAGATGTAGTTTTGCACCACCTCGCAAAAAGTTAATGACTATAACTGACAATTATTAAGTATAGCTACTATAGTTATTAATTATATAAATTACGTATAAATATGTTATATTAGATTGTTACAGGAGAAAATAATTAAGAAAACATTAATTTTAAGTTCAAGTATAATTTTATTTATAGGTAGGTATAGGTAGCCTACGTTGTAGGTATGGCGGCATCTTAAATTTTCTTATAACAGGTGTTAGGTGTACTCCAGCCTAATCGTGAGGCGTGATGCTTGATAATTACTAAGCCTTTTTTTAGTAGGTACTTTAGCACAGCCTGGGCGCTTCTGAGAGCGTCCTTCTTTTGAGTCCCTGCTCCCTAGTCTCCTTGTTTCTTAGTAAGTATTCCAAGTGACTGTAAGTAGGTACCTATGTCAATTTAAAGTGCATATAGTGGTAACAAAGGTTTTAGTTCATTTATTTTCTTTAACGCTAAGTACAGGTACTACGTCAAATAGTAAAAAGAAAAGCAATATTTTCAGTTTGTATTTAAAACCTTAATTTAAAACTTGACCTGTTCATACTTTGCAACCAACTTTTTATATATTCAGGGCACTTCAAACTTGCATCTGAGCCTGGCAAACCTTTCAATAGCCCAGATATAGTTTCTTTGCTGGTGCCAATACCATATTGTCGAGAGACCAGCAGGCATCGCACCTTGTTGTCATGTAGCGTTACCACTTCGTGTTCGAAGAATATACTTCTCTGGTCCCAGAATATCAACTGCAAATTTAAAAATTATGTAAAGACCTTTTAATTAAACCTGTTTCACTATCACCAAGTAAACCTTAACCGCCAATATGAAATGGGAAATTATAAGTCTAAGATATTAATAGGTACATAATATGAGTGGATAAAATAGCATTTTTCAGACGCACATTCATAGTGGCTTACTCAGTAATTCAGAGGACAATGTAATTTTTTAGAAGCGAATTAGAATTCTGTTTAAATAGTAACTAGGTAGTTAGGTACCCATTTGAAATTCCTATACCTACAACATCTATTAAATTATATGTATTCGTCATTTATAACGTTGCTCGGAGGTTGAGAAATTGGCCCGAAGATGGCACCCGTAGAAGAACACGAAGCCTGAGGAAAAAATCATAAAAGAAAATGTAATTAAGTACTTATTAATCATGTTTTTACCTTTGTGTTTATTTTAAAGGGCACAAACAATGGCACAGGTTCAATTGGTATTGTAAACGTAGCCCCTTGTAAAGACCGTATTCCTAATCGCCTACTGCGATGGTAAATTCCAGTTCTATCGTAGAAATGATATCTTGCAAAATCGATTTCACGAATCAGCCTCGCCATCCGAATACTTTTGAAACCAACATCACAGTCTTGGAAGGTACAAACTCCTGAGAATAATATAAAGAGCCTTTACCCATTTAGTAGGTCTAATTTATATTAAACTACCTACTACAGTAATATACTCTATAAATCTGCGTCAAAATCATTGATTGGTTTGCTAGCCATTTCAGATGATTATAAATGGTTTTCATATTTGAGATTTTAGTTAACAATGAATAAAAATGTCCGTCCTTCGTAAATGCGTACCTACTACCAACGCATTATTAATTTAACAGATAAGTATGTACCTTCCTACTCACAATAACTGAAAAAAACTAACTTACCGTAAACTGTAGTAACGTCACGCAAAGTGTATTTATTATTACAGAGCCGACCACTGAACACTGTAAAACAAGTCCGTAAAACATAGTTCACGTCACAAATAATGTTAATCAAACATAAAATTATTACTGAGTAAAACAAATAATCCATTTTCTTCTTATGCAAGTTAAACACGGAGTATTCGTTCAGAATCGTATAGGTACCTTCTTAGAGCGTACATTTCCTCAGAAATGTAAACTCTATGTGCACCATGTTATTAATTTAATCACGTTGCCTACTGGCTAAGTAGATTGGTAAATAATAAATTTAAATGAAGTTTTCAATACTGCGACATTTAGTGACCTCAATATAGTGCCACCGCACTAATAATTATTATTCACTGTTATATTTTGTACCTAAACTGTACGTACCTGCACTACGTAAGCTGGTGATCTCTATCTTGCTACCAACATTTACCTACGTACCTACCTTCGCAGTTTTCACAGCTAAATCTGAAATGGGCTGCCAATATTTTGTTTAGATGGACGGACTCCTACTATCTTCGTTATGTTCAAGTTTCAACCGATAGACGTTCACAACGGGATATAATATTAGGTATATAGGATAGATATCTTGCAGGGCTTTCCACAGGCTGCGGACAGCGGTCTAGCTAGTGCCACGTGCCGTCTGAATCCAGCAGCTCCCTGCAACTCGGTTGATGTCAAATACGACCCACGTAGTTGGGGGTCTGCAATTATCAAAAATCTTTCCAAATTCCCAA
This sequence comes from Erebia epiphron, assembly GCA_963932025.1. NCBI lineage: Eukaryota > Metazoa > Arthropoda > Insecta > Lepidoptera > Nymphalidae > Erebia > Erebia epiphron. Next base: position 18,747,408 of record OZ009952.1, on the reverse strand, counting down.
GAATTGGCGCAATTCCCAAGAAATCCTAAGTTTGACATGATTAAGTTTCCTATTTAGTTTCCTATTTTTCTTTACATAACCTACCAACTTTTGTTGCCTGAAAACATCTCATAAGATCCCATGTTTATTTAATGTATTATACCAGCGATCTCCGTCTTCATTTCCAGTATTGTCACGAATTTGTTATTGTCCGTGATAATAGCCTCCGGTGCATGGGGACAGGTCGTGTTTGGTTTACTGAGTAACTTAGCTTTGTAATAATTTGGTCCCTAATTTGTTAATTTTGTTTTCATTATTATTCCCCGAATATTGAAAAATTTCTTCATGACAATCATACCTACCGAGCACGCGTCTCCTCTCAGAACGAGAAGAGCGTGCACAGGGATTAGAACCCAGTCTTACGCTGCCTGAGACCTATAGAGTATACTTTGACTTTGTTCAGGTTTTACTTAGAGTTAAAACGGGCTAGACTTATGCGCGTACTGCGTATCATAAATATGTCTCATTTTAACTCAGTCTTAAGTTAGAGCTAAGTCTAAGTATGATCTATAGATCTCATACTTAGCCACTAGGCTATGAATGGCCACGAATTCGTCCGCGCGGATATGGAAATGCAAATATATCTGAGTAGGTACAGACACCTAGGTTATGAGTACTAATATAAGTATAATTGAAAATATTGCTTATCGACAACGTTTACTATCGTTGTTTCGAGTAGTTTACCTAATCCATAACATTACGAGATTTATCACGAAAAGCAGAAATAATTGAAAAACATGATGATGGTTTCAATATCACATTTAATTTCTTAATCATTTAACAAAAAATAAAATAAAGTAAGTAATTAAGTACAGGTATGTACAATTGCAGTTAAATTATACTTAAATAAGGGACCGAAATATTCATTAAGAATATCTTTTTTTGTCAACAAAACATTCTCTACATCTAAACAAATACATATTCTAACCCACAGACCATATAGTGTTCCAACCGAATTGTAGATATTATTATGCTACTCGTAGCTAGATTTTATGCTCACGCTACGCGGTGACAGATAAAGGTAGATAAATAAAATTACAAAACGCAAAACTTTATCGTCTGTTTCCCACTAAGCTTACGTTATTAAGATAGGAAAAGATATTATTAATCTTAACTAATCTAACACCAATATTTATAAGTACGTCGCTCAGTGATGACTATTACACTGCCTGCAATCAGGGGCGCAAGAAGGCGGGGTGTGTGGATGTTGTAAGGGCAATAGCAACGGTGCAGACAGCGCAGGCAACGCTGGTAAAGGCACCAGCCACTCAGACCCGCACACTCGACCCATAACTAGCGTCGGTAACAGGGGAGCTCTGGGCCCTACTGGACGAAATGCAGACCAGCGTGACTCGAACTCTTCGGTACTGGAAATGGAGGTTTCAAATCTGGAACTGCTTGAACCGATGCTTGAATTTGATTTGTCACGTTGAGCCTGTAAAAAACGATATGCCTACGTAAAGACCATCGAAATAGAATAAAATAAAACAAGCTTTGAACTTTGAAATCATTGCTTGATATTATACTTTGTATCGCACTTATTGGGTGCAAGTACCTTTTACAAAAAAGGTCCACCTATAAATCCCAAGATGAGGCCATTTTTAAAAATCTTTAAATAAAGAACTATAGGATAAAAAAGAATTATAATAATACTAGTAGGGCGCGTGGCTGCGTGGCCCGCTAAAGCGGACCACGTAGTAGACCGTGCGACCCACTGTCTACTTACTTGCTCTCCTTCTATCCTAGTGTTTACTGCCTACGTGTTCTGAAGTAAACAACACACTGCTATGCTAGCGAGCACAGTGGAAGCGCCAGCGTGCCAAGCGTCCGACAGACGTAAAAAAATTCTCATAAGAAAACATAAAACAGAGACCCCCTAAGAATCTAAAAGGGCCTTTAAATGTAACTTTCCAGACATGCATACAGTGTAAGAGACCGTTGAAGTAAAAACACAAAGAAACCTTCCGTAGTTGATTAATATCAGTATTATACCGCTGGCGATCTGGTACCTTTGGGTGCCATGGAACTTCGCCATCTTGGCTTTCTTAACGGCAAACCGACAATTCTTCCATACAGAACAAATCTTGAAAAAAAAACCATATCAAAGTCATGCATATTTCCTACTTCCACTCTTCCATCTAGTATACTTTCTGAAATAGACACCTATGAAATATTGGCCGTGCTCCTCACCCATCATTCAAACCCTCGATCATCATGGCTCTCCTAAGGTATATTTTTTTCTCAGAAAAATTTTGGAGGAAGTTCTTCTTTAAAAACAAATTTTGAAAAGGAACCGCATCAAAGTCTTGCATAGTTCCAAACTAAATTGTAGCCCCTTCAATATTCGCCATACATTTTCTATGCGAAAATAAATTACGCCATCTTGAATTTTTTTCCTGTTCATCAAGTAGACCTTCATGTCTTGATCATCTTTTGCCAAGAAACCACTCTTCCATCTTTTATACTCTCCGAGATAGACACTGACGAAATTTGTATGGCGGACATCTTAAATCCGCCATTTTGAATTTTTTTCAGCTCACTGTCAATTGGATGAAGTTTCGAGTGACATTTGGTCGAGCACCCCCACCTATCTTCAATACCCTGGCTGTGCTCTTCTGCTGATGATTGAGGGTTTCGAAGACATCCGTCGAAACCCTCAATCATCAGCTCTCTCCGTATTTTTCCTCCGAATGAATTTTTGTTTTCTATACGAAACGATAAGTAAAAAAAAAATTTTTCATACATAATTTTACAGGAGAGGTGATCAATCAGTCAGTCAGCACGAGTAGCTATATATATGTCACCGTAAGATTGTAATCTAACGCTTTTTAAGCTATTGCATAGCTTCTATCGCGGGCCTTGAGCGTGGAGACCGAATCCAGAAATTCCGTAACGAAAAAAAACATAACACTTTGGTTGCTATGACTACTTGTGTTGTTGACTTCAAGTTGTTGAAAATAAAAAGACTATTTTTATGAAAAGATGATTTTGGTTGTTATGACTACTTGTGTTGTTGACTTCAAGTTGTTGAAAATATAAAGGCGAAATAATTTTAAAGAATTATGTTTTCAATAGTCCGGGTGTCCAAGGGGAATCAAAAAACCTTTTATGGTCATAGCAACCAAAATCATCTTTTCATAAAAATATTTCGCCTTTATATTTTCAACAACTTGAAGTCAACAACACAAGTAAGTAGTCATAGCAAGTTGATAAAAAATGCTATGCAATAGCTTTACCGCGGCAGTCTCCGAGTGCCACACGTCTTTTTTTTCGATAGATTGTAAACAGTCGAAAGATTGTGAACCGTTCAATGTTTTATGTGTCAATTTTTGAAATATTCATTGTATTTACGTTTTCTTGTCTCTTTCTTGTAGGTTAGGTTAGGGACTAGGGTTCGACATAAATAATCAAGTAGTGCCCGGCCGCAGGCATAGTTACCTTGACATATATATTAATATTTATGATTCTGGTAGGTAAAAAGACAGATAAATTCTTTACATAGGCAGATAAATTCTTTAGACAGGGGCCTCCCTGTCTAAAGAATTTATAGGAAGCAAGGAATATAATATTATAAGGAGGAAATAACCTAATAATTAGGTACTTTTTTACATAATAAGTAAGTAGGTCTACCACAGAATATTGCTCTCTACGTCATAGTGTTTGGAATGCAACAAACCTTGGATGCTACAGATCACTACAAATCCCAATAAAATCTGAATACAAGTTTACGACATCGACCATCGTTAAAAGCGATTGAGTACCTACCTACTAATTAAGCCATAAAGAATATTGTACATATAAACAAACTGCCTCGTTGGTCTAGTGGTTAGCATGTTTGACTGCGGCTGACGAGGTCCCGGGTTCGAGTCCCGGGTCGGGCCATAATAAGTGTTGGGATTTTCTGACTAGAAATTCTCAGTACTAGCCCCCTAGTTATTATTTTGTGCCCCGAGGTAGAAAGTTGAAGGTGTTTCACCCCCGTGCCTCGGAGAGCACGTTAAGCGTCCGTCCCGTCCCGGTTATTTTCACTAATATGATAACCCGCATTGGAGCAGCGTGGTGAGTCTAAGCTCTAATTCCCTCTCTCCTATGAGTGTGGAGGCCTGTGCCAGTGGTAGTGGTGGTGGAAACAAACACTTGTTGGATGTGAGTATAATATTAGGAGGTTCTTTACATTAATAGCATTGCAATGCTCGACGGCGCGCAGCAGGTCGTGGTTACAGCGTCGCAGCACCAGCTCCAGGACGGAGCGCTTCTTGCCCGGGAACAGCTTCCTCAGCATCTCCAGCCCCGCGGAGCTGACGCTGCCACTTTCCTCATTCACCCCTGTACTGGATTAGAAGACATAATGTAGACAATGCTCACTTTATGATTCAACTATGTAAGGTCTATGTATTAAGTGATCTTAATTAGGATATTATCTGTGGTATTGTTCTCTTTCTTTGCCTCGACTGCCCAAAATGGGAATGTTTAAAATATTAGTGTTTTTAATAATAAAAACAAAATCTAGTTTTTAGTAGTACATCTTGCTTGTTTCTTTTCGAATCCTTCAGAAGATAAATTTTGATTAACTACTCCTATAGGATTTCCAAAATTTTGCTTGGAAAGTTATGATGTATCTTGTAGCTGTGCTTGCAGCCGATGACGGAATGTGGTAACCTGTGGATTGGTAAGTATCTACTGGGCTAGCGCATCCCATCATCATTCGATCTTGTTTTAAAGAGGAAAGTTCCTCACTGTAGTAGTGACTAGAGAATTACATTGAAAATATAATTACCTAAGTAAGTACCTACCTGACATAAGTAAATTAAGTATTTAAACTAAAGATTTCGGAGCAAAATCCCAACAAGAATATAAATTAGAAATATTTATATTCTTAGTGAATACTAGATGATGCCCATTGTCCGCGACTTCGTTCCCGTGGATTAAGATTTTCCCGCGGTAATGTACCAAATTTCATCAAAATGGGTTGAATGGGTGGGCCGTTAAGTTAAACGTAGCAGACAGACAGATAAACAGACACACTTTCGCATATGACTAAGTGAATGAGTCTAGTGAATGAATTTATAATATTACTAAGTATGGATTTTTAGGGTTCCGTACCCAAAGGGTAAAAACGGGACTCTATTACTAAGACTCCGCTGTCTGTCTGTCTGTCTGTCTGTCTGTCTGTCTGTCTGTCTGTCTGTCTGTCTGTCTCCAGGCTGTATCTCATAGACCGTGATAGCTAGAAAGCTGAAATTTTCACAAATGATGTATTTCCGTTGCCGCTATAACAACAAATACTAAAAATTAAAAAAATATATATATATTAAGGGGACCCCCCTTAATATATATATTTTTTTAATACAATAAACGTGTTTTTTTCGTATTTTTTTGCTCAATATTAAAAACGGTAACAGGTAGACGGTTCAAATTTTCACAGAATATTAACTTGTATATTACCTTTCAAAATAAATAATTAAATATCAATAAAGTAAATATTAAAGGGGGGCTCCCATACAACAAACGTAATTTTTTGATATTAACAGTAAACCTCTACAAACAAAGTTAGTTTTGCGGTTCATTAACAAAGGTAATTATACCTACTTCTTGAGTACGGAACCCTCGGTGCGCGAGTCCGATTGGCCGATCGCACTTGGCCGATTTTTTTACTCTATTTTATACACTTACCACGCTCTAGACGCAATGCTAGCGATAGCGGTGCCTGCGGAATCAGGGGGTGCACTGCAGCAATCAGGAAGAGAATCGCTCGTCTCGCTATCGATGTGTATTGGCTGAAAATAACACTTACACTAATTAATCAGCTTTAACAAGAGAAGGATTTGACAGAAGAAAAGTAAACGTAGCAATTTCCCGAGATACGATAAGCAGTAGATAAATTTGGTGTCACGAAAGGAATCCCCTTGCGCTGTAGTCGCAACTCGCATGTTTATGCAATTTTTGTATGTAAAATGTATGTATTAGTTCCAATAATCGCCGCGGGACCATTTTCGTGACACGGACTCTAGGAGACATCATTGGCAAGATAATATTGGCAAGTTGTCGCACGTTTAATGTTTATTTCTTGGCATGATAAACTATTACATTTGTACTACCTCAGGAGTAGGACTCATGGCACAATAAACTCTTTTATTTGTTCGAGCCGGAACGTTATCGTGTAAACTCACAGAATGATCGTCTGCAGCAGAGTCTGGTTCGGGTCCGGGGCTGGGACAGGGCCCGGTGACCCGCATGCCATAGATCCGGCCCGGCGGCAACGACTCCAGCGCAGTTCCGCTCTGTACGGACGCTAAATGCAATGCTATCTTGTCTTCGGCAGCTTGTTGTCTTTTCAAGGCGACCTGATTTCAAAATTGTTACTAAACTTTAAGTACCTTTGTAACCTCTACCTAATTATTTAATACTAGCTAATACCCGCGACTTCGTCCGCGTGGGTTGAGGTTTTTCGGTTCCCGCGGGAACTCTTTAATTTTCCGGGATAAAAAGTAGCCTATGTGTTATTTCAGACTATAATCTATCTCGCTGCCAAATATTTGATGATTCCCGCGACTTAGTCCGCTTGGACCAAATTTTTTCGATTCCCGCGGGAACTCTTAAATTTTCCGGGATAAAAAGTAGCCTATTTCCTTCCCCGGGATATACAACCTACCCCTGTACCAAATTTCATTAAAATCGGTTGAACAGATAATTTTTTTGATTCCCACGGGAACCTTTGAATTTTCCGGGATAAAAAGTAGCCTATGTTATTTCTAATACCTCCAAGAATATGTGTACAAAGTTTCATGATGATCGGTTGAGTAGTTTTGCGAGTCACGAGTTTGTGCGCGTGGATTGTTTTATTTATTCCCGCGAGAACTCTTGAATTTTCCTTTCCCGGGATACAACCTATTCCTATAAACTCGGAAGTTACAAGGGTTCTGATAGACGGACGGACAGACGGACAATGTGCAAATTCGCCCAAGTAAGTTGACCTAAAGACCTCGAGCCGCTTCACTCGGTCAAATATATTAATTTCATTTGCAGAGCTCAGTACATCCTTACTTAATATTATAAATGGGAAAGTGAGTTTGTTTGTATGTTTGTTCCGCTTTCACGCCGTAACTACTGAACCGATTGCTTTGAAATTTTGCAGACGTAAAGTTAGAAGTCCGGATTAAATAATAGGGTACTTTTTATCCCGGAAAATTAAAAAGTTCCCGCGGGAACTAAAACTCCTCAATCCACGCGGACGAAGTCGCGGGTATCAGCTAGTATAGCCATAAGTAATAGGTACTAGGTAACTCAAGTCGTTGACCCTCAGACATTGAGTGATCGGTAAACTGATATACTTATATAAATTAATTTAGCAGAAAATCAATGACAAACAGACAAATGTTTGTGTTTGGTAAGCGGTCACCCAGGGGACTTCAGTCGGCACCATCCTACCCGGGGCGTTCGGCGCTTCATTGGAAACGAAAACAAAACTCGATCCCTACAAATCAAATTGGGACTGCAATAGAATACGTAAATCTTATCAAATACTAGATGATGCCCGCGACTTCGTCCGCGTGAATTGATGTTTTTTTAAGATTTAAACTATCCTATCTCCAAGTTGGATCGAACTGCACATGGTGTGCGAATTTTATTATAATCGGTTAAGTGGTTTAGGAGTCCATTGAGGACAAACATTGTGACACGAGATTTATATATATTAAGATAAAGCAAGAAAAATACGTGATTTCGTTGACATTACTTAGGTACTTAAAATAAAAAAATCTAGGTAGGTAAGTATATCAATATTATAAACGCGAAAGTTTGGATGGATGGACTCAATCACGCCATAACGGATGTTCGGATCTGGATTAAATTTGGCACAGAGATACTGTCTGGAGTCTGGAGTAACTTTTATCCCGGAAAAACCTAAATCCAAGCGGACGAAGTCGCGGGCATCAGCTAATAATAATGTTAGGTTTTGCAACTCATAAAAATGTTTTATCCAATTTTAATCAGATTAAACGCAGCTTCTACGTTTTCAAAAAGAAATACCTATCACACAGATTCCGGTTGAAAGTGGTAGGACATCGACAGCGATGCATTACTGAACAAACCGATCGATGCTCATCCGGCGTCTACCGTAAACACGTGCCACTTGTTTAAATAAACCCCGACACCACATTAGCAGGGCTCGATTACACTACATTAAAACACATTAACGCTTACGTTGCATGTTATTCCTGAGTTAGGTAAGGTACCTATTCGTTAAGTACCTACATAATCCCAGAAAAAACAATATTATAATGTGAAATAATAATGTGGCCAACTTCCTGTCAAATATATTAGCCAATTTTGGATTCAAAATGTCGCCAAGCCAACAAAAGCCTAGCAAAGAACTTGGTCATAATTTTGATTCCAGTACTATATTGGCCAATCGCAGAGTAGGGTTCCGTATAGACTAAGAGATAGCTGTACTTTTGGTAACGATCGCTAGGAAGGCTGATTCAGTATTGCAGTAGTTGGTCGTGTGAAGGATAATATTCTTGACCATTAAGGCTATTATTTATTATTAGTTAGTTAGTTAGTTTATTAGTTATTATTTTCGGTTATTACTCGTAAACTTGTAAAGTTTACTTAGCTGTGATAGTTTTCCTTTTAACTTCGTAATATAGGTTAAAGGTTTACTACTTTCATGAATTTTTAGGGTTCCGTGCCTCAAAAGGAAAAAACCCTCATAGGATCACTTTGTTGTCCGTCCGTCTGTGTGTCAAGACCCTTATTCTCATGAACGCATGGAGGTAGCAAGCTGAAATTTATATCAAATACTCAGGTTTACTGTCCCTTGAAGCTGTGAAAAAATCAAACTTCTAAGCCAACGCAATCAAAAGATACAGCCGTTTATGACAAATTTTCGACACTCGCAAGGGAATCAAAACCTACAGGGTACTTCCCGTTTATAATATTAGTAAGATATTTGTATGCTCATGCCAAATTACAGTTTTCTAGTAGGTAGATAATAGATACTAACTATTAACAGTCTTTGAACTAAGCCGCGGACGGACAGACGGACCATGGTGAAACTATAAAGGTTCCTTGTTGAATACGGAAGTACGGAACCTAAAAATCATTAAGATTGGCTTTCGCAAAAATAGGTAGGTTGAGAGAAAGTGAGCAGAGAGCAGAGTAAAAGAATCAATCATTTTACAGTCTACACTGTAGACTGTAAAATGATACTGTACGAATTACTGTAGACTCTACAGTAATTCGTACGGCCGATTCTACTGAATTGAGCCAACAAGCAACGACGGCCAGACTGAAGCACTGGGACTAGTCTGGTTTCTTTCTTTTGTTGTCTTGTTTTTATGGGACAGCGAACCCGCGGCGCGGAAATTAGCAGCAAGACCCCGAACAGTTGCGCGAAATGAAGTTAGCATTCATATTATCAGCATCCAGATGCCTAACAGCTAACTAGGTAAGTTACTGAACTTCAGGGACGAAGCAACTACATATTAAAGAATATAAACCAGAGAGCCTAAATTTTCTTTAATTTTCTACAAACTGTGTCTTACTGAAAATATTTCAACCTGACTAGGTGTTATGGAGAATTTTTCACACCCGCCCATCGTCCATAGTCCGCCACTGCTGACATAAGGACCTATTATGTACCTACCTCAACATTTTCATAGACCGTAAAGATCCACAAAACCCCGTTTTGTAGCTATATTATTTAGCATCGGTATACTTCTCACCATAAATATATCCTATCCATACTTCCGTACTAATATTATACATGCGACAGCGAAAGTGTGTCTGTCTGTCGGTTAGGTACGCTTTCACGGCCCATCTTTTCAACCGATTTTGGCGTGGTACAGAGTTACAGACATAGGTTTATCCCGGGGATGGACATAGGCTAGGCTTGTTTCGCAGGAAATTACAGAGTTAGGTACCTACTTAACGCGGAATAAAAAAAACGTTAATCCAGGCGAACGAAGTCGCTGATGTATCCTCTACTTACCTAGATTATAAATAAAAATAAATAAGACCTACTAGCACAGAGTTACTAGTCAGGTCTCAATTCTCTAAAATAAATAAAAGAGAATGGTCTATATCTCACCTGAGCAGCCATTATCCTCTGCCGTTCTTTAATCAGTCCACATTTAGGGCACTGACAGTCTCGATATGCGCAGGCTTTTTTGTGACCGCGAAGACTCGAAATAAGACCGTGGTTTCTACACCGAGCGCACTTCGGGACCCTAGCCCGCCCGTTATTCATTATGTTAGATACAGTTGTACTTGAGTTTAAATCCTCCTCGCTGTAACTCCTTTCTAATTATACCTAATTGAACTAAACAACAAGAACAGGTAGGTACCAGCCCTATAAGCGATTACGCTTTTCAGCCAAAACGCTGATAACATAAGAGTTCACTCATTAAAAAACTTCAATAATCCAGAGTTCGGTACTTTTGTGATTTACATTATAACAGTCTACAAAGAAAAACTATCATAGTATCTCAAAATATAATTAACAATTTCGTCCACCCACACAACACTCCACCCTGAAACTATCCAAAGCTCGAGTGTTTATTTCGAAACACTAAGACGGTAGGCGTTGCTACATTGGTTTGTATCCATAGCGTGTAAACCTCAACTCCATAGCATAGGAGATAAAGTCAAGTTCCTGAAATCATTCCAGCATCCCGTTTATCCCAATCCGCCCCCGCACGGATTTCGACCAATCACAGTGCGCTATACACGCTATTGGTTACAATTGGAGTCGGAAAAACAACGGAAACTGTTCAGTGTAGCTCTTGGCTTGTATTTCAGTTGTAAAAGCAACAAAAAATTAACCACGATGTTCTTTATTTATCGATGCCGTGTTTACTTTAGTATCGCCTTTCCAAATCTACTTCTATACTCTATAGGTACATACTTATACTTAGAATGACTTGCCCTGACTGACTGATCGATCAAGTTTGTTGCCCCAGTTTGTAGGCTGTAAAATAGACTGTCCTAGTCCCTGCCTGCCCTTCTGCCTATTCGTAACAAATTCTGTAGATTTGGTAGGTAATATTTGGGCTTAACAGTCTGAGGTGAATTTTTTTTTGTAAGTAGGTAAGTAAACGTTTTATGATTTTTAGAAATTCCATTGAATTAATATCTTTTGATTTTGACTGTAAATCCGCCTACCCCTCCCCTCACAACAGTAAATAGAGCAATCGTATAGCTAGCTCTAATATGTAATAGTTAATTTTCATAGTGGCTCTGGCCTGGTGACACGTGTCGGTGCCTCAAACAAAATATCGAATTGATTTTTTAACCCCGTCGGAACTCTTTGATTTCCGGGATAAAAAAGCTTAGCATATTAAATTATCCTTCAACTGAATGCAAGCTCTGTACCAAATTTCGCCAAAATCGGTTGAACAGATGGGCCGTGAAAACGTAGCAGATAGACAGACAGACACACTTTAGCATTTACAATAATAGTATTTTATATTAATCATATGTCTATATGAGTAGGTAGCATACAGACTACGCATTATGGTAGGTACCCTGCAATTGGGTATTTGACAACAATTCAACTAAGTAAATAATTATTTTTTAGTGATCTTACTACTATTATAAATGCGAAAGTTTTGGATGGATATATGGATGTATGTATGGATGTACCTATGGTTGGATGTATGGATGTGTGTTACTCAATCACGCCCCAACGGCTGAACGGATCTGGCTGAAATTTTTCACAGAGATAGAATATAGTCTGGAACCGCGGTTACTTTAATCTAGATTGTTTAAAATGGTTATTCAACACAAAACTGTCAGGGAACGTGCATATTACGACTTTTGGGAGATCCTCTATGTAATAACTAGCGAATGCCCGCGACTTCGTTTGCGTGGTTCATGGTTTTTTAATTCCCGCGGGAACTCTTCAATTTTCCGGGATAAAAAGTAGCCTATGTCCTTCCCTGGGATGTAACCTATCTCTGTACCAAATTTCATTAAAATCGGTTGAGTAGTTGGGCCGTGAAAGCGTAGCAGACAGACAGACAGACACACTTTCGCATTTATAATATTACGAGTAGTATGGATAAATAATATGAGAAGGGTTCAGCCGTAGTCCACCGTGCTGGCCAAAGGCGGATTTACAGACTTCACATGCCTTTGAATTTTTATGAAGAACTCTTGGACATACCTACAGATATAATATCCACATGATGGTTTCCTTCACCGTTATACCAAGTGATACTAATTGCTTATAATGCACGTGATTCAGAAAAGTTGAAAGTGTGTGCCTGACATAAAGTTGCTACTTAAGGTACCCGATTTCCTGAGGCGGAAATCGGGTTATGTAGGATTTTTACCCAAGTACTTAAACCCCCTCGGCGCACATTTTTTGTAAGGTACTAGCGGACGCCCGCGACTTCGTTCGCGTGGCATAAGTTTTTTAATTCCCATAGGCATTCCTTAATTTTCCGGGATAAAAAGAACCCGTTTATCGATCCCTTGCTCTGTTTCGGCGTGATTGGCTATTTAACTTCCTTTGGGATGGAATTTATAAAAACTGTGAATTATGTATTTCATAATTTATACCGGTAGTCCAAATATCAAGTTTCATGGCAATAACTTGAAAAACGCCGGCCTTTTACACCGCCTTACAACCCTTATTTTACCAGTTGGGAGTAGAATTTTGAAAACCGTTACACACTTGCTTCTTTATATTATACCGAAAGCCAAAATACCAAGTTTCGTTCTTATAACTTGAGAAATATCTTGAGAAATGAAGGACTTTCATATAAACTTTCAACCCCTATTTCACCCCTTCGGGGATAGAATTTTCAAAAACTGTGAAACATGTATTTCTTTATATTTTTTACCGATAGCCCATATACCAAGTTTCATGGATATAACTTGAGAAATGACGGACTTTCATACAAACTTTCAACCCCTATTTCACCCCCTTAGGGGTGGAATTTTTAAAAATCCTTCCTTAGTGAGCGCCTGCGTCACAAAAGGAAGCTGCTGTCAAAATTTCAAGTCTCTAACCCTAGTTGGTTTAGGCTGTGCGTTGATATATAAGTCAGTCAGTCAGGACTTTGAATTTTATACATATACCTATAGATTAAAATCACTTGAAAAGTCTCGGCTTCGTCTCGTCCTTCCAATACTACTCAGCCGTGAGTTGCTTTTATCCGGCCTGAGCAGTAATGTACTCTCTCTTCAGAACTCTGAAGTTATAAAGCTCTGACAGAGAGACATCTTTTGCTTCACTTGGTCATTATAGAATGATTATTTAAGTAATCGTTCATCATAAGGGACATAATAGTACCTAGATTGTATTATAAGGGAGCAAAATAATATTTTTACGGCGAGGGCCCTTTTTTGAATCCAGAGCGAAGTGAAGGATTCTAGAGTAGAATCGCCCGAGCGTAGCGAGGGATTTTTTAGTAGAATCCTGAACTTAACGAGGGATTCAAAGTGCGTCGCCCGAGCCAAAAAAAATTGCGCCTGAGTGATACACTCTACTTTTCATCACCCTCTATGAGAAAATAAAACTACAAATCCATCAAACATCCTCTTCAGATACGCTATTAACTTCGAATATGTGTCCAGTTTTACGTCGTTACTAGAACCGTGATTTTAGCATTGAATAAGTACCTACTCCAAAAAGTGGAAGGTTGTTTAGTTTTGGCTAAGTACTGGAAGTAGGCCAAAACACAGATTCTGAACAATTCTTGGCGCCTCTTGCATTTCTCCATTCAATAAAATTACCATAGGCTTTCATATATTTCTCCCGGGATTTTGCAAGTAATAGATCACATTTCTTGCGTCAGTTCTAAATTCTAATACTTTCAGCAGGGCGACCGCGTATCTTTTGCATCTATCATTGATATATCACAATCACCTCTGATTGGTTAACACTCTTCCACTATTGGACGAAATCCATTGACGCAGCAAGAATACCATAAATTCTTAATTCAGCCAATCGGAGGTGATTGCGATGTATCAATGATTGATGCAAAAGGGTCGCCTTGCTAAAGTTAATTCTATACTTTCACTGCCATTTGAAAAACTCATTTCTCAAAATAAAACCATGAATTTTTAACAATCCGTGAAAATTAACGAAAACGCGGCCTGTAGTTCGCGCATTTTTAATTTGGTTTCCTTATTTTTTTTATTAAAAAAAAGGAAACCAAATAAAAGCCGGCGGCGCGACTATGGGCCGTCGTACCATTCAGTCTCTATTCGAACAATATTTGCGTTCGATTTCTTTAGCGCTGAACACTATGTTCCAAATTCAAAAAGTGCGCGGAAAAGATAATTGCGGCGCACTTTTTGAAATAAAGAGGATTAAAAGCTCATTTCTGCCCGCTAAAAGTTCCTTGTAGAAAACACCACCTTTGGGCGCACTTAAAGGCGAACCAAGTCGTCCTTTTCGAATAGATGGGATGAAAAACTCATTTCTGCCCGCTAAAAGTTTCTTATAGAAAACACCACCTTTGGGTGCACTTAAAGACGAACCAAGTTGTCCTTTTCGAATAGATGGGTTGAAAAAATACAAACATAGGTATTATAATAACTTAATCTTCATTTTTTTTTATGTACTTACTGATGAAAAATTTCTTAAAAAATCCTTACAATTACATGTTCCCAGATATTATAGGAAGTATATCTTATTAAATAACAGTGATAGATTAGGTAATGTACATTGCACAGTGGTGTGCACCGGTTTTGAAGCTGGGGTAGGCATTAGTTGGTCAGAATACCCATTTATTAGCTGTTTTGATGAAAATGAGCATTGACGAATTTCCATTCGGGTAAGCATTGCTTTTATGCCTCTATGAAATGCACGCCACTGACATTGCATAATATGATCAATTTTGTTTCTAAATAAGTCAATATTTAAAAATATCATTTGCTTTTCTTTTTCTCATGTTGTTTTGCTGCCTTCTTTTTCATGATCTGAATTCTCTTATCAGCTGATATTATATTAATGTTTGGGGTCACAACTTTTGAAGGTGATGAGGAAGATGAACTGCTTGAAGATATTTTAACAGGTGTTGTAGATCCTGATAATTGAGTAGGTGATTTTGATGCTGATGATTTACTTGAGTAGCCTTGAGCAAATCCTTGAGATGAGAGACATGAAGCACATTGCCAGCCAGATGCCATGTCATTATCACTTATGACTGGTTTGTGACAATCCTGTAAAGAGAAAATTTTAATGAAATAGACATTAATTATGTTTTCATTCATACTTCTATCCTAATATTATAAATGCAAAAGTTTGGACAGATGGATGTTTGTTTCTCAATCACGCCAGAACAGCTGAACGGATCTGGATGAAATGTGGCACAGAGATAGATTATTTAGTCTGGAATAACACATTATTAGGTTACACTTTATCCCAGAAAATTCAAGAGTTCCTGTGGGAACCAAAAAACCAATAGACCTTAGATTAGCTGATTACAGTTGCCAGTTGCCTGGGTTGTTCTTAATTTTTCAACCCGAAATGAAGAGGGAATAACTAGTAAGTAACACTTATTGCATGTATATTGAGTTAATCTTATTAACTCTCATTTATTGCATGACAATTTGATGCACTTGCTTTGTCAGGTAGGTTAATAACTGACAATGCAAGCAAATATTGTAAAGTAATAAATTAAAACATGAATACCTGGTGATACAATGCGTGACAAGCATCACACTCAACCAAACGGTTTCCTGCCTGCACTGCTATTTGCCTACAAACAACGCATGTCAGGTCTTCCTGCAGAAAATCAAATTCAAGTTCGCCATCCATTACAGATCCATCGTCATTCTCTCTCTCAGGAATCTGTATTTGTTGAGGACTCTGCTGTGGAATAGCTACTGTCTTTGCATTACTTGAACTCTTCTCGTGCTTATGTTTCGAGCGCGACGGCGACTCCATCTTCTCTTCATTCAAGTATTTCTTCGGCAAAACATTGCCCAGCGTCTTCGAGTTCCCATAAGTCTGTCTTATCATATCGTCAAGAGTTAAACGCAATTGTTCCGTGGAGTCGGATGCGCTTGAATGTAAATATTTCAAGCATAATTTTATTGATGGATCAAAATCTATCGAAGACATTTCTCTTCTTGCAGAATATTTTAAGATATGGAAATTAAATAGGAAATTCCGAAAACACAGCTGTTGTATTATTCTAAGATTATTTTATGATACATAACCTCGAAGTTTTTATCTACACTTAAAATAGAATTATTTTAAGTTATAATTTCTTTTCAGTTTTACCACTTTGGTAAAAATTAAAAAATAATTTAACAAATATTTTATGTGCCCATAAGAGAGGTTAGATATTATAATCTCTCGGTAGAGAGTAGTTTATTCCTTGGATAAAATCATTATAATTTTGTATTTGCTGTTACTTGCAGGCTTCTGTGCTTGCAGGTTACTTGCAATAAAAAGTACTCTAGTCTGTGGTTACTTGCAAGTTGCAGAGGCCAGCAATATGTTACTTGTCTCTGGAGGTCAGCACAACAGGGCGTCCGCGTATCTTTTGCATCAATCTATGATGCATCGCAATCACCTCCGATTGGCTGAATTTATGGTATTCTTGCTGCGTCAATGGATTTCGTCCAATAGTGGAAGAGTATTAACCAATCAGAAGTGATTGCGATGTATCAATGATTGATGCAAAAGTTACGCGGTCGCCCTGCAGGCACCCCCCCTACGCCAGCCTGCGAATTTGGGATATTGAAATAAATAAAAATACTCTTAGATGTGTTTTTAATAGCACTTCTCAAAAATGTTTATTAATAAAAAGCACCCCCGTAGTTTATGAATAAAAAATTGGTAAATAAAGCGCATATAGAACGCGCTTAAAACGTGGATATCTCTTCAGATACTTACAATTCGGTACTTCTTATAATTAAAAAAAACTGCACCCTGCTTGAATCAAACTGCACCGTCGCTGAAGATCCATATAATGCAATATTAATTACAAAAAGATATTAAAACTCAAGGTATCAATCGCCGAACTTTACGGCGTCTTCGCGCATGCGCGGCGCTTTTGGGAGGTCTCTCTTTAGCGGCAACTTCACGCAGATTACCTTTGCAATATAAATATAGCTACAAAGGTTAACAAAACATTTTCCTTTCATAATTTATTAGTGAATAAAAATAAATAAATAAATTACAAAGTGTAACTTATCAACTCCGGTTCCACCTCTAGTGCCATTAGCCATACGACAACCTCCAAAGTAAAGCGCCGCGTAGTCCATCGAGAGACGGGGCTGATATGGCTCGAGCAGTGATCTGGTTTGATTCTATGGAGAAAACAATGCGAGACTCGCTTTGGAGGCCAATCTCGTGCTCATACTTTGTCAGGCGTTTGATTTTTTGGAGCACCGAGGACAGCACTGAATGGTCCATCGTTGCAGCGTTAGTCGACTCTGAAGCCAGGAAATCAAGGATGAAATTTCTGCCGCTGCTCAGACGATTGCATAAGCTATATTTATATTGCAAAGGTAATCAGCGTGAAGTTGCCGCTAAAGAGAGACCTCCCAAAAGCGCCGCGCATGCGCGAAGACGCCGTAAAGTTCGGCGATTGATACCTTGAGTTCTTTTTGCAATTAATATTGCACTAAATGGATCTTCAGCGACGGTGCAGTTTGATTCAAGCAGGGTGCAGTTTTTTTAAATTATAAGTAGTACCGAATTGTAAGTATCTGAAGAGATATCGACGTTTTAAGCGCGTTATATATGCGCGATATTTACCAATTTTTTATTCATAAACTACGGGGGTGCTTTTTAACTAATAAACATTTTTGAGAAGTGCTATTAAAAATACATCTATGCGTATTTTTATTTATTTCAATATTTCAAATTCGCAGGCTGGCGTAGGGGGGGTCCTGCAGGCCAGCTGGATGCCAGAGACAAGTAACTTAACTAAAAATCTTTGATTTTACGGATTTACGGATCTTACGGATTTTACATCACCGACCAGAAAAAGAAGTTATATAGGAGCATAAAATAGGTTACTTGTCTCAGACAGAGACGATAATTGCATAGAGTAAGAATAAAGCATAGAGAAGGCATTGTAATAATAATACCACAAGTGAGCGAAATGAGTCTATACGCAAATGCCAAGGAGTGATAGAGCGCGAAAATCTCATTCCTTGTCCTGCTCAGCGTATTACTTTTTTTTGTTTGACCTATATGCTATATGGCGGTCAAACAATCCTGTGTCGTTTTTGTTATTCGCCCATATTCGCACGAAATCAGAATTGAACAAAGTGGTAACTGTGCTCGTAGCTCAGGAAAAAAGTGATTTTAACTTAAAGACGATGGTGTATTTCTGTGTGTTAGGCTGCAAAAGCCGAACTGAACGTAAATACGAAAACATAACCTAAAATATGTAAGTTTACAATTTTGACCTTATTTTTACCTGATTGTTACAGATAAAAACAGGTTATATCTGTAAATACTCGCATGAATGCTACAAAGTATAGAAATAACAAAAAAGTACTTATTTAGCATTAAGAAAATAATCGAATTTTGTAGCATTAACCACCCAAGTTAATGTCAGCTTTGCTTTTAAATTAGAATTGAATTTTTAGAAAAGATAAAAGATTTTTAATTTATTAAATGTTTAATTAAGTTGATATTTGACTCATTCGATGTATTTCACTCGATTCGTTCTTTGGCGGGGATACGCCATATTGGAATAATTTGCATAAATTCGAATACTTTGACGTTTGAAAGTTAGTCTCCTGCCGGCAGACTCAGCGATTATTGAATACTTTTGTGTTTAGATCGCAATTTGATTAAGAGCTTAGCAGTAGCAACTGCAGTCTGATCAAATGATTATTTTATTGTTGTTGTAATGCTTTGGCCAAGTTTTATACTTTTGTTTACATTAAATCTCTCGTGAAACCACTACATATTGTGACCATTCGCTCGTGCACATTTTGAAGAGAGTACAAACATATTTTAAAAGTAAATTTAATAATTGTTTGCCCACTTCTGGAATTATGCTTACAAATTTCAGAAGTGGGATGTATCTCACGTTGCCTTGACTTCGCTTTGCCATCAGCATATTTGTTTTGTTAAATTTGAAAAGTACCGACATTAGAAATTTGTATCAGTTTGTGATAGTTTTGTTGATTGATAGGTGGCTGTGAAAAAGTAATTTTGAATGTTAGAAGCCACCTAGTTTCTTGCTGGTTCTTCTCGCTAGGATTGTGGCATTCCGAACCAGTGGTAGATTCGCTTTAAATTGTAAATAATGTGAAAGTACTCGTATTATTTATTCGAGATAAAAGTTTGGTGAGGTTAGTGCGTCTTTAACCTCAAAATATGTGAAAGTAAATAAGTGATTAAGATTTTGAAGAGTGCATTGAATGAGGTGAGTCGTTTCAGTTAATTGAGTGATAATTCATGAGTGTTGATAAAGACTAAAAGTTCAGCAGTTTAATAAGTGTTTAACGTATTATTTTAGCGGCCCAGGCATGACAGGCATAAATTCGAATACTTTGACGTTTGAAAGTAGTCTCCTGCCGGCAGACTCAGCGATTATTGAATACTTTTGTGTTTAAATTGCAATTTGATTAAGAGCTTAGCAGTAGCAACTGCAGTCTGATCAAATGATTATTTCATTGTTGTTGTGGCTTTGGCCAAGTTTTATACTTTTGTTTACATTAAATCTCTCGTGAAACCACTACACGTTGTGACCATTCGCTCGTGCACATTTTGAAGAGAGTACAAACATATTTTAAAATTTAATTTAATTATTCGCCCACTTCTGGAATTATGCTTACAAGAAGGTAAGTAAAATGATGCCAGGTTCCATTTTTGTATGTTCTCTGAAATTAGTCGGGTGACTCGCGTTATTATTATTATTACTTGCGTTGTGGGGATGCCAGCTGTATTATCAATAAAGGGAAAAAAGTGTCAATCTATATACGTA
The DNA here is from genome assembly GCA_963932025.1 of Erebia epiphron. Classification (NCBI taxonomy): domain Eukaryota; kingdom Metazoa; phylum Arthropoda; class Insecta; order Lepidoptera; family Nymphalidae; genus Erebia; species Erebia epiphron. The sequence goes on along the minus strand of OZ009952.1, from coordinate 18,727,450 downwards.
ATAAGAAATTTTATTCATTTACCAATTTACGATAGATATTTTTAATGAAAGTCATTGAAGAAGTTAAACACCCGTAACTATACTGTTTAATTTTCTCGATTCAAGACAAATCCATACGTGACAATGATGAATAGAGTCTACAGGACGAAAGAGGTGGGAGCCAAGCAAATATGCAAGCAGGTGTTCTGGGCATTTTGAGCAGCAATGCTTTCGCAAGACACAGAGCATGACATATCTGTATGAAAATTCAATACTAACGCTGCATACGCATGTAATTCACAATTCTATACGTTTTGTTCACTTATTGATTGATGCAGTTAATACTAACCTGTGATTTGTAAGATTGAAAATAAAAATACAGCGATGCCAATTCATAAGATTAATTATAATAATGCCTATCCAATGATTATAATAATGCCTATCCAATGATGGTACCACCCTTGCGATGAAGCTTTTGTATCATAAGCACACTTGATTGTTTTATGTCAGTTATTGATCAATACAAGTTTTATGGGTGACGCTGTTTTCAATTAGTTTATACCTACTTGTTATCCACTAAACTCGTGGACGGAGTATAAGACGTGGACTTGCTAGTAAAAGAATAATAATTATGAAAGTGAGAAGACGCTATATATATATATATATATATATATATATATATATATATATATATATATATATATATATATATATATTTATTCTGTACCTATAAGATCATTATATTCATAAATTAAACTAGTTATAATCTGTATATAATTTGTATTATTTCCCTTATTACAACACGCACTTAACTTATTTTAAGGGTGTCCGCTCTGGAAGTGAATTGAATTGTATGCAAAAGACGAAACATATTGATTAAAAATACATTCAATTTGAATTTCGTTTTCTTTTCTTGTTTTCACTTGTAGTAAAAAAATTGCGATAGTTTAAAATCATGTTAGTGCGTGTTTGACACTATCGACACTTATGTGAAGAATGAACACTATTAACAGTATTATTACGATGCTAAGTTGTGATTCATAAATAACTTTACATTACATTTCATGTTCAATTTAAATTTCTTACAATGAATTGTTAATTTTACTTTAGAAATTATATTTTGGCAACATTGAGTGTTGCAGGATGCAGAATTTATTTTGATTAATGCTAAGTAATTTAATCACCAATCGTAGCTTTTCAATATATAAACTGTAATCATGACAGCCAATCACAAAAATTCAGGAAAATGTTGATGGGTTGGTAACAAAAAATAATATAAAAGAAGCGAAAATGGCGTCAGGAGTTCAGTCAGTATTAAAATTTTGAGGGATTATTACAAGTGGATAAAGTGTATATTATTATTATTAATTGTTTTGGTGAAGAATAAGGGTGGATTACGACATTTAGCTGAGATAAGTATTAATCTAAATTGTAATTACTATTTAAAGAGGTTATGTTAGGTTATCTTTATCAATTTCTAAACAGTTGGGTTTTGGAATCATATTTTGAGACAGATCTTGTAGTGGAATTTATTAAAATCAATATAATTGTAATTGTTGTGTTGTGTTGACTGTTCAATAATTTTAAAAGAGCAACTATACCAGTTTCTTGCAGTTTCTTCTGTATAGAAATGACTTTCCGAAACTGTGGTAGATTCATTTAATGATGAATAGATTTAACATTGAGATTAATAATTGCAATTAAAATGTGATTCTAGCATACACAACATACTGGAATGAACAGAAATTAAAATCTATTCATGGTTATCTTTGTGTTTATTTTTAACCTACTAGCAGTGTGGTCTAATATCTTTGACATTTATTTGCCATACTCCCAACTAGTAATAAGCATTAGCAGTTTTCCCACAAAATATGATAAAATTGTATGTTGGCAATAATGGTTGTTATATAGATATTGTACATGTAGTTATATTGAAACTATCGCTTTCGCACTGTGTACGGTGACGACCCGTCTATCTTTCTTTGTCTACGCGATAATTGCAATCATTTCTGTGGTGACCACAGAGTTATCACAGATCGTAGGCTAGGTAATATGGGGTTGAGCTTTGTCACTTTGTGAGTATCCCTTTATAAATCTGTGGTATACTTACTCCTAAGGCCTTAAAGGACTTGTATCCAGGGCCGTAAAAAAAAAAAAAAAATGCTTACTCCTTACCAGAGTCCGTAAGTGGTCCTTACCACAGGTCCTTACTTACTCTATGAAGTCGATGGGTACATTTCCTACCGAATTCTTCTTTATAGCCGATCAATGAAATGAACATTTGCTGTCAAGTGTCATATGTCATTCAATAAACCAATACTTTCTGAGTTTCCAACGGTAAATCCAACGACGTTTTCGCCATTATTGTTTTGAGTTTTCCGCCTCATAAAACGTAGTGGTTATATTCTCTTTGATTGTTTTGATAATTCGTCAATAGCACACAGACACAGAGATTTGACTAGTTTTACTTTTACTTCCCGTCACGGTCAGTCGCTACCTTTGATGCAGTGAATCCCAATAAAAATAGCTTTAGGCACGACCCGGACCCCGGTGCTTCAAATCACAATACACAATGTGGTGTAAAACGATTCTTACAGTGTTTATGTTATTAATACATAACGGATGGATTAGATGCGATGGTCAAGTAGGTCCCGATCCTTGGGACTATGTGAGTGACACAAATTCAATGAAACACGATGATGGCAATATACCACCTGACCTTAAAAGTGTACCTACCAAAAAAGTGCAAATAAACAACATTGGGACAGGTGAATGGTTTTACAAACGAATTCTGGCAATTATATTAAAAGGAGGAATAATGAAGGTAGACATACTATCCACATCAATCCATACTTTATTGGTTTTTTATATCTTTGCTAAGTATCATTTTGTCATATCTCTGGGATCCTAATGTATCTGTATTGTGTGTCTGAATGTGTAATTTCTTCAAGATATGCCCTGCCCATTGCCACTTCAACTTCGCAACACATGATGTTCCCTCTACTTACTGCTACTAAATATATCTCAGATAAAATATTGGTTATGACTTTGGACAACATTAAAATGTAATTATTTTCTTGGTACACCCAGAAAAATGAAGATGGCAGTATTGATATTTCTTTGCAAATGAGATACAGCCCCGAGCGTTGGAATATACTGGACAATTATATTACTTCTAATACAGCACTCTCCGATGATATGTTCAGACGGTCCATGGGATATGTGGAAGAATCTATATACAAACCTTCAATAACTGAAAAAATTGTCATGGCATGGACTGAATATATACAATTTTATATGGTAGAGTATAAGGTAAGTTAAGAAAATAGTGAAAAAATAATACTCCAGTGTAATAGCAAGCCCTCATAAAGCAGGCTGGGTCTGTACACAGAAAATGAACATTTTCTGAAACACCTTGCATCTATGCTTATGCTTTGTCCAACGATTTATTTTACTTTTGGCATATGCACGTCTATGAAGTGTCATAATTATTGACAGGCAACCATCAACAAAAAAATGCATTACTCCATAGACGCATATCGTTTTTTCCAATAGTGAAGCGACGTGCCCTTTTATCCGATATTTCGTAACTCATATACTCATCTAGTAATTACGAGGACGACTTTTCTTTTTAAAATGTCACGGAGCTTCAACACTAGCTTTCTTGATAGTCCTCTAAGCATCATACATCTTTGGCGATGGATGGTTTCTATAACCTGACGGATTCATGTTCATTTACTGTACTGTTGTATATAAATGATTTATTTTAATACATACTTTAATATTCTTAGTCAATTGAACACTTGGGTATGTATAAAAAACAATAAAAAAATGTTGAGCAGAGGTAAATATCAATGTGTCAAATCAATTAAAACTTCTTCATAAAGAAAGTCGATTGTTATGAAAAATCGAATGAGTAACGCATTAGAACATCATTGACTCCATCTGCCAAAAGTAAAATAAATGATTGGACAGAGTTTAAATGTGAAAAAAATGTAAATATACAACAAAAATATAAATTTTATATCTGAAATAATTTTACATTATTTTTTCAGCTGTATATTGTTTGGACAACTAGTATTCTGGCAGTCATAGGATCAACAGTGTGGCTGATGCACCATATATCCCATAAACATATAATAATACTTATATTTGTTGGATTTTATGTGTATGAAGTTTTTGTGTCATATAAGGCAAGTATATCACTCAAATTGATAATGTTATTCACAGAGACACACTAGCTTTTACAATATAAGTATAATACTTAAGTACTCACTTTATTTTTATTTAAAAGTGATGGATATAATTACTCAAGTGAAAAAATATTAATTTGCAGGAGGCAGAAAAACAAGAACTAGACAGATTTATAACAGCAATGAATACATGCAAATGGCTAATATGGAGTTCTACATGTGAAGTACCACCACCTGATCCATTGATATTCTTAAAGCATATGAATCCACTCAAAATTGGTGTCAGAATGTTTAGTGTGGTTTTGACAGAACCCATGATAGCTATCAGTGAAACTGTAAAAACTATAACCCATGGAGTAACTGGTAAGATTTGCACAGCTATGTGGTCAATTGTGTTGTACACAATCTCTAAAGCAAAATAAAGTTGACAGGAATAAATCTTGTGCAGTGTGTGATAGCAATAAACTTACAGCTGTTATCATAATAGAGATGAGAGCTGTTCTACAGAATTAGCCACAATATCTTACTACTACTTTATACTAGGCAGCCACAGGTTCTAAAAATCCTGTGGGAACTATTCCACCATCATATGATTAAAGAACCTCTGAGAATATTGACAGTAATAAGTTAATTCATTTTGTTTTTGTTACAGGTGGATTATGGTTCCCTTTTGATAAAATTATGTATGGGATTTTGATAATAACCTTTAATGCGTTAATCATATTCTTATTACTAATGATAGTTTTTAATTTTATTTTAAATATTCCTTTTAATTTAAATCTCTTGGGCATACTAAGCATTGGATTGAAGCAACGAAAGAGATCTTTATCTAAAGCCTATCTAAGCAGTACCTCTACAGTACATAGAAAAGAAAGTACTGATAGAATCAGTGGAGAAACTTTATCAAGGCTGCTAGATGTTTTCTCAAAGGCCCTAAATACAACCCAATCTGCAAACATAGTAAGTGTAAGTAATGGTCCAAGTCAGACTTCTTTACCTGTAACATACAAGCCTAAGATGTCCAGATCTGCTAGTACAGGTCGCTTGCCTAACTTTGCAGGCAATGGAAACTGATCTAATACTAATAGCACTGAATAAGTTATAAGTCCAATAGGATATCTAATCATGTAATTGATAGCACAACACAATTTTATATTTTTATTAGACTTCAAGTCACTTTGATAACTGTTTTAGATTTTAGTTATGTATCAGCTTGTATCTTGTTTTGTACAAACCAATATATTGATGAAAAGATGAAATCTTGCAGAACCTATCTAATTTATCAGTAATCAAAAGATGGCGTACCGACACCAATAGAACATCTTTTCATCAATCACTTCAGCAAGAATGCTGAAGTGATTGTCTGAGATAACATGTTTTAGACATAGATTATTTTCATTAGCTGTAATATTTAATCTGTGATACTAATGTAATAATATAATAAAAAAAATTACAATGGTTACTACTACTCTAGTTTTTTAAGCTTTAAGTTTGCTTTGTAATGTCTTGTAAATAAACTCAAAATTCGTAATAATGTTTTTATTATTATTTTTGTGATGCTTAATGAAAAGTGTAATAAATAAGATTTGAAAACATTCAGTTCATAATACATAAGAAGCAAAATTTTATAAAAAAAAAAGGATAACAAGTACTGACCTGGGTAAGAAGCAAATTATCCACTAGGCAACATTTACAACGCGACATGTTTGTTGCACATGTTGATCGGCAACGAGCAACTTTAGTTGTCCAAGCAACGCGACATTGGCAAATTGTGCTGTGCTGGCACTAACAAAAGCCACACATCAAAGAACAACAACAACTTTAGTTGTCTGTCCATGCATGACCAGTCGTCGACATGTCGTCAAAGGAACTAGTGTTGATATTTCAGTTTATAGTTTTATCGAAAAAAGGAGGCGTCATGTCTGGAAAATTAGATGATCAACTGCTTACTGCATGTTGCACGGAAACAAACAACGCTGGAAACGTCGTTCTTGTTGAACGTCACGAGTTGCGCGTCAATTGTTGCCTGGTGGATACGAGGCTTAACTCTCGTTAAAAGTACCTACTTACAATCTAAAACGCTATTTGGTCAACAAACATTCGCAACCTCATAATAAATAACAGCATAACAAAACATCAATATATACAACTATTCCTATTCCATAGGGAACGATCGGAGCTTAACGTGTTACCTCGAACCAGGTTTTAACCGTCTCCCCTATCCGTCTACCCTACATAAATACTTACAATCAGATGGACTTATCACTATTTTGATGTAAATGCTAATTTTATTAAAAACAAGTATCGGAAATGTTTTTAAATATTATAAATAGATAATAGGGATAGTAACTAATTTATTTGTTGCCTTGTTTTTAAATAGGTATGTAGCAATTATGAATTTGTTTAGAATCATTTTAAATATATAAGGATGTGAATTAAGAAAGGTGACAACTGAAATTTACTTATTAAAATTTACTTATTTTATACATATTTAAAGTTATTTCAGTACATTAGATTTGAGTTATAACTGCAATTTTGCTGTCATCAAGTTTTGTGCATCTTCTTTGTATGCTCAAGTACATAATACTGGAACACACTTTACAGCCATAGGTAAAACGTAATGACAGTTTCCTGTTAAAGAAGCAATTTCTGCGTATTTAACCTTAATTGCAAAGTATAAACGTAGCTTTAGGTTGCCTTTAAATTCATGCTCTATAACGAAAGAATACATGGCTCCCTTTTGAATGCGTTCAGAGTTTACACTGTATCTTTAACCACTGACACATTATGTATAATATGTATTTCGTACTATTATAACCCACTATAATGATTTACTATTATTTAGTCATCTACTTCAATATTATTGCCATAAATATTAATTGGGCACTCTTATGATTTTAAAATTCACTTTGGTGTTCTATTTACTTACTAATTTCTATTTGCGGAATATTAAGAGTTTTAAGAGAATATAATATTATATTATGTAGAAGTGATTAGTTGTAAAGCTCCTAAGTTACTATACTTCTAAAGTTCTACCCCGTAAGAAACTTGTACAATAAATTCAATTTACTCTTGAACCGTTATTTTCTTTGCTATGTAAATTTGTTAAACAGCTAAGGCTATGTCAACATTTGATCATTTTGACGTATCGTATGGAGTAGGTATTTTGTATCATAACTTAGGGCCCATTAAGACCATGTCACAAAAAACTCGTCCAATCACCATATCGTGTCAGCGTATGCGTATCGGTGTGAAGTTCTATTAATGTTTGCCACAAACTTTCCGGCGACCGTAACCTCAAACCTTGTTGCGGCGAGTTCTTTCCCCTTTGTTATTCGGGCAAAAACCACCTCGAGATGGAACGGCGCGTATTACGTATGTTATCCCACCAAAATCGTCCCACAAAAATTATCGTATCAAAATACGTCTACACTACCGATCACGACATTTATATCAGATACAGTATCACAACGGCGTATCACATGATCGCGTAAATTCTGCGGCCAACCTAGCGATTATGATACTCGTCGGTGCCACGCGACGGAGAAACGATATGTCAAAAAGATCAAATGAGGACATAGCTTTAGCTGATTGAGATATTTGGTGAAATGATAAACTTCTAGTACCTAGTATGGTAAATTCGATGTGCCATTGTAGAATATATTAAACGTTGCATGAAAATTGAAAGTTGAGAAGTTGTAAGAGAGGTTTAATAAATTAAGTTATGTTTTGAAAAGAGGAAGCATTTAGTTTTCGTTAAATTGAAATTACTTTGGCTATATTTATACAAAAGTCGTAATTTATTATAATAATAATTATGCATTATTCAAATAATAGAAAGCTATTATTATACAGAAGGGGTTTACTTTTTGTACAATTAAATGTTTATCTTATATTCTTAAAAACAATGCATAAATAAAAAGACGAAAATTCTATTTAAATAAAAGCATAGAAATAGCATTTAAGAAAAGCTCCATCGCGTAAATAATTACAATATTATAACATGGATCCTTCAAACAAATAAATGTATAAGTTAAAAATACATTAATTAACATCAAACAACACTTTGGTCCAGTTTCAACAATGTAACAAACTTTCTTATTTTAAAATCTAAGTTTCAACAGCATTTCAATGCTGTTGTAGCAAATATATTGTTGGGTATCAATGCTTCCAGTGCATAACGTTAGTGGCTAGTACCTATTGTTATTTATTGCAACTCGACGGTTGTAAACATCGATATGTTGTAAAATATAAAGATAATATACTATCAGTTTGTTCTTTTCCTTGTTCTTGTTCTTATCAAAAAGTAAATACTATGTATTTTAAATTAACTGTATATAAAAAAACCTGTTTTTGTACTCAAAGCTTTGATAGCATAATTCAGATAATAAACTATTTCTTTATTATTATTATTAAGTACAGTTTATTATTTAAGATTATTGTGTGATTATTTTGCGGTGTAAGCAGATCTTTTATATCAGATTGCAAATCGGCTCATTTATATTTAATTTATTGATCTACATAATTATATACTAGCAGTCTGACGTAACTCATGAAGTTAATAAAAATCAAATGTTTCAGCTTATAAGGCTCCACTGCGAAATTTCACAGCGCCATTTTTACTTAGAATTCCATGAAATACTCGTAGTTCGCGAAAACAACGCGTCAAATTCCCATATATTACCACAGAATTATTCCTGCTTGTTTTAATTCTTCTGGTGTCTTCCCTAAAAAATTCGCTCAGAATCAGAATATCTTCGTTGATAATTCTAAAGATTTAGTTAAGTATAATATGTTTTTAAGTGCCGACAATCTGCTATTACTATAATGAGTAATGATGCAATCACTTATTTGCTTAACCAAACAATTCTATACAAATAACTTTCCTATAATATTAGTTTCCTAAGGATAACCTCACTATGATTTGCATACGATAGGATTACAATCGACTAGATAAAGTATTATTAACTATGGACAATTCTAATTGGATATGTAAGTGAACGATATTAAATAAAGTGCAATTATACTAGCGACAGCTACTTTTATTTTAATGTATTATTCTATTTACTATGCTTAAAATAATGCAGCTGAAAAGTTTTTTCCTCTACATGTCAACACGAGATTATTACTAATTATTAGACTACATTATAAAACTAAATAAAAATAACTAGCTACAGGGCAGGCAAGATACCTGATGTTAGGTGATTAACATCGCCCATCTACAGTTTTAACGAATTTCATGATAGTTTGGCCCAGTTTCCATAGCATAGAGTGACTAAGGGCCCTCCCATATCTATCGACGCGGAACCGCATTGAGCCGGTCAGAAAAGCTTTATGTATAGGTACGGCTCAAGCTGGTTCCGAGTTGACAGGTGTGAGAAGACCCTTAGTCAGTTTACAAACATGTAGGTCTATAGTGCTGCTTTGAAACTACCTCTTTGTATGAAAAATATAAAAACCATTGCCATTATATGAGCAGTTTGTTGATGATTGTTTGTTTGTGAAAGTCACACTAGAAGACGAGACTAGTTCTATATATTTTACACGGAAATAGGTCTATTTCTATTTTATAGCAGTTAATCCACAGTATACCTGCATCGTAATATTAATTTATAATAAATTAATATTACGATGCAGGTATATTGTAATAATATTGGGAATAATGTAAATCATACAAAAACTTCTTACAAAAGAAAAGGAACTGACGCACTCAACTCAAACTGCTCTATGGTCTTTCGTACTTACTAGGTTTGTTTCTTCAGGCATACAAAATTTAAATTTGGCACATAGGATAAAAATCTCGCATTGACATCTAATTCGATCCTTTTGATAGTAAAAAACTACAAAACAAGCTTTGCGCAATGCTTTAATCAATCTCTTTGGTAAAGAATATAATATTGCTCATGCAGTGTTATTTCAAAGAACACACACAACACACTCACACAACTCTCTGCAATCAGTTTTCCAATACCAATCTCAAAATGGCCACCACTCGTCACAAATGGATCGAAATATCGATACTTCAGTATTATTTCTGTGCCTGCTTAAACATTATTAATAATATTATCTTTTGTATGTGTGCACACATTCTTAGAAATAACATTATTTACGTAATTCATTAATAAAGCTCCGAATTGTCATCAGATTTAAGATAATTCAAAGCTTTATTATACTTAATACATCACTGCGTCTATATTTTATTTATCTGGTTGATTCGTAAGCATAATATTGTTTATTGAAAATAAAATAATAGATGTCCAAAACGTTTACAATACTATGCACTTTATATATATTTTTTTGACTTTGCACTTGTAAGAGTCAAAGTCAAAAATTGAATTGAATAATATGGCCTGGGCAGCCACTTTCACCATCGCACCACTAATTCTTGATTCAAATTACACATGTTTTTAACTGCCTAGCAAATTATACACGAATATTTGTTTTCATATGAGTAACACATATCATGAATAAGCCTGTCAGACACAATGACGATCGATGACGATGATGAATAATAATTTATAACACGACTATTTAAATATCAGCGTACAACTGAATAACAACAAAGCCGCAAAGACTTCATTTCGTTGTATTTTCACATTAACATGCCCGAATCACTGAGGATTTCTCAAGACTTGCACATTAACGCTTGCCGCATTTCAACGCAAAAGGCTTGCAAAAAATTACGTATTTTTCCTTTCCAAAGAAATGCGCTACTCCAGAGGAATATGTGGTAACAAAACAGCACTGAACGTACCCAATAGTATTGGTATAATCAATGGCGACAATAGGAGCCCCAATCGTAGCTTAAATACAAGCTCGATCCCATCTAGTTGACTATTGTTGTAGCTATTCATAGCATATGGGTAAGCCTAAAACATTGCTTATTAAAAAAAATGCATGGAAGCAATGCATTGCTATGCGGCCTGCGGTAATATGCTTTTAGCTTTGCCATGTCAGTCATTATTAATTATTATAATTTATGTATTATGCAACTAGTGTAAATAAAGTCATTCTTATTATTTAGCAAAATATACATTTTGATAATGATGATTTCTGATTTTATGATCAATCACAGTAACTAAACAATATAGTAATAGGCGTAGTAGTAGTAGTACTAACTACTTATAATAATTAATAATACTTAATAAAATGCAATAAAGTAAATCAGTTTTAATTCCATAGGAATATTGGATTTCATGACTAGAATCAAATTACAGTAAAAAAAAATTAGCACAAGTAATAACCAACATCAGACGCAAATACCAAGCAACAATTTATATGGTGCAAAAGCAAAATGCGGTACGAAAATTGAAATATTTTTTATTTCAAACTGCACCTTTGTCCATATTCCAATTTCCATACGCATAGAAATCTGCTTGTTTTTACTAAGCCAGATCTTATTATATCACGTAAAATAGCAGAATCCACAAATGCTCAATGTTAATGTTAAAGCTGTTATGGCAAAAATAGATTCAATATTAAAAAGATATCCCTTTTCGTGCACATTCCTTCCATTAATCTATTATTTATAGATCTTAATCTACATATTGGTGTACCGCTCTCCATTATTTTCATCTTTGTTTAAACAAACATGTTAAATTATTATATTTATTTTAAAATTAAGAACATATCTTAAACATGTAAATATAATTTTCAGGACAACTTTGTCCTAAAAATTATACATAAAAAATTATAAAATAATAAAATTGACGTCTAGTTCACTTGATCACATTTCAAAAACCTTTAAGTATACTGATTTGTTAAATTTGATTTGTGTTTTCAAAAAGTCGCACATCTCCCAGTTGAATATGCCCAGCCCGTAAATAAGAAATGAAACAGCATGCCCTCACACATGACTACTACCTACTACCGGTGTACTCTTATATCTAGACTAACTCATCATCGGAACATCATTATTATATTGTCATTGTTTACGCAATGTTGTTTATTACTTGACACTAAAAGTTGGTGGGATAATAAATAACTTGTTATTACATGACAAGGCATTTCTCCCTTCCGCTAGCAGATGCTTCTCCGCCATCTTTAACAACCTTTTCTTTTTTCTTCTTCCCTTTGCCGTCAACTTGCAAGGAAACATTTCTGTTCTTTTCCATGTTCAGAAGTTCCTATAAAGCAATGAAAATTGATATGATATTATATCAATTTCAACAAAATTCTCTATCATATTTATTCATATATCAATGTGTAGAGCAATATCGATAGTATAATATTATAAATGTGAAAGTTTGGATGGATGGCTTTTGTTAATCATGCTAGAACGGCTGTACAGCTCTGGAACGGCGTATGAATTTTGGCACATATTGGCACATATCCCGGAAAATTAAAGAGTTCCCTTAGGAACCAATAAAACTCAACCACGCGGACGAAGTCGCGGGCATCAGCTAGTGAACAATAAATTAAACCCCAGCACGAACTGTAGCACCATCAGATATTATCCTCTGCATGCATACATGCATGCTTGGGTAAGGAGGCAAGGTCTGTGGTCTGAACTTGTTCAGAAGTGAATCACACTATATGCAAAAACCACACTAAATTGGCCCTGCATTTTTTTCAGGAAAATGTTAGTGCAAAATACACACAACTTCTAACGCCAAACGATGTGCATAAAATGCAACACACAAAAAGTTCGTTATTTGTTCAGCAAGATAGCTTCGTTTTTGTTGCGAGTACCCAGTTTGAATTCCGCAAGCCTCAGCAAGCGGGATCTTACAATAGAAAGTTAGAATCCTGAGTGTGATACTCTTCACCTCAATTGCTCAATAGAAAATAATAACAATATTCATACCTGCCTAGATTGAACAATATAATATAACAACACTTAATTTGCAATCTTTCTCACTAGATTCACTCATATATTTAAAAAATTGCTTACTGTTTTGCAGTGAAACAACCCCGCAATGTAGACAGTCTGTGTATACTGCCTGCCATATTTTGTATTTTAAGCAAGGACAAGTAACATTCGGAAAGTGCAACAGTCATAATCTGCATACTTTCCGACTTTATGTTTGAAGTAAAAAAAAATCAGTTAGAATTAAGTTTAAAAGAATGTGAATCTAAATTAATTAATACTCAAAAATATAATATTAAATACTTTTAAAAAGTAATATTTTATAAGATAGATAAATTCTTTATTGCTACACAAGACATAAAAATAAAAATACATAGACAACAAAACAAAACAAAACAAAGTGCATAAGCTTAAGTATAATAAAATATATTGCATTAAATGCGAGTTTCTGAGCGAAAAGAATTCCACAAAAACCACAGCAAAAACGACTTTTGCTCACTATTTTTAGGCAGCAAAGGCACCCTTTTTGAGCTATTGAGGAGGAAATGTTATTTTTTACTCCTGTATGAATGTCACTCACAGTCAGTGTCATTGGTCACTCTGGACAGTCTCCACTAAGATTAGCCATAAGTACACAATTATACTTTATAGAACACAATAATTGTGCAAACACAGGTGCACTCTGTATTCTCTTACTTTCATAGCCCAATAACAGCAAATCTGGCACAACCAGAGTAAGATCTGGCACAGAAATACATGAATACAAGCATGAATGCAACCCGGCTGAGTTGTGGGCTCTTCTCAGACCAGGGTGCGTTTGGAACCCTCATAGTTTTAGTTTTAAACTGCTGTAATAGATTATCACCATCATATTTTTATGTAACTGGACGTCAATAAGTAGATTACCTAACTAAATTGAATAAATATTTATGACTATGACTATGACTATGACATGTTCAGTAGTTAAAACAATTTACCTGGAACAGTTGGGTAACATTGTGGTTAGTTTTAGCCGATGTCTCCATGAATGATACTCCCCAAGTTTGAGCCTGTGCCTGTCCCTCAGCAGCGGACACCTCTCGGATCTCAGGACTCTCATCACACTTGTTACCAGCTAGCATCACTGGAATGTTGGGCAGCTCCGCTCCTTTGATCTCTTTGATTGTCTGCCATATTGGCTTCAGCTCTTCCAATGATTGCCTGCTGCTGACTGAATACACGAGGATAAACGCATGACCCTGAAATTACCAAAAGATTTCTAACTACAGACAATGCTTTTAACATAATGCTTTGAAAATACACTGGTCTGGTCTGGTGGGAAGCTTCGGCCGTGGCTAGTACCGTCAAAGACGTGCCGCCAAGCAATTTAGTGTTCCAGTACGATACCATGTAGAAACCGATTAGAGGCATGGGTTTAATATAACTGCCATGCCTCTAACAGGTTAGCCTGCTGGTAAATTCAGGATCATAATCATAAAATACAGGAATCTCACAGTCATATATACTAATGATAATGTTTTAGATCATTCACCCCAAATTGCAATATCTATTCAGACCACTTGTTAAAACACCTATACCTTCGGCTTTGGCCAGAAATCGATCAGCAACTAGGTCAATTTAATATAATTTATCATTACTAAAGTTTCTTCATCAGATTTTAAGTTTTTAGAACTTACCTTGCTTATTGATAATCTCTGCATGGCTGGAAATTGGTGGGAACCTGTAGTGTCTGTGATTTGGAGGGTACATATTGTTTTGTTGCTGCTTATGACCTAAAAACAAAATATGTTTATAAAAGTTTATTTATATAATGACTTTGAAGTAAAAAAGGATAGTAGGTGGAGCCAATTTAATACAAATTTCTTGTTAGGTGGTTTTAACAGCTTACAGAATCAGTAACTACTGAAAAATTAATACTCATAGAAGCATTTAGATGCTTAGTTCACATATACAAAACTATATGCATTTAAACTATTTTAAGTAATTTTTATTGTAAACTGTTCTTAACATTAAAAGAAGTTCCAATTTTTCTAAGCTTTTTTAGTAGTTTGCTCTGTTACTAAGCTTAAAAGTTCATAGTGCTAATATTATGAATACGAAAATGTGTTTGTTTGTTGGTCTGTCCTTCAATCATGCTGCAACAAATCAATATAGGCTAACTTTTATCCCGGAAAATTGAGGAGTTCCAGCAGGAATGTTTTTAGGCCTGTAACTAATGTAACAGAAAAGTTAAACTTGGCAATAATTCCAAATATAAGTAATGGTAATGCAGGTCGAAGACATCAATTATAAATTTTATTGAGCATGTTGTAGGACTTAAGAACTTAATGTCTGCTTTCACCAATATTCTTTAAATATATGCACCTAAGTCCAGATGTAGAATAAATATACAAATTACTTTAAAGATGCAAAGATTCAATGAAACTAAGGTAAGTAAACAACTTATGATTAAAATCATTTTGGTATACTTTTTTATAGTTTAATGGGGCTGACAAATCCAAAAGGTAACCCATAATATATTATGGTATATTATGGAAAAAAGTTAGCCTTCGAGTACTTTTTATCACTACAAAGGTCATCATGGGGGCGGTAGGGGGGTATTATTATTAATTGTAAGTTGAATAGGATAAAGGTCACTGTTCCACGCTACATTGCATCACCACGGCCTGGTCATCTAAGAAATAACAGGAATTACAAAATAAAGATTAAAACAAAACTCAATTACGTAGGTATTTACTCACTTGTCGATATGTGTCTTCAATCGTTGGTATGTACGATTCTCTAAATGTACCTTTTACAAAGCGCAAAACCAAAGAACTCTTTCCTACGCCGCCTGCACCAAATACCACAACACGATAATCGTTGCTTTGTTCCGGCATTGTTATTTTTACCGTAAAAATCAATTTATAAAATTTCTGTTCACTTCATGAAACGAGTTTGCTTTATAGCATCTTTTGAGGTTTCGGAAAGATCACCTGCATTTCATATTAGCAATCACCAATACCGATAGAACATTTCTGTTTTATTTACATATATTATTATTTATCATTTACAACGCCCAATGAACATGAACACTGAACTATCAACTAAGGAACCTGGGAACTCCGAGCCAGCTCCCGAGCAATCATTAGCAATCACACAACGCGCATACAACAGGGAATAGAGACAAGCTAACCAGAGACGTACAATGCAGAGGCAAGTTATGATACAAATTACCGTAGACAGAGAAAGTAATACAGAACAAGCCTTTGATTAGGTATATACAGAAGGATGTGCCCTAACATATTTAAATTGAAGCTTCCTATAACCTTAAAATGGCGCATGGGTGGAGCTTAATGCGGGCATTAGGGCTGAAATTATCGATACCTTTGATTATGTCGATACTTAAGTATATACTCGATATAAAATTAACAAAATATAATTAATAAATAATTAAACATAATTTTTGAAATACACTAGTATTCGTATTTTATAATGAACAAGCTGATGCCCGCGACCCCGTCCGCGTGAATTGAGGTTTTTTGTAAGAAAAAAATTTGTATGAAAAAAAATTTTTTTACTCATCGTTTCGTATAGAAGACAAAAATTCATTCGGAGGAAAAATACGGAGAGAGCTGATGATTGAGGATTTCGAAGACGGATGAAGAGCACAGCCAGGGTATTCAAGATAGGTGGGGTGTGCTCGACCAAATGTAACTCGAAACTTCATCCAATTGACAGTGTGCTGAAAAAAAAATTCAAAATGGCGGATTTAAGATGGCCGCCATACGAATTTCGTCGGTGTCTATCTCGGAGAGTATAAAAGATGGATGAGTGGTTTCTTGGCAAAAGATGATCAGGACATGAAGGTCTACTTGATGAACAGGAAAAAATTCAAGATGGCGGAATTTATTTTTCCATAGAAAATGTATGGCGAATATTGAAGAGCCTTACAAGTGTAGAACTATGCAAGACTTTGATGCGGTTTTTTTACAAGATTTGTTCTGTATGGAAGAATTGTCGGTTTGCTGTTAGGAAAGCCAAGATGGCGAAGTTCAATGGCACCCAAAGGTACCCGATCGTCAGTGGTATGATATTGATATTAATCAACTAAGGAAGGTTTCTTTGTGTTTTTACTTCAACAGTCTCTTACACTGTATCCATGTCTGGAAAGTTTATTTACATTAAAATGCCCTTTTAGATATTTAAGAGGTTTCTGTTTTATGTTTTCTTATGAGAATTTTTTTTACGTCTGTCGGATGCGTGGCACTCTGGCGCTTCCACTGTGCTCGCTAGCATAGCAGTGTGTTGTTTACTTCAGAACACGTAGGCAGTAAACACTGGGATAGAAGTAGAGCAAGCAAGTAGACAGTGGGCCGCGCGGTCTACGCGGGCGGGTGCGGCCATTTCAAAATTTGTTTTTAAAGAAGAACTCTCCATAATTTTTCGGAGAAAAAATATATGGAGGTGTTTATTTCAGAAAGTACCTATACTAAATGGAAGAGTGGAGTGAAAGTACCTATACTAAGTCGTTAAGGGATCAACGCACAGCCTAAACCGCTGGGGTTAGCAACTTGAACTTTTGATAGTAGGTTCCTTTTGTGACGTAGGCGCTCAATAAGGAAAGATTTTTCAAAATTACACTCCTACGGGGGTGAAATAGGGGGTGAAATTTTGTATGAAACTCCGGGTTGGCACTGAGAATTTCTAAATTGAAAAACCCAATACCTAACTTTTATGCCCGACCGGGAATCGAACCCAGGACCTCATGATCCGCAGTCGACTATGCTAACCCCTCGACCAACGAGGCAGTCAAAAATAGTAATTAGTTAAAATGATACATAATAACTGCAATGAAGGGACCAAAAACCACTTGAATAGACACTGTAATTTTCGAATACGAGACACCATCCCGGAGATCGGGTGTCTTAATCACAAGGTTATCATCGCTACAGCCTAAAATGAGTTTGGCAATATTATAAATTCATTACACGTCAAACGTCATAGTTGGGTGTGGACGTGTGCTCGTTGAACTTAATTTGTTTTGTTGAGACTTATTTAGATTATCTTGCATTTCTGAGTAAATATAGTTTGAAAAGTAACTTTTCTATCATTTAATGAAGGAATTAAACTAATTTAGTGCATTCACAAACATATTTCACAAGTTATATCATCTAGAAGTTTGTGACGTACCTATTTAACTTGGCCGGCTTATAAAATGTGTGCGCAGCGAATATTATAACCGTATGCGTAAGGTTTTCTGTTAAAATCATACCTACCTATTGTTGACGCGCTGTTCACGCCGGACGCCAAATACAAATAGAATGGAATTTGCCTGCTGTAATACACATAACCAAGATGCTCGGGACCCGCTCCACTGCACTTATTGTGACTTCAAGTTTCACATCGCCTGTGTTTTACCCTCAAAGGAAACTAACTGGATTCCCGACGAAAGCGTGAAACTTGCCTGGCGCTGCCCTTCTTGCGTCGTAAAACAAAGGGATAACAAGGACGATACACCGGTTCGGAATGTCACAAAACGCGGCAAGCAAAAGACCTCTGATAAGAGTACCACTTCATCACTCTCTGCGGATGTGTTAAACTCACTTTCAGACACAGACTTGAGCCGGCAAAAGATGCTAGATGAGTTTCGTAATATAGTTAAATCTGAAATTAGGGACGCTTTTTCGACTTTTAACAGTGTCATGGAAGACTTAAAAAGCGAAGTGTCAACTTTGCGTAGCTCCGTGAGTTTCTTAAGCGATAATTACGACTCAATGTGTAAGAAAATGCAATGTTTTGAAACCAAGATGAAATCGAATGACGTGTTAAAAGTGGATTATAATAATTTACAAACGTCGGTATCCTCAATCCAGGCCGATTTGAATAAAAAAGAACAATGGGTTCGTCGGTCCAATATTGAGATTATTGGTGTTCCTGAGTCTAAAAGTGAAAACCTAATGGATATTGTTATGAAGCTGTCTAATATTATCATGGACTCACAGGTTTGCAGTCAGTCCGACATTGATTTTGTCACTCGTGTTACACCTAAGCAGAACGACTCAAAAAAGCCTCGACCAGTGATTATTCGCTTCCTCTCGCGCCATAAAAAGGATGACTTTCTAGCCAGGCTACGTGAAAAGTCCTTGAAGGCCAGTGACCTAGGTTTCATTGGTAATAACAATCGCGTCTATTTTAATGACCATTTAACTAGTACCAATAAGGCCCTTCTGAGGAAAGTTAAAGAACTGGCTCGTGAAAAGAAGTACAAGTATTCATGGGTAAAAAACTGTGCTATTATGGTTAGAAAAACTGACACAAGTCCTGTTTTACATATTACATCTGAAATTGATTTAAAAACATTGAAATAGGTGTCATAGCATTTGTGGTATATTGCTACTTGGTTTGTGATTTTCTGAATACATACTATATCCTCCTAGAGGTATATAATAATGTCTCCTTCGTATATAGCTATAACTCTAATGTGTTATACTTATATTTAGTATGTTATTTTATAAGTAATTCACCTTATACTTATTTCAGTCTACAATGCCAATGTATAGGGATAGGAGAGTTGAATGAAGATATACAATATTACTGTGCAAATTTTTGCTCTTGCTTGGTGAATATGTTAACATATTCTTATTTCCTATTAGATTTCATATTTTTATCTATGCTGAATGTTTTTTATGGAGAGGATATCCGTGAGTTGAATATTATAATGCCATATAATTTAATTAAGGTTTTGAACCGTTTACCTATCAACAGTCAATGCTGTTATCATGGACATAGAAATAGTTTTTATGATGACAGAATCTATAATATTATTATAATTATTGACTATTTTTGTTATAGGTCTTTTCTTATTTATTAATGGGGACTAAATTTACATTTTACTATCAAAATGTAAGAGGACTACGCTCTAAAACCATTGGATTCCTGTCAAACATTTTAGCTTCTGATTATGACGTCATTTGTTTAACCGAAACATGGTTGTTGCCGGGTATATATGACTCAGAGATCTTTGACTGTCGCTACACAGTGTACCGCTGCGACCGTGATTACTCTTCTCGTGGAGATAAAATGGGTGGAGGGGTACTTATCGCCGTTCAGAGGGGATTGTTGGTGAAGGACGTCCAAATGCAACCTTCTAATATTAGTTACTCTGCGGATATTATTTCACTCACTATTAGCATGAAATTAAAAAATAATATCATTGATTGTCGAATTTACTGCTGTTACTTTCCACAGTGCCCTAGCCAATTTGAAGAACAGATAAGATTTTATGAATCGGTCTCCGAAGCTGTGATTTTACATCCAAAAGACACATTTGTGGTGGTAGGTGACTTTAATATTCCTGCAGCGAGTTGGGTCGCTTCTCAAAATGGTCAGTGTGCGCAACTTATTGATGAATCGCAGGTACTTGTCAATGCATTATCAACATTCTTATCTCTGAACAATTTAAGTCAATTTAACCTGATCCCTAATGCTAATAATCGGTTTTTAGATTTAATTATTAGCAACATAAGCTCCGTGGTTGTTACACGTAGTGATACACCATTAGTTAAGGAAGATGTACATCATCCAGCTCTCAACATTGGCCTGAGTGAAAATAAATATACAAAATACCTTACTAAGACTCCAAGAACAGTTAAACTATTTCATAAAGCTGACTACAATGTGATTAATAAGAAACTATCAGAGTTTAACTGGTGTGACTGCTTCAAAGGCCTTGATATCAACAGAGCGATTGAAGTATTTTATGATATTTTGAACAATATTATTGCTACTTATGTCCCCACTAGAATAGTTATTGATAATAATATATATCCGGTCTGGTATTCAGCCGCACTCAAAAAAATCATAAAAGAAAAACTTAAATTTCATAAAAAATGGAAAATCTATAATAATTATGCGGACTACCGTTCCTTCCGGTGCCTTCGCGATAGGCAGAAAAGGGTTGAAGCTGACTGTTATACTAGATATTTAGTCCATGCTGAAAAAATTCTCCTTAAAAACTCTAGCTACTTTTGGACATTTGTTAAATCAAAAAAACAAACTGTAGACTTACCTGAAAGACTATACTTAGATGACGCTACTACAAACAACGGTCAAGAGATTAGTGATCTATTTAATAAATACTTTCATTCATCCTTTGAACCAGATTTATCTTGTTCAACTTTTCCCGTTTATAATCCCTGCAACTCCACAAATGTAACGTGTATCAGCCTGTCATCGGTCAGTATCTCCCTGCTAACTGTTAAAAAGTACCTAAAATCACTTAATGTCAATAAAGGGGCCGGACCTGACGGAATACCGCCCCTTTTTCTAAAAAATTGTTTTTATACAATATGTGTCCCATTATGTTTTTTGTTTACCTTATCTTTGGAAACAGGTAACATGCCTACCTTTTGGAAGCAATCATATGTTGTTCCTATCTTTAAAAATGGGGATAAGCATGACATTAAAAATTACCGCCCTATCTCCAAAATTAGCTGTATTCCTAAATTATTTGAGCATATAGTCTATGACATAATATTCCCGATTTTACGTCCTCTAATAATACAACAGCAGCACGGTTTTGTCGATAAAAAGTCAACAGAGAGCAACTTATGCGAATTTACTGATTTTGTTACTTCGGCGATGGATAAAGGATATCAGGTTGACGTCGTGTACACAGATTATTCAAAAGCCTTTGATAAAATTTCCCATAATATTCTTATTTCTAAACTTATGAATATTGGTGTACATGGGGACCTTCTTCGGTGGATTAAATCATACTTATTTAATCGCAGTCAAGCTGTTACAATTAAAGGTTACTGTTCATCGTTCATCCCTGTCCCTTCAGGGGTGCCTCAGGGCTCCCACCTTGGTCCACTATTTTTTAATATTTACATAAATGACATCATATCCGTATTTAAAAACTCAAATTTCTTGCTTTATGCTGACGACAATAAGATTTACAAAATTATAAGTAGCGTAAACGACTGCGTTGATTTACAAAATGACTTAGACTCACTCTGTCATTATTGTTCCCAAAATTCACTATTCTTAAATATAAAAAAGTGTAATGTTATAACATTCACAAGAAAACGTAAACCTATAATCTATGATTATAAACTAAAAGATGAAGTCTTGAACAGGGTGTCCTCGGTGAAGGATCTTGGCGTAATACTAGATAAAAAGTTACTTTTCGATGAACACATCAACTACATTGCTAGTAAGGCTTATAGGATGTTAGGATTTGTTTTAAGGGTCTCCAAGGAATTTAAACTACCTTCAACACTTATACTTCTCTATAATTCGTTTGTAAGATCTATTATAGAATATGCTTCCACGGTTTGGAGTCCTCGGTATAAGGTACATATAGAAAAAATTGAAAGAGTACACAATCGGTTTCTAAAACGACTTTCATACTATATCTCAAATAATACCAGCTGTGTTGGGAATCCTGATCCACCACTTTCAGCTGCTAGTAGACGTGTTCAAAGAGATCAAATCCTTCTATTCAAACTCATGAATAATGGGGTTGACTCTCCATATCTAATTTCTAAAATAACTTTAAGATGTCCACGGATTAACTCTCGACATCCAAAACTGTTTCGCATTGCACCAAGCAAGACAAATTATGCAGAAAATACATTTATAAAAAGATGTTGCAAGCAGTATAATGAATTGTTTTTCAATAACGACTTATTTCAGCTCTCTCTCCCCAAGTATAGATTGGCTATTAAAGATTGTTTGGCACAAACCAACTAGCTCAACATTTTTTCTTTTCTTTTTTTGATCATTATATCTTAGTACCTATGTGTTTTTTTTTTTATTTTGTTTCTTTGTTCTAATTTAATGCAAGTATAAAAAATAATTTTGTTTTGTCTAGCGGCTATACCCAACTATTCTTTTGGAAAATTTTTAGACAATATGTGCTGAGAATCTTTGAAAACTGTTTTGGTTTAAGTGCAATGTTATATTTAGTTTACCTATTGTATATTATGTTACTGTATGTTTTTCAAAAAATAAATAAAATAAAAATAAAAAAATAAATAAGTAGAAGCTGACTGTTCAATTTCATCTCTCTACCCCTCTGAGTGAGAAACAGTAAGAGTGATATAAAATTTTAATTTTATCGATACTCAATTTATTTGTAAACAATACAATCCCCACACTATATAAACACTCAAACAAAAACTAATGAAATAATCCAAATTTTCAGGGATAGCGCAAAAATTGACGTGTTTTGGATTCAGTAAAGAAGAAACTAAGCTATAATTAGTTTAAATAACTTAAAATACTCGCCACAAAAAGAAAAATAAAAACAACTATGTTACTCACTTACGAAATGAAATTCCTGGGCGTTTTACAATACTATTATTACGACACCCCACAACTGAGCACTTCACCAAACAGTTGATTACACAAAACTAAGCAAAAACACGTAAAAATATAATGAAAATATTCACAAAACTGGTAATTAGCCACAACCAAAACACCGGAAGCAATACAGACGCCATATAAAGGTACATAAAAATTGGCTTCAAAAGCAAAATTTGATGACGTCATATGACAATTGCCTGACCCGTTCACGCAATAACATAATACACCTGTTTCATTCTAAAAACGTAGCTTTCAATAAGTAAGACTAGTCAAAACAAAGTAGTAGTGTTTTATTAACAAAATGCATCGTATAACTATAATTGAGTAAAATGTAACACATCCATCTCTATATACCTAATCAAAGGAACAAGCCATATCTCCTTTCCACTCCCACATGAAAGAGATGCAGTGTTGAGATGTTAAACAACGTAGACAGAGAAAGTAATATAGACCAAGGCATATCTCCTTTTCACTCCCACATGAAAGAGATGCAGTGTTGAGATGTTATACAAGATAGAATGAGAAAAAAATATGATTTCTTTTATCCCTTTCTGCGTGTCACGGGATTAGTTTGTTTTGTTCATAAAGCACATTAAATGCTTGGTGCATTGCAGCGTTTTACCTATTATTACCTATCCCTTTCGGTTACACGCTTGCATTGATTCTAGAGGTTTAATTATTCTATGTTACACAAGATAGAATGAGAACAAAATATGATTTCTTCTATCCCTTTCTGCGTGTCACGGGTTTAGTTTGTTTTGTTTATAAAGCACTTATTGTACTTGGTGCATTGCAGCGTTTTACCTATTATTACCTACCCCTTTCGGTTACACGCTGGCATTGATTCTAGAGGTTTAATTATTCTATGCAAATAATAATGTTTTAATCACCGACCAGAAAAATAATGGTTTTAATCAAAAGAATAAAGCAAGCTTTCTCTGTCTACGGCTCGTAGAGTTTAAAGCTCAGTCGTCGCACGACCAGCGTACTGTTCAGTAGTTGTGTTTCTCCGGCTCGCGCGAGCATTTTGACAATAATATGTCGTGTCCAAAGGAAAAAGAAATTTTGATGATCATATGATTGAAATGTACACAGACATGCCTCATCTATGGAAAAAAGAACATACAGATTACATGAATTAAGATATAAGAGCTGAGGGATTTCGTATTTTACTAGCTAGCTGATGCCCGCGACTTCGTGCGCGCGGAATGAAGTATTTTGGTTCCCGCGGGAACTCTTTAGTTTTCAAGGATAAAAGTGATGAAATGTATATTTAATGTAGGACTAGCTGATGCCCGCGACTTAGTCCGCGTGGTAGAGGTGCCAATTCCATACTTATTATATTAATATTATAAATGCGAAAGTGTGTCTGTCTGTCTGTCTGCTACGCTTTCACGGCTACCCAGGCATCCCAGGGAAGGACATAGGCTACGTTTTATCCCAGAAAATTGAAGAGTTCCCTCGGGAATCAAAAAAATGTATCAGTTCAACCGATTTTGATGA
Source organism: Erebia epiphron (assembly GCA_963932025.1). Classification (NCBI taxonomy): domain Eukaryota; kingdom Metazoa; phylum Arthropoda; class Insecta; order Lepidoptera; family Nymphalidae; genus Erebia; species Erebia epiphron. The sequence goes on along the minus strand of OZ009952.1, from coordinate 18,702,613 downwards.
ATCCCGGGGAAGGACATAGGCTACTTTTTATTCCGGAAAGTTGAAGAGTTCCCGCGTGAATCAAAAACATAAATTCACGCGGCCGAAGTCGCGGAATCGTCTAGTAATTAATAAAGCCATTAAATTTAATTATATTTAATTAGCGACTCGCTAACTATGGGCCTCATAAGAAAGCTCAGGGTCACTCAGCGGGCGATGGAGAGAGCAATGCTCAGGGTTTCTTTGCGCGATCAAATCAGAAATGAGGAGATCCGCAGAAGAACTAAAGTAACCGACATTGCTCGACGTGTTGCGAAGCTGAAGTGGCAATGGGCGGGGCACATTGTTAGAAGAACCGATAGACGTTGGGGTCCCTAAGTGCTGGAGTGGCGACCACGCACGGGAAAGCGCAGCGTTGGCAGACCCCCTACTGGACAGACGACATCAGGAGAGTCGCAGGGAGCCGCTGGGTCCAGGCGGCGCAAGACCGAGGCGTGTGGAAATCCTTGCAAGAGGCCTATGTCCAGCAGTGGACGTCTATCGGTTGAGGATGATGATGATGATGATATTTAATTAAGTAAAAATTAGAAAGTATTGTGTTCGGTATCCTTTTGTTTACTTTTAATTTTTCTTTCCGTTTGCTTTTTTCGGGAAAAAATGTTCGTAGCAGTTGTATTGAAGGGCAAAATGCAGTAGGTATTTAAATGAAAATGGAGTAGAATGCCGACTGCTTGGTGAGAATAAATTACCTACTGTAACTAATCATTAAATATTCAGTTAACTAGTAGGCAAATACACAGTGATAACTATGAAACTTGAAATACTAGAGGTAATTTTATATTATGTACTCGTACCTACTTATTAGCTATCCCACAATCTAACAATAATAATTAGATAATTTATACAAGTACTAAATATTATTATGTTATGAACTTTTTCTAGTTTCAGGAGACTTTGGTTATCCATCAGAACCTTGGTTGCTTACATCAATTTTGCATGTAGCAGATGGTAGCCAAGGGGCACTTTATACTGCTCGCCACATTAAAGCACGAAATTGTGTGGAAAGATGCATAGGCACACGAGTGCATAGGTATGCTGAAAAGCAGCTTCACATGTATTCTCAAACACCGGACCCTGGAGTATGACCCTGTAAAGGCAGGCAAGATCATAAACGCTTGCGCTGTGCGGCATAATACGAGCGTATTGGCTCATTTTCCCGCAAATGTGGAAGATCTGCAAGACAGTAAGAGCGATGACCACTTAGTGACTTCTGCCTTCACTGCCCTAACAGAATTGGCGAGGGCCATACAAATAATGAGCAATGTTTATCCGGCGCATGGCCAATAGTGAAATAAAATAAATCATTTCTAATTTCAAAACAGTTTACGAGGATAGCTATAATAAAAACTTAAAATGTTTAGCAGTACATTTCGATGTTTTTCTATCGTAATTAATAGCTTGATAGATCGTCATTATAAATAATGACTTGAATTACCCTAGAAAATGGTTGAAACCTATTTTTTTATTGCTTAATCTCTAAACAGGCACGGGCCCGCCGGCGGGCCCGGCCGGTCCGAGCTGTTTAAAACTGTATTTTCTTAATGATAGAGTTTATATTTGTTTGAACAACTTTGGCTCATAGACAAGTTTATTAAATAATCTATACACTGCAACACTAAAACCGTCAAGTTCGAAAATAAAAAAATACATAAAAAGCTATAGAAAGAAGTCATTTGAATCTGTGCCAAACTTTTGGGTTTTTTTGTCTGAGTTTTGTGTTGTTTATTGTTTGTTATGACAAGTGGTGACAAATATAAATAAAAACTCAATACAATACGTTTATAAATATATTTTAGTGCAGTGTTAGACTGGATTATCACTGAAATGTAATATCTTTATCGGGAAAATATATTTTTGAAAAATCGCGATCGTTATCGCGGTCGTTGGCGCATTCTTTCCGTTTATATGTAATTGTTTGTAAACTTCAGCTTCTATAAATCATACCTTCAAAAAGATATATTATAAATAAAGCCAATGCCGTTTAGAGAACCATGTTAAGTGGTCTGGGTATTTTTTTGTAGGCATTTTTCTAAAACGCGACGCACGCGGGGTGCGCGAGGGGTGCGCGGCGGTTCGCGGGTCGCGAAATTTGACCCGTGCAAAAACTGATAATTAAAATTCTGCCGGTTCAAGGGTTAAAATGAATTTAATAATGAGTAAAATTTTGGTAAAATAACAATCTTTGTAAATGCACATGTAATCTCAATGTAACTTGTCGATACCGAAACCGTAGTCGACATCGAATCGTATCCTCAAACCGAACGTTCTGAATTGCACGACAAAAAACTTTCGATTCGAGATCGATACCTAATCGTATCGATTCGGTATGTTATCGAAATGTTGTGAATCGCCCTGCAGAACCAGAATATGGATTGTAGAAGATAAGGAGTTTTATCTCTGTTTATAAAAAGTGTCTGTCGAAACTCGAAATGAATCGAGCAGGAATCTATAAAGGACATAGAGTAAGAATAAAGCATACAGAAGGCATTGTAATAATAATACCACAAGCGAGCGAAATGAGTATATATGGTAATGCCAAGGAGTGACAGAGCGCGAAAATCTCTTTTCTTGTCCTGCTCAGCGTATTACTTCTTTTTGTTGGCCATATAAGCTAATACAGGGCAAACAATCCTGTGTCGTTTTTGTTATTCGCCCATATTCGTACGAAATCAGAATTTAACAAAGTGGTAACTGTGCTCGTAGCTTTGGAAAAAAGTGATTTAACTCAAAGACGATGGTGTATTTCTGTGTGTTAGTTAGGGCACAAAGGGCTGTTCTTAAAGTGAGCTCATTCCTACCTTACAGCTACTCTACTACATCTTTATACAAAGAAAGTAAAGTATTGACAGTAAGGCAACTGTTTATTCTAAAAGTTATTTTAAAACAGCATAAAATTATAGATCCATCAGTCATTAATAATTTAAAAGATAAACGGCGGAAAAATACCGTGTGCAACATTCCTAAGCATAACACTAACTTCTCCCAAAGATTTTTTGCTTTTCTTGGCTGTTATTTGTATAATAAATCTAACAAAGTACTTTCCATCGACTCGTACTCTGTCTATGAATGTAAAAAACAAGTTACTGACTGGCTTCTTGATCTGGACTATGATACCACAGAAAAATTGCTGTTAGTCCCAAAATAAATACTGTATTAAGCCTAAGACACTCTCACACCCACACACCCACACACACACACACAATGCATGTAAACTAACAACCAGCATGCATCTTGTTAGCTATAGGTATGTCCTAAATAATTGTAACACCTAAATTGACCAAGGCTAATTTACTGTACTTACCACATATCAGGGAGAGCACTGACAGCTATCATACGAGTATCTACTCAGTTTAGTTATCAGGGTTCCACATTGCTTACTTAGCTAATTAAGCTTTGGGTTATGTACCACGTTGTTTTTTTGGTAAAAAAAATCATTTATAATAATTATTATTATTATTATATTATATTATTAGTTAGGCTGCTAAAGCCGAACTGAACGTAAATACGAAAACATAACCTAAAATATGTAAGTTTATAATTTTGACCTTATTTTTACCTGATTGTTACAGATAAAAACAGGTTATATCTGTAAATACTCGCATGAATGCTACAAAGTATAGAAATAACAAAAAAGTACTTAACTAGCATTAAGAAAATAATCGAATTTTGTAGCATTAACCACCTAAGTTAAGAAGGTATGTAAAATGATCCCAGGTTCCATTTTTGTATGTTCTCTGAAATTAGTCGGGTGACTCGCGTTATTATTATTATTACTCGCGTTGTGGGGATGCCAGCTGTATTATCATATTTACCTAAGTTTGGAACCCAAAATTAAGGGGAAAAATGTGTAAATACCAATTTACGATGGATATTTTAATGAAAGTCACTGAAGTAGTTAAACACACGTAACTATACATGTTAATTTTCAGGATTCAAGACAAATCCATACGTGACAATTATGAATAGAGTCGACAGGACGAAAGAGGTGGGAGCCAAGGAAATATGTAAGCAGGTGTTTTAGGCATTTTATGCAGCAATGCTTTCGCAAGACACAGAGCATGACATATCTGTATGAAAATTCAATACCAACGCTGCATACGCATGTAATTCACAATTTTATACGTTTTGTTCACTTATTGATTAATGCAGTTTATACTTACCTGTGATTTGTAAGATTGAAAATAAAAATACGGCGATGCCAATTCGTAAGATTAATTATAATAATGCCTATCCAATGATGGTACCACTCTTACGATGAAGCTATTGAATCATAGCCACACTTGATTGTTTTATGTCAGTTATTGATCAATATGTACAAGGTTTATGACGCTGTTTTTAATTAATTATTACTGGTTTATCCACTAAACTCGTGGACGGAATATAAGACGTGGACTTGCTTCTAAAAGAATAATAATTATGAAAGTTGGAAGTCGTTATATATATATTTATTCTGTACATATAAGATCATTATATTCATAAATTAAACTAGTTTTAATCTGTATTTAATTAATTTGAATTTCGTTTTCTTTTCTTGTTTTCACTTGTAGTAAATTGCGATAGTTTAAAATCATGTTAGTGCGTGTTTGACACTATCGACACTTATTTGCCATACTCCCAACTAGTAATAAGCATTAGCAGTTTTCCCACAAAATATGATAAAAATTGTATGATGGCAATAAGGGTTGTTATATAGATATTGTACGTGTAGTTATGTTAAAACTATCGCTTTCGCATACTGTGTACGGTGACGACCCGTCTATCTTTCTCAGTCTACGATAAAGGAACTATGGCATAGTATATATCCTACTGTGATCCTACTCTAACTCTATGATATATGCGATATATGGCTAATCTATGGCCAAGGCCCAAGAATGGATTAAAATTACAAATGGCTTCCGCTTCCAACTTTCGGCTGCCGTAATTTCTTGTTGGCATGGTTTTTTAAATTAAGGTGCGTATTGTTAATTCTAACCATTTTATGAAGTATTGCATTTTAATTTCATTCATGCCGTAGTTTTCGATGTGAAGATTCTATGAAAGTTGAAATTATTTCCATCGGAAACGTGCCGGCTAGGTATTTAATTTTTTGCATGTTTTTTGTCTAAATCTGAACATTGTACGTTGTCTATTGAACAATTTCATCCTTTACAGTGTTCTTGAGAATATATTCTTACAAAAATGAACTTTGTATTTTACAGATTACCTATATTTTAGCGAGACGAACGTGTTCGATCGAAATTTTAGAGGATAGTGAAGTAGCCGATAACCATGGGCATACAAGATTTACAAATATTTTTAGAAAACGAAGGGGTAGGTGTTGATTTGTTTCGTATCGCCAGAACCCATCCTGGTGGCTTTCGATTAGTACTCGACGCGGAAGGATGCCTTGATCGGCTTTATGGCGGCTATTTTTCAGGTAATTTCTGTTTATTTGAGATAGAAGAGACCTTCGAATTTTTTATTGGACAATACGTTCTGTCAAATTGTAAAATAATGGTACCATATTTATGTATGTGTACAACCATGTAATTTACTTTTGACTTATGCACGCCTATGAAGTTTCATAATTATTGACAGGCAATCATCGACAAAAAAAAGGCAATACTTCATAGACACAGTTTTTTATACAATATTTGTGAAGCGACACTCCCTTTTATCCAATATTAACTCGTATATTCACTAGCAATTACCAGTATGAATTTCCTTTTGTTTTTTGTATGAATAGTCATGCAGCTGCAATACAGCTTAATTTACTTACTAATATTTAAGAATTTATTTTTGTTTAAAATAAATTTCATTCTTTTTTCATTTTATACCATTGTTTAATATTATTAAATAAGCTTTTCTGACTAAATAATTATGAACAGCTTACCCTTATTGTTGTATTTATTATATATATTGCAATATTTAGCCCTCTGATGTCAAAAAATTTACAAAAAAATTGTAAATCTGCCAAAGAATTTATCTGTTTTAAGATAAGTCTTGTTTTTGTTGTACTGAATGTAAATACATGAAAATAAGAATGATTATTTTCGTTTTCGGTGTAGATTGGGCATGTGGAGGCCAATGGGCCCGCTGTGTGCAATTCCTCACAACACTTGCACAAGCTTTGGCAGAACATCAAGTATCACTATGTGTATGTTTCAATGGCGCCCACCCTACACCACCAGCATTGCCACAGCACTGGATACAAACTCAATCAACTTATAGGCAGAGAGTAAACTCTGTAAGTGACCTTTATATGAATAGCTAGCATAGATACATTTTGGTTACATACAAATTATTCTATTTATTACAGAATGTAGACTATAGGTACTAACCTATATATTACTTGACTTACAATGTGGCCAATTATACAATTTAATACAATCTCTAAAGTCTAAACTAAAATTACAGCTAATTCTGTTATCTAAAAAGAAATAACTAACAGGATGAATTCTAGTGCTGGCTTTTTCTGCAGGGAGCATTATGACAGGGATAGCAATACAATCAGTGTTTTTAGTGTAGAGATCATGATCCGCAGAACTATGCCCTATGTATGTTTCATGTTGACATGTAAAGTTTAAGATTTACATAGAATTGTGTTAGCATCAAAAATTTAATAATATGTCTCATTTCACAGGTTTTGCGTCACATTGTTACAAAAGGTACTCCACCCCCTAAGGTTTGGTGGGTGCCCCCAACAGGGTTACATTCTTGTCTAAGAACTGCTCTGAGATACCTCAACATCCCAATTGTATGTAATGTGTATTTTATAATTAAATTTTGTCAGCAATTATCAGATTTGACAGCAATTTTTTCCTGATATAGATGGTGTCCTCTGATGATCATTGCCAGGAGGTTGTTGGTTTGTGCAGAGAAAAGACTTATGCTGGTCTAGTGGGCTGCTCAGGGGAGTATTTGGTGTTCCAGCCACCAAGATACTTTAGTTCATCACAACTGAAACTTACGTACAGAGTAAGTAGTAAGCAATTAAAATAAAAGTTACTTTGCAGAGAATAGAGATATACATATATATAAATTAAAAAACCACCCTTTTGTCCCCAGTCATCCCTGGAAACCAAAGAGTACATGGTACATGAGCTGCCCAAGCTATTAGATGTTCCACAGGATCGTCTTTGTCTTATGGCTGCACTCCTTGGTGGAGTTATTCTATCTGAACAGAGCCTCACTGAATTTTATAAACGATTGGGTATTACTCAAAAGAAGGTATGTAGTTTCAATAAACCAATTAATTGTGTTTCAAGTTTCAACTAAGAAAATTTCTTGTAATTCAACATTTTTCTATTTTTGTTTAAAAAAGTTCCATTTAAATCTAGCTTTAGGTTTTTTTTTTTTGCTGCAAGTTTGATGTGTTTGAGTTGAGAAGTAGCTGGTGATCTTCTCGATTGAAAGGCAATTGTCATTTTCCAGCGATAGAGATCCAATGCTCAACATGAGTCCCTTGTAGGAGCTTCTATATGCCATGGTTTGCGCCGCCTGAACCCAGCAGCTCCCTGCGATTCGCTTGATATCAGTCCACAGTCCACATACACCTATACTCCAGTCAAACTCGATGTAGAATGTTTAATAACAAAGCGTTGCTAGGCAGCCGTCTGGCAGCAGGGGTAACAAATATTTTTTGGAGATTATTTTTTTAAAGCAACTTAAGTTTTATCATCATCAATTTTATCTTTATTTTGAATATTACTAGTTGGTTCCCGCAGCTTCACCTGCGTGGAGTTGAAATAGTAGTGCATTTCCGGTCAAACTATCACATCATTCCCCTAAATTTGATGGGAAATTTATAGATTTGGCAACACTACACTACACCAATAATTTTATTAGTTCAATAATACGACTAAATTAGAAATGCGCCAATTATTCAGAGTACTGTAGGGTTCTTCTGGTATTTTTTACTTGATGACATAATACAAAAATTGAAAAACGTTTTTGACTACGTCCTAAAAAGCAAGAAACCATCAGGGATGTCAATAATATCAATCATGACAATTCATCATTAATAAAAATGTAATAAATGGTCATTTACATGCGATTTTATTTGTGTATTGATCAATATTTATCTTTTGTTTGACTTTACGATTCATATTATGAATAGTTTGATTGATTTTGAAGGTAAAGTGAAAAAAGTATGAAATTGTGAAATAATGTGAAGTGATAACCCTAAAAATCAGCTGTTGTGGTTTGTTTACAAACATTCTACATCGAATTTGGCTGGAGTATAGTATGCACTTATACACACTTAATAGACACAATTTAATCAGTTAAGTTAAACAATTTGCAGCAACAGGTTCCTCCTGAAACCCTAATCAAGACTGTCTCACAATTTGTGCGAGATTTACCAACATCCGATGTTGATGCTGCTTGCATTGAAATATTTGGTGATCTAAATGACCTCCGTGCTGCCAAATTAAAACAAGCTGTTCAATACTACCTAAATGGCACCAAAGATGGCTTTCTCAAATACCGGACTGCTTCTGGTGAGGGCACAATCAATTTTATTATTGTAAGGAAACAGCACCTTCAGTAATAAAATGAATAATGTATGTACCAATTGTAACATTCTAGGTCGTCGTCCGAAAAACAACAAGAAACAAAGATCAGAAACTAGCCCTCAGTCTTCGTCTGCAGATATGGATACATCAAAACTAGCGACTGAGTCTTCAGAGCATGAGGTCAGTGACTTTAAAAACAATTAACTTGATCGCTGAGGTCATCCACGCCTTTTATCAACATTCATATTGGCATTCATTGGCAAAGCATAACTTGCATGTTACTCACAAAATTTCAACAAAAATTTCCATGTGCTGGGTTTTGCTATATATTACTTTCTTTTTTATAATTTTATGTCTTGTTTATTCTTATCCTTTCATCTTATTATTTCTTTATGGTTTATTTTTATAGATTAATCAAATTCAAAAGTCAAAAATAATTTTGGTTTGGTTCTTGATACTTTTGCGTTTGATGTCAAAATTAGTATTTTTCAACAAGTAGGTAGGTAATGGTGAACAAACTGATAACTATTGGTCAATAAAGAAATTTACTTCTAGCACTCTCAAGCTCACGCCATACAAACGAAGTTTAGTTCTTATTTGAATATTAATCATTCAAACTCAACGAAATTTTGTAGATATCGACTGTACAACCTCATCTGTAAAAAATTGTAGTTGTACTTATACAGGTTCAAATATTTGTATATAAATCGTAGAGCCTGTTACTGTAATTTGCCATGTTTTTATACACAAACATGGCAAATGAAATACACAAAAATAGTTACTGAAACATTTCTACATCACTGAGTTTCATTTATTAAAATTGAAACAAGAATAAAACAACTCCAATGTGTGGAGTGGCTCAGTAGTACATTTCTCTTACAAAAACTTCGAGATCTATATTATTTAACCTATTATTTTATTCTATATTATTTTGCAAGAATAAAGCACTTGGAAGTTTTCAAAACTGAATGAATTACAGCAAAAAGGCTTGGAAGATTACAAATTGGCTACAGCGAATGCGTCGATTAACGCCGACATTAGCATGGAGGAGCATTGTCACGATTTGAGTAGCGGCGTCGCGGCGATGGCGCTGGACGCCGGGGACGCGGCCAGGCCCACGCCGCCCGCCCAGCCCGCCAAGTCTGAGGCCAGCGCTGACAAACCTGCCGCCAAACAGGTCTGCTTGTGTGTTCTATACTGTTAGCACAGATTGTTTTCCATCTCTGATTCATTTTGTTTACTAGCCGTTTGCCTGATTGTGGTATTGGCAACATCACAGAAGCCATGACTTTTCTCAAATGTTAGATATTTGGGTAACCTACTCCAATCTCTGCATCAAAGAGATATTTGATCCACTTGAAGAAGTATTTGATCCACTTAAACCGAAAACTCGAAGTTTAAACTGGCAGGTCCAAAATCATTAAAATTCATACCAATATTATAAATGCGAAAAAGTGCCTTTCTGTCTGTCTGTCTGCTACGCTTTCCCGGCTCAACTACTTAACCGATTTTGATGAGATTTGGTACAGAGAAAGTACTTACTTACTTTTTATCCCGGAAAATTTAAGAGTTCCTGCAGGAATAAACCAATCTACTCAGACGAAGTTGCGGACATCATCTTGTGTACTTATAAATATTGAATCAGTGGGGAGTGAATTTCTAGTGTTTGTCCTTTGAATAAAAACTCATTTGTTGGCCAGTAGTTTTCGCGAAGGAAATAGTGTGCTGGAGTAGTGAGACTGCCTAGCACTGTGAAGGTGTCTTTTAATAAGGATGATAACAACTCAATCAAATCAGCAACTCTTTATCAAACTTAAAAACGCACTTCTATTATGGAACTTGTATTAAATTCACAGTTGTAACGTCATCATATATCAACTTCAACACACTTTTTTTTCTTTAATCTATATTTTAAAATGGTTATCAAACTTAAAACTAACAGAGGTTGTAAATTTTAGGTATTTTGGAAGACCCTCTATTTAATAATTATTGATCGAGCGAAGCGATTGTCTCTGAGTCTACTTGAGTGAATTTGCACTTGTTCGTCCGTCCGTCCGTCTGTCAGAGCCTTATAACTTCTGAATTACTGAACGTAATTACTTCAAATATAAATATAATATGTAAACCGATGGCCTCCAGCCGAATGTGGCTTAAAAAGTTATAAAAATCTTTATTTTAGGGGGGCTCTCATAGGAGCGAATGTGTAGTAAAATCTTTTTCATCCCATCTATTCGAAAAGGACGACTTGGTTCGCCTTTATGTGCACCTAAAGCTGGTATTTTCTATAAGAAACTTTTAGCGGGCGCAAATGAGTTTTTAATCCTCTTTATTTCAAAAAGTACGCCGCAATTATCTTTGCCGCGCACTTTTTGAATTTGGAACATATTAAAGTTTTCAGCGCCAAAGAAATTGAACGCACATTGTTTGAATAAAGACTGGCTCGTACGACGGCCCATAGTCGCGCCGCCGCGCGGCTGAATAAAAAAAAGGAATCAAATTAAAAACGCGCGAACTACAGCCTGCGTTTTCGTAAATTTTCACGGATTGTTAAAAATTCATGGTTTTATTTTGAAAAATGAGTCCTTATAGTGACAGTGAAAGTTTAGAATTAACTCCTGAAAGTATTAGAACTGAAGCAAGAAATGTGATGAATAATCTATTACTTGCAAAATCCCGGGAGAAATATATGAAAGCCTATGGTAATTTTATTGAATGGAGAAATGCAAGAGGCGCCAAGAATTTTTCAAAATCTGTGTTTTGGCCTACATCCAGTACTTAGCCAAAACTAATCAACCTTCCATTCCTTCGGAGTACCTACTCAATGCTAAAATTAACAGTCAGTTCTAATAACGACGTAAAACTGGACACATATACGAAATTAATAGCGTATCTGAAGAGGATGTCTGATGGATTTGTAGTTTTATTTTCTCATAGAGGGTGATGAAAAGTAGAGTGTATCACTCGGGCGCAAAATTTTTCGGCTCGGGCGACGTACTTGGAATCCCTCGCTACGTTCAGGATTCTACTAAAGAATCCCTTACTTCGCTCTGGATTCAAAAAAGCGCCCTCGCCGTAAAAATATTATTTTGCTCCCTTATAATACAATCTACTATTTATAGCGTTACATAGGGTTGCGGTATATCATTTTAAAGATAATTAGGAATAGAGACCAAAAATATTTTTTTTTTAATTTTTCCCCTAAAATCGACGAAATGGGGGGAATTCAATGTGGAGATTTTCTAACGTCCAATGTTGACCTCAGAAGTCAGAACTCTCAATTTTCTGAAAGGCTGAGTCTGGAACTTGATCAGTTGTTCGAATTATATCCTGTACTTGAACAACAAACACTAAAATTAGAAAAATATTATAAGGAAACGAAATTATTTTTAATTTTTAATGAGCTTCAGTATTTTTAACAGAACTTCACAATGATGTCAATGGATGGCGCTCTGTTATGGCGATACCGCGAGGTCTCAGTTAGGGGCGTACCACTAGTTAATCAGTTAGAAATAATTTATTTTTGATATAGGCATCATCCCTATCCTATAACAGGCAACGGCAAGCGGGAGCAAGCCGCTCCAAGACGACAGCTGCCCGCCCGCTCCGTCAGAAGTGTTGCGCACGTGCGCCGAGCGGCACACGCGCGGCCTCATGCACCCTCAGATGCTCTCCATCCTCACGCACCGCCAGGTCGCGCTGCCCGTGCTGATGGAAGACGACAACCATCGGGAGATACCATCCATACATCACTTCTTCCGCCCCGTCAGGCAAAATGTGTACGCCATATTGTACAACATGCACCACCATCGCTTCATGGCTCAAAAAGCTAAAGGTATTGTATGCTGTTACATAGTCTCTAAAAATGGAGATTTGTAAAAGAAAATATGCTGTTACTGAGTGCTATGTTGTAAATATTTCCATTTAATTTTGTGTTTTTATAGTAGTTATAATATTATGTGTGAAATACATGATGCTACAATAATACTGAATAAAAATATGGAACAAAAATTCCAAAATTGAGAGGCAGCAGGTTCTTGAAGCATCTATTTTGAAACGTCTATAAGGCCAGCTGACCAGGCCTTAATCCGGCTGGCTTAGTGGGCCTTAGTTGGCTCGAGTGGGGTCTTTCAGTTTCCTTTCTATGATGGGCCTGAATCTCCTGCATAATGTGCTGAAACTTATTGCTTCCCCACCTGATGGAAGTCCACCATTAATCTACCATCTCCATTTATGTGATAAATGAAATGAAAATGTGCCATATTACAAAAAAACTGCAACATAAGCAATATTTCAGATGAAGGTACAGCTAGCTCGTCAACCACGAACGAGCGATGCACAGTGCACGTGGCTGAATGGATCTATTCACGAGTTAATCCTGGAAAGAGTCCAGAGATTGTGCCCGGCGTCATGCTTGATTGGCCTGTGCCCACAGTACAAAGACTTTGGTTTGGGTGAGTTTCGAGATTAACACCAATAACTTATCCATCCAAGTTGAAGGACACTGATGTATGATATAAAGCTATGGTTTTAGCTGATTGATATGCTTAGTTAAATTTTAAAAAAGGAATTATATTTATGCTCTCCAGTGTCGATATCTCATTCAAGTGATCAATTTGTGCCAAATCACAGAGATTCCGTGCCCATCATAATCCACAGCTCAAGTGCTCTCGAGGTGGTCCCATAAAAAATCTGACTCCAAATCCTCAACCCTGACACTAAAAAGTTTAAAATAAAAATTATTTCCAAAAAACCGGCGGGTATAACAAGGATAAGCAAAGTTGACGCATCAGGCTCGCCCGACTTCAACATAGTGTGTAGAAATCAAAATTATTTTTTACTTTACAGTGGCTTTGGAAGTCGGTTTTTTGGAAAGAATTTTTTCTCGTAAGTCGTTTGTGAAATGCCTTACCAATGGCGAGCACAACTGGTTCGATATAAAATTATGTGTACACTTAATAAATTTATCTCTTTTCAGAACGGCTCAAGATGATAAATGTCGCCGAATGCGTGCATTCCTGTCTTGTATGCGCTCTGATACTCCACTCATGTTAAACACGTCATATGTGCCACAGCATCTTCTTATTTTAGCCACAGTTTTAAGGTATATATAATTTACATTCACATATTAATAATAACAATAGTTGAAAAATGATTCATTTCCAAAAAACATGATTAAGAAACCATTGCGGCTGAGGCCTTCTATTAAGTATAAGAATACCTGTGTCAGAAGGCCTAGCTATTCCAAATTTAACAATAAAATAAAATATACTTAACAAAATGTATAGATTAATATATTTTTTTAAATCATGTAGGCGTGATAGCAAGTGTGTGAGTGAGTGAGTGAGTGTGAATGAGTGTGTGTATAAATGTATATTCAATTATTTTAAACCACAAACTACCAAATAATCTGCACCGAATAAACCAACCAAATTATTAATAATGTATCTTATTAAAAATGCAATTACATTGAATAATGGAAATTAATTTCAGGTTCGTCATGACGTCGCAAATACAAATCTTGAGACGACAAGAGTTGGATGCATTCCTGGCTACAGCTTTCTCAAATGATCTCATGAATGCACTCCACTTGCAAGAGATGACCGTAAGTTTCAGTTTGTTGTTGAATAAAAATTAAAATGAAGCTGTAGGAGAATGAAATCAAGATGTGAGAAGGATGCATATCCTTCTATTCCCAACCCACCTTCTTTCATATATTTCTGTTTCAGCCCTACTGAAAAATGATCTGGTTTGGAGTATACTACTCTGCATATAGTAAAACATTACCGTAACGCCAAAAATTGATTAACGTTATTCAAACGTCATTCATCTCGCTCAATTAGTATGTCCCTCAACTAGCGCTCCACTTCGAGCCATTATCGACTCGGTATCTTTCTCCTCCATATCTATTTCACTGTATCCTTCCGTTACATATCTGATTTCTTATAGAATTGTTGAGACAAGCTATGTAATTCATCAAATTGCTTTAGGGACTATTTATTAGATATTAGACTCCCGACTCCCGAGACGCGTCACCCGTCCTCTACCCAGCGTGGGAGGTCCCAGGTTTGATTCCCGGCAAGGTCAATTTGGGATTTTATAATTTCTGAATTTTCTCTGGTCTGGTGGGAGGCTTCGGCCGTGGCTAGTTACTACCCTACCGGCAAAGACGTACCGTCAAGCGCTTAAGCGTTCCGGTACGATGCCGTGTAGAAATCGGCTAGGGGTATGGGTTTAATATAACTGTCATACCCCTAAGAGGTTAGCCCGCTACCATCTTGGACTGCATCGTCACTTACCATCGGGTGAGATCGCAGTCAAGGGCTATTTTGTATGTAGTGGAATAAAAAAAATTACAGTCATACTGGTAGAAGTAAGTAAGTGAAAAGAAATGAAAAATATTTATTACTAGATGATTCCCGCGACTTCGTCCGCGTGGACCAAGTTTTTTCGATTCCCGCGGGAACTCTTGAATTTTCCGGGATAAAAAGTAGCCTATGTCCTTCCCCGGGATATAAACTATCCCTGTACCAAATTTCATCAAAATCGGTTGAACAGATGGGTCGTGAAAGCGTAGCAGACAGACAGACAGACAGACACACTTTCGCATTTATAATATTAGTATGGATATTATACTTAAGACCTTTTGTCTTAAGAAGAATGGTGTCGATCAAGGGTATTCACATTTTTACCCCCTACGAAAAAGTGCTCAACGCGCCTAAAGAAGTTTTCACTTCAAAAACGACCATGCCATGGATACAGTCTCGGTGGATTGCTAGTTGGCATTGAGTGGAGTAGATTTTTGCGTGGTTGTTTGCAGGTGAACGGCATGAGCTCGCGCGGCGTGCAGCTGGCGGCGCTGGTGATGGCGGGCGCAGAGGCGGCGTTGATGGCGAACGACGCGTGCGGCGCGCCCGTGCCGTGGCTGGTGGCCGCGCCCTGGCTCTACTTCGACGGCAAGCTGTTGCAGCGCAACCTGTACCGCGCCGCGCACTGCAAGCACCTGGCGCAGCTCTGCGACAACCACCTCGACACCGTCGTCAAGGTGAGCGCGCACACTCGCACTTCACGCTCTACTTCGACGGCGAGCTGTTGCAGCGCAACCTGTACCGCGCCGCGCACTGCAAGCACCTGGCGCAGCTCTGCGACAACCACCTCGACACCGTCGTCAAGGTGAGCGCGCACACTCACACTTCACGCTCTACTTCGACGGCGAGCTGTTGCAGCGCAACCTGTACCGCGCCGCGCACTGCAAGCACCTGGCGCAGCTCTGCGACAACCACCTCGACACCGTCGTCAAGGTGAGCGCGCACACTCACACTTCACGCTCTACTTCGACGGCGAGCTGTTGCAGCGCAACCTGTACCGCGCCGCGCACTGCAAGCACCTGGCGCAGCTCTGCGACAACCACCTCGACACCGTCGTCAAGGTGAGCGCGCACACTCACACTTCACGCTCTACTTCGACGGCGAGCTGTTGCAGCGCAACCTGTACCGCGCCGCGCACTGCAAGCACCTGGCGCAGCTCTGCGACAACCACCTCGACACCGTCGTCAAGGTGAGCGCGCACACTCACACTTCACGCTCTACTTCGACGGCGAGCTGTTGCAGCGCAACCTGTACCGCGCCGCGCACTGCAAGCACCTGGCGCAGCTCTGCGACAACCACCTCGACACCGTCGTCAAGGTGAGCGCGCACACTCACACTTCACGCTCTACTTCGACGGCGAGCTGTTGCAGCGCAACCTGTACCGCGCCGCGCACTGCAAGCACCTGGCGCAGCTCTGCGACAACCACCTCGACACCGTCGTCAAGGTGAGCGCGCACGCACGCACTTCACTCACACACTTGTGTGTTTATGAGTTATCTCATACACATAATAAAGTTCCCACTATCCGACCAAAATATTAATGGGTGTAACATTTTTCGAACGAAGTTCCTTATGGGACGATGCGGAGGGGTTTAAAGCATTAAAGTTTAATTTCGAACGTTGTATATATAATTATATTTCAGATCTTTTGTCTTCGTAACAACGCAAGCCTGTCGATGACGCCGCGAATTCACATTTTTACCCCCTACTAGAATGTGCTCAACGCGGCTAAAGAAGTTTTCACTCCAAAAATCATATTAAAAAATTTATACCTGAATAATTATTTTCTTTATACCTCGACTAGAACTTGAAATTAATATTTACGAGTATGTAAGGAACTTCGTTACTATTTGGTGTCCGACGACACCACACGTTTTTGTCACATTATGCCGATAAAAATAAATATATTTTTCAATACACTTGCTGGAAAAAACATCGCGCTATTAATAGCCGCAAAAAATAGATCGAAATAATAGTATGGGCGTGAGAAACCATTACCTAGTGCCTACCTACTCGAGTTTTATTTACAAGTGCCCTCACAAACAGGGACCTCCAGCGCTTACCCTTTTTAGGGTTTTGAATGGGTTTTTTGAAAGGCTGAATACTTTAATTTGATTAAAAACCTATAAGATTGGGTAACCCTTACGTTTGGGTAAGCCTATTAAACGGAAACCCTTTGAAAGGGCTTCCCAAAAAATAAGTCGAATAGTAGTTAAGCAAAACTAAAAAGCCGTATTGATTGGGTTACCCATTCGGAAGGGGTAACCCACAAAATAATCATGATAACCCTTTCATAGGCGCTTACCGAAACAACCTATATTCAAGCGAATATAGTGTTTAGTAACTCACCAATAGAGTCTTTAAATGTTTGCGTTTTGAGTTCTCGAACGCACGGCGACGCGAATTCAGATTGACATGCAGAAATGTAACTAGGTATCTAATATGAGAGCAGTACTAAGCTGCCGGCGTAGGCGAACTCCTCCGATCGGCGCGTTTCTATGGTTACGCGCGGTCCTTGCGCCCGCGCCGCCCCTCGACCCTCGTCCGCGGTTATTAACTGTAGTGATTGGTCAGTGGTCTTAAAGAGTTGCACGTGCTCTACTGTTTTAATAATAATGCCCCAACCAAGGAGAGATGGCGTGCATCGATATTTTACTTATGAAAATGGGGGGATAAGTCAGTGTCAGTTGTGTGAAAATAATCCTAAGGTAGGTAAGCTTCCCAGTTAGATTGACTTATTATTTAAGGACAATAAATTAAATTACGTAAGTAATAGGTAGGGTCTGCATTCTGCACCTATCTATTAGGTATTCATTTTAAAATGTGTTTTATTATTAAAATATTAATTTGTATAGCGTATTTTTATTAAGTAGGTATATTATTTAATAATAATTATAGTTTTATATTATTCCAATTAATAATCTTCCTACCTAGGTACCTATATTAAGACTAGTAAGGTGCGTTGGGGTAAGATCGTAAATGGGGGAAGACCGTATTTGTTATATGCATATATTTCGAATTAGTAGTTATTTTTCTAATCTGGCAACAAAGCGTGTGACGCCATTTTGTATTGCCCCACGTCCCAGTCCGTGTTGGTCGTTCCGACGCATCAGGTGTGAGTTAAGCATGTTATAGTGGAAGGATAATTTACGAGAACCGGATTTACTCCAAACAACATTTTTAACCTCCGACGCAAAAAGAGAGGGGTGTTATAAGATTAACGTGTCTGTATGTGTATCTGTCTATGGTATCGTAGCTCCCAAACGGACGAACCAATTTTCGTTTAGTTTTTTTTTGTGTCATATATAATTTTATGCCGAGTGTTGTCTTTCACTTGAACTCATTTTGTCAAATACATTTAAAAATCAATGGCGAACAACGAACAACAATAATTTTTCCCGCGTTAAAGTGTTCATCTGTTTTTTTTTTCAATAAACAGCTTTCCATTTGCAAGCTAGTACGAAATTTAAATAAAACCTTTGATAAGTTACCTCCTTAGTTGCCATGTTTCGGAGTAAAAGGTCGTTCCATTTTTAAATTAAGTACACGACAGATATGAATTTACTATGTAATTTATTTGGCCGCTAAATCACGACAGATATGGATTTTCATACAACTTTAGCCGGCCGCTGCTCGCATGTATTTGGCCAGTATAGCAATTTCGATATATCTCGAAGAAGGTTGTCAAAATAATGCTCAAATTTCCAAGCATGTTTGAGAAAAAAAGTTTATCTTATTTTATTATCTAAAGTCAAAAATTCTCAATTCCTAAGACTGATAATCTATATCTATACTTATAATAAAACTGTAACAGGTCCAATTCTATACATTGAAGATATTGTGAAAATTTTTTTGGAGGGCACTCATTATTCGATACTGAAGCCAAAT
Organism: Erebia epiphron; assembly: GCA_963932025.1. NCBI lineage: Eukaryota > Metazoa > Arthropoda > Insecta > Lepidoptera > Nymphalidae > Erebia > Erebia epiphron. The sequence goes on along the minus strand of OZ009952.1, from coordinate 18,683,826 downwards.
CTGTAATTTTTTTCATTTTTGTCTGTCTGTCTGTCTGTATCTTGGCCGTGCATCACGTCGAAACTACTGAATGAATTCAAACGAAACTTAGCACTATTATAGCCCTTACTTATTATAGCCCTTATTATAGCCCTTAGGTAGGACATAGGATACTTTTTATCCCGAAATTCCGAATGAAGGCGTGAAATAGGGGTTGAAAGTTTGTATGAAAGTCCTTAGTTTCTCAAGTTATAGCCATGAAACTTGATATATGAGCTGCGGGTTGAAATTGAAAACATATGTGTTTCAGTTTTTCAAAATTCCACCCCCGAAGGGGTGAAATAGGGGTTGAGAGTTTGTATGAAAATCCTTAATTTCTCAAGTTATAGCAATGAGACAGCAGTTGGAGCTATAAAGAATATACATACATACATACATAGGCTACTTTTTATCCCGGAAAATTAAAGAGTTCCCGCGGGAATCGAAAAAACTTAGTCCACGCGGACGAAGTCGCGGGCATCTGCTAGTTAGTAATAAAAATAAGCAGTTTAATAAAATTTTGATCAGCAATAAATTGTAAGGTTTTATTTATACATCCAGCACATAAAAGTAAAACCTATCCAATCTTCAATTTGCTAATAGATAAATAACTTTGACTGAAAGAATAGCTTATCAGGATCAGGAACACTAAAGTTTGAGAGCCACTGCAATTTGAGATTTGGTCTAGTGGGGTAAGATCGGACGCCCAAAACAAAAAAAAACAAAAAATACTGTTCCAGGTTACTTTTTTTACAATATATAAAAATTTCCAAAGATAATCTTGTAGGACGTATAAGAACGGATATTCTCTTTCTATGAACTCATGTGTTATAAGCCACAATGGCGATTTTAGAAGGTAGTCTGATCTATACCCATGAATGTCCGACCTTTCCCAAGGTTTAAAAATTTTATTCATATTTTAAACACCCGATAAATAGCAGTTGTTTCATTGATAACGACATAAAACACATTATATCTTTAACCTATTTATTAACAATCAATTTTCACTATAATTTATTGTGCTAACTATTGTATCTTTCGTGCAAAATAAATTTTGCCAACATCTTCTCAATACAACTAAAAACTGTCCGAACTTACCCCAACGCACTTTACTTAGTTTTACATTTGATATTACTTTTAGGGTTCAGTAGCCAAATTTGGCAAAAACGGAACCCTTATAGATTCGTCATGTCTGTCTGTCTGTCCGTCGGTATGTCGCAGCCAGTTTTTTCCGAAACTATGAGAACTATACTGTTGAAACTTGGTAAGTAGATGTATTCTGTGAACCGCATTAAGATTTTCTTACAAAAATAGAAAAGAAACAATAAATTTGGGGGTTCCCCATACTTAGAACTGAAACTCAAAAAAATTTTTTTCATCTAACCCATACGTGTGGGGTTATCTATGGATAGGTCTTCAAAAATGATATTGAGGTTTGTAGTATCATTTTTTTCTAAACTGAATAGTTTGCGCGAGAGATACTTTCAAAGTGGTAAAATGTGTGTGTGTGTGTGTGTGTGTGTCCCGTAACGTCTAAAATAAGAGAATGATAAAAATAAAAAAAATATATGATGTACATTACCATGCAAACTTCCACCGAAAATTGGTTTGAACGAAATCTAGTAAGTAGTTTTTTTAAATACGTCATAAATCGTAAACCACAATTTACCTTTCATTCAATCAACTGAAATATTTTACAAAAACATTTAATTTCATAATGCATAAACCGTGAACCATTATTTTTTTTAATCTGTAATAGGTGCTTAGGTAAATAATAATTATAATTCTCGCGGGGCGTGGCTTGATTGGTAGCGGGTGCGGAGCGCGCGGGGAACAGGTTCCCGACTGCGCTTACCAAGCGGGCAGACACGTGAGGGCAGACGTCGTTATACTATAACTTTTACTTATACCTACAGGTTTGTACGGAACCCTCGGTGCGCGAGTCCGACTCGCACTTGGCCGGTTTTTATCATCTGCCATTGTAAATTGTGAGGTCCTTTGATTAACTTCCCGCTGTGTACCTACCAACCTTACGTACGTAGGTATTTTACTATTAAATTAACGTGAATACATATAATACTAGTTGTTGATGGCACGTCAGGTGTGCAAAAACTCATTTGATTACGATTTCACCCAAATGTTCCCAGACGTCAGAGACTGTAAACCTTTTTTCAGTGCTTAGTTTTTTAAAACCCCCGATAGCTCTATAATTTTTTTTACCTCTGTACCTCAACTAGAACCTATAATAATATATGCATAAAGGTTCCGAATGCAGCTATTAGACACGCTTTTGACGCAAAATCTTATAAGGTGAGTGGGGGTAAGTCAAAATGGGTTTTTTTGGTGAGATAAATAGTGTTTGAATTTGAAACCGATGTAAATTATAGAGTTTTATGTTAAATACTAATAATTTTGTTGATATAATAAGTTGCCCGTGAGGATTTTCTGAAATAGTTACGAGTCATTTTCTTCCTGACACAAAAAACTATTGGTTCCACCGTACTAAGCCTCACGTCATATAATTTTATATCTTACGAAAATTCTGCAAAGAATAAGTGTGTTTGTTTTATTTATATTTGAGTATTGGCTGATATTAGTATTTTTACTGTATTATACAAAACAAAATTACAGGTGTTTCAACCAATTTCGAGAACCGGTAACTTTTTTATGTATGTTGTTAACGGGGTAAGACGGAATGATTTGTATTACCATCTCACCACTTTTAAAGCCGGGGTTAGTTTGAAAGGAGCGATAAATCTTTAAATATGAGAAATATAACTGTCAATATCTAAACAAAAACAATGAAAATTATCTGCGTAAAAAGATAGAACAAAGCGGGGTAAGATTGAAAATCCCAAATTTTCGCGGGAAATGTGTCGTTACAAAAATCACCACACACGCGCGTTTTCACTAAGCGACTGATGAAAGCGTGTATGCAACGATTTTGCCTGTGATAAAATAATTCCTCAATGTTCGGCGCTATTTTCCTTTTTTTATCTTCCCCCATTTTTCATCTTACCTTAGTTATTAAACTATTTTCGCTTTTAAATAATATTGATTGAATATTTATTTAATTTTTTTATGTAACGACTTTTGACAAATAAGTTGTTTTTCTATGTTTGAATATATCGATTCTATTAATTCAACTCGGGAAGTCCCACGTTGTATGATTGTGAAGTGTATGTTTGTTGATACACATTTGCACCTTAAAATATACCGTATTAATACACTTATATTAATATATATACATACGTATATTAGTATATATATACTATATCTTGAATATTACTGAATTGACTTTGAAATCGTTTTAAGAAAATAATTGTAGGTAATACGTGCGCACTTCGAATCAATTCCTGGAATAAAATGAAAGACCAATCAAATAACAGAATCGAGGGTCACGTCACGTGTCGGCAGAGAAAACCCCTTTAAAAAGCGGAAAGCGAAACCAGGAATGGGTTTCCCTTTCATAAGAATAACCCTGGTAAGCGCTTACCATTCGCTTGGTTTCCCCAAACGAAAGGGTTTCCCTTATTATTTGGTTACTGTTTATAGTGGTTTCCCAAATGATTGTGCTTACCCAATTTAACGATTACCTTTTTTAAGGGTTTTGAAATTAAACGGCTTATCCGGTCCCTGCAGTCACAAATGTATTGAAATATATTGTGTGATACACGGGCGTATACATGAGTCAACTCGTGTGTAAAAAGCTTCTTACCGCTTTTGATCCCCTGATCATCTAACGAACTGTCAAAAACGCATTCTTTGGTTGCCCGCACTATAGTTATCTGTTTGACTTCCGTTAATGTAGGTGTTTTTGTTGGTCAGGTGGAAAGGATGCGCAAAGCCATCCTGGAGGGTCTAGAGGTGGAGTTCGCGATGCCGCCGCTGCCGCTCGTGGGCGTGGTGGGCGATCAGATGGCGTGGCGTGGGCGCGGGCGCGGCGCAAGGCTCGAGATCGCCGGCGTCGTGGTGGGGCAGTGGGGCGGCGGCTCCTACCCCACACATCCCCGCGCGCAGAGATACCCACAGGTCAGTACCGCTACACTAACACTCAACCGATCCGCAGAAGAAGACAGGGTGGAAGATGGCGACGATATGCTCACCTTCTCCCGCCATAGTGTAGGTGTCAATGACCCGCCGCCAAAACCGGCACATCTTTGGCACTCATCAGTTAGTCATACCAATTTAAAAAATCTGGGTGACAAACATGTTTTCTGTGTATTTCAAGGCATATAGTTATTGTGAACGCCGCGCGAATATTTGGACATACCTTTAACATTACCTTATCATGTCGGCAGGTGAGCTACGTGGGCTACACGCCGACGCCGCGTAACGCATACGGCGGGCGCGGATGGCGCGGCGGGCGGGGCCGCGGGCGCGGGCGCGGCGCGGCCACGGCGACGCGCGGAGCGGCGCGCGCTCGCCGCCCGCGCACGCTGGAACCCGCCAAGCCGGCCACCATCACTCTCAACGGGTAACATATTACTTTGCCATATTGTTTTAAGGGTCAACACAACGTCTTCTCCCGGACAGTTTCCCGCTAGATGGCGTTGTTAGGGCTTTTGACAGGTTTTTGATATTTTCGCAAAGTTCCTATGCACTGATTTTAAAACTGATTACGCTTGCGCCAGTATATCAATGCGTATTATTTTATCACATCATTAGTTTAATTTAAAACGGAGCCATTTAGTCAAATAGTCCACTAATAAAAATCTGTCATATCGATTACTGTATATACGCAACCCCCACGCACACACTGACATCATGATTGCTATCCAAGTTCTGTGGTTCTAACATAAACTACGAATTGTTTACTATAAAATTGAACTAGATGGCATTTAAACAAAAACTGCCTAGTTTTGCTTAGTATTTTTTTTATTTAATTCGGATACAAGATAAACTTTGCTTTGACTGCAATCTCACATGGTTGATGGTGCCACCATGTGAGATGGTCGTAAGTGATGATGCAGTCTAAGATAGAAGCGGACTAACCTAGTAGGGATAATATGGCAGTTTTTATTAAACCCATACTTTATACCCCTTTGGTTACTACATGGCATCGTACCGGAACGCTAATCGCTTGGCAGCACGGCTTTGCCGGTAGGGTGTCTTTGCTGGGGACGGGTGACAATAATGCGGCTAGGGTTGCCAACTTTTTTTGGAAAACAAGCTACTTCAAATTTCAATATACTTACTGAAAACGAACAATTGCCCAAATCTTGAAAACTATCGAAACTAATAATAGTCAATAGTCAATAGTCAATATCATTTATTCAATATAGGTACACTGTAGGTACACTTATTGACGTTAAAAATTACTTACTTTAAAAAAAACATGATGGTGATAATCGGTTACGGTATCTTAAAACTAAAGCTACGAGGGTTCCAAACGCGCCCTGGCATAAGAAGAGCTCACAACAAACTCAAATGAAACTTGCACTGTTATCTAAGTTGAATTAAATGTAAGCCAGTAAAAAAGGATTGGTCGCATATTTTCGGAGAAATGCATGGACAAACATTATGTTTGGAAGCCCTAATAGATTGTCATTTATGTGAATATTTTGAAGTTCCAATAATATTACACACGGAATATTATGCGTGTCGAACTGATAACCTCTTTTTGAAGTCAGTTAAAAATATTATTTTTTTTCTTCAAAAGTTGTGAAAATATAGTAGTTCCAGTACCATGGTTTTTTCCGGGATAAAAAGTTTCATAACAAATTTCAGCCAAATCGGTTCAATAGTAGTGGCGTAATTAAGCAACAAGTACTCATTAATGCGATTTAATTCGTAACTATCATTTCGGACAGAGTGCCGGCTTATAATTAAATTTTCGAGAGACCAAAAACCGGGTATGGGTGGCAAGTGGCAACCCTACTGATGCGGCGTGATTTACGCGCAAGAGCGAAATAAGAAATTATCACCGCGATATTATAGACCAAGAGGAAACGAAATGTTTTTATACGACTGCCTGAAAAAAGGAGTATATTGTATTCAGGGTTCACGTAGGTATGTATGTATGTATGTATGTATGTATGTATGTATGTGAGTTTGTATATTCCACCATAACTTCTATACGCCTGAACCGATTTTGATAAATGCGGTATCGTTAGAATCCCTAGCTTATTCCGGGTGACATAGGCTAGTAAAATTTTAAAAATAAATGATGGGGTGACCATGGTCCCGCATTAAAGACTAAAATTGATTTTTTTTTCGAAAATAAGATTAACTATATGATCATCATCTAGAAATTGATGAGTAGATTCCAAAAATATATAACACTATAGTTGGGGCGTTTTTTTAACGTGTTAACTACATGATTTAAAATCGATGATTTTTTTTTACCATGTTTTGTTATTTTATTGATAGATTTGTTTTTCTTCTTATTTATCTTTATGAGAAATAGCACTGATTATAAATATTATGTTAAATTATAGTAAAAATAATCATTTTAAAATGAATCGACGGAGAATTATTCCATTCAGAAACAGAACTTTATCTCACAAATGTACTTAAAAAAACCATTTTAAATAAGATTCACAGAAGTTTTTATTAAACTTACCAATCATGCCAATCAGAAAAATGGGACGGAAAACATAAAATAATAGAAACACTATCAAAATTTGATAATTTTAGTTCTTTTGACTAACGTAATGACAATATAACACAATAATGACAAATTAATGTCATATTTTTCTATATTTCTTCTGAAATAGACAATCTTTTATGTTTTTGTTTTTGCGAGTTACGATAAAAAATATCTATTTCAATATAACATAACAATAACTTATATAAATGATAAATGGCCAATATTATAAGCATAAATGCAATATTTTTGAGAGGATAGTTTTTTGAGAGGACAATTTGTCAGTGGAACCTTGACAATTACTCAAAGGAAAAGTAAGGGCACTGATCACAATGTTAAGTGAATTATCACACTTTCTTACCATAAAATTATAATAGTCGTAGTAGGTACTTTTGAGTATTTTAAACTCTTTATTCTTTAATTTGTACTTAAAATATGTAAAATGACATCTAAAAAATATAAGTGCAACTTCCAACCAATTTATAGTATGTAAAATCACATTGTATGAATGATTGAGTAACAGTATATAAATGTATAAATGATTGATATCCATTGAGTAATAATTTGTACCATTGACTGACAATTTCGAAAGAGTTACTCAAAGGACCGTAACGAATTCACGGCAGCAATATTTTGTTGCATATGTATTTCAAGAATTTACGACCTTTACTAGAAAACAATACTACATTCAAGTAAAATATGAAGAAAACTATGTTAAAAATGATGTATGAAATACATTAATTCAGTATTTACCTTCAAATGCCGCTTCTACTCAACGGATTGGTTATGAGCATTCACTCAAAATTGACTCCTTAGGCGCCGATTGCAGGAAGACTGATTATTTAAATAACATGGTAGTAGTCTTACAGCAGTTAGTAATGTTGAAAGCAACTAATAAAATCTTCTGCAATAGTAGTAATTTTATAATTTCTGAGCAAAATAGCGCATGTTAATGGAAATTCTACATAGAGCCTTGAGACTTTTATTAATTAATTTAATTATATAAATTTATAATTTGTCAATTATACTCCATAACTCAGCCAAATCTGAACCGATTTACACAATTCGTTCTTTATTAGAAAGATTGTACTACTATTAAGTAAATTTTATGAAGACCTGACAAATAGTTCGGAGATGAAGTCCGGACGGATAACAGCCAATCAATACAAAATTAGGTTTAACCATTAAGTAAAGACACTAGGTACAAGTGCGAATCTGGGGTGGGTCACCTATTAATATTATTATAGAATAAAAATATGTGAGTATGGAAAAGTGACAAATTGCACATTTGTTAGTTTGTATTTCAATCGCGTCGCAACGAAGCAACGGATCAGCGTGATTATTTTCACGGCACGTATATATTAAAAAATATGAAGAATAAGGTAGGCTTTTTTATCCCAGTAAATCAAAGAGTTCCAACGGCATGTTTAAAAATTTAAATCCACACGGACGAAGTTGCTGGTATCAGCTAGTCTGTAATATCAGAATAGGTACATTTTATATTGAATTAGAATTAGAATTTTTATTTTGCAAGAATATTGATTCAATTTGGCAAAGAAATAAAAGTTTCTGGTAAAAATATTGACTAACCAGTAAAATCATTCTGCAATCAGATTTTGATGGGTACCTACTCAAATTAGCATTTTACGACTCATACCGAAGTTGAAGGATGATTTGATTAATTATCACCATCACATCTTATACTTTGTAAAATAGACGGTCAAAAAGTACTTTGCAGGTACCAATTTGAAGATATATGGTTTGACTTTGACTTTAATATCAAAATCGATTGAAAAGATGGGCAGTTAAAGCGTGACAGACAGACAGACAGACACATTTTCTTATATATAATATTACTTAATATGGATGTACTTAAATACCTATTTACTCACTTGCAATAAATCTTCTCTAGTCTCAAATTCAGATACAATGACATTATTGCCATCGTAAACCCTTGTTAGCGATACAAGAATATAATAAAATACAAGAATATGCTTTACAATTAATTCAGTTTGTCAAAGAAATAGATAATATAAAGTTTGTTAACATCAGTTTACCAGTTATTTCACTCCAATCTATACATTTTTCATTCTTCTGTACAATACTTTTTAACTTCTGTATTTTTGGATTGGTAAACTTCGGAGATAAGCAAGTTCGACCGACTCGCACTTGGCCGTACACACACATTTCGTAATAAAAAATGTTGATGGATGGAATACATAGTTGAGGAATTCAGCTGGAAGACGATATTTTTTACACATTTTAAGTTCAAATTAATGTGTTGAGCAAGTTTCATGCCAGAAGCTAGGAGATTTTTTATGAATTTTCTGCAGGAATCGCAACCCTATTACGACCATATTAGACATAATAATAATGAATAATGTCCTCCCGACCGAATTTCGGCCACGGCGGCCAATCTCCTGAGAGATTAGCCATCTGCGCGGGAGATATTATAGTGCACAAGTGTGTGCGCAACCACAGGTGCACTCCGAGGCACAGGAGTGAAACACCGCCAACTTCCTAACTCCGGGTTAGTACTGAGAATTTCTTGTCAGAAAACCCCAATACTTGTTGTGACCCGACCTGGGACTCGAACCCGGGACCTCGTCGGCCGTAGTCGAACATGCTAACCACTACACCAACGAGGCAGTCATATATACTTATTAGACATAGGTACGGTACATATTGCATACATAACTCATGCAGATATTCAAAAAATAAAAACAGGAGGAAATGACCCGAAATTTGTGCCGCTGCCTCCCGGACTATAGAGGCCGCTTCGGCTAGCGATGCGCAATTTTGAATTCCATTCTAATTAGGTATCAAAATCAGTAGGTAACCAACTTGAATAATGCTCCACTACCTAATTTGAGTCGATTACCACCCACATAGTTAGTAGGTAGTTACTAGTTAGTACTAACGAATAAAACTCCATTTTGAAATTGAGTCATAATAATTGCAGATTTATAAGGTTATATTTTAAAAAATACCTACAAATAAAAAGTTTCAATTAATTTAAACCTTATGAAACCATTTGACATTTTTGAAATTCAGTCTTATGAGTTATAAAATAAGGTTGTCATTCCGATCGTACAACTGAAACCATAAGTTGCCCACAAATGTCTACATCAGCAGTTGTAGATTATTCGAATACCTAGCTATATTCGCAGTCGCGGATCGTACATATAGCACAGTATTGGTAGATAGTAGATACCAATACTGTGGTACTAGCTTCAGCCTTCGGCCGGCAGCGCGGGCAACTATAGGTATACTCGTGTGGCGCGGGCGGCGGCCGGCGCTTCTTTCGCGCGGCGTTGTCTTGTGTAGGTACCTACACCTACTTCTTGTTAGGTACCGGCTGCGAGGCGATTGTTTTTATCACACAATGCAAAAAAAGTATTGGTAAATCATACTAATATTATAAATGTGAAAGTGTGTTTGTTTGTTGGTTTGTCCTTCAATCACGCCGCAACGGAGCAACGGATTGACGTGATTTTTGGCATGGGCATAGTTGAGGGCCTGGAGAGTGACACGGGCTTACTTTTTATCCCGGAAAAATAAGGAGTTCCCGCGGGAATAACAAAAAACTCAAACCACGCGGACGAAGTCGCGGGCATCAGCTAGTAAGAATTCATTGGTAGTAAGTAAATAATTATAAACTTAGATGAAAATATCAAATATTAAAATGGTTGTTTGGATATGTTTTATATATATTTTTATTCACGACACAATAATTAGGTAGGTACCTACATACTACTTAGGTACTGAACCGATTTGGCTGGAATTTGAAATAGAGACAGCTTTTACTCTGGATTAACATAATTATAGAGTATAGGCCATTTTTATCCCGGACAAATTAACAGTTCCCGGGGGATAGGTAGGTATGTAAGTACTAAAAAACTAAAATCCACGCGGGTAAACAGTAGGTCTATAGGTAAGCATAGGTACCTATCATACTTTTAATATTACAAGGGGGAAAGTAAGTTTGTTCGTTACTCTTTCACGCAAAAACTACTGAACCGATTTGGCTGAAATTTGGAATGGAGATAGCTTATAGCCTGACTTAGAACTTAAGCTACATTTTATTCACGCGGGCGAAGCCCTGGGCAAAAGCTAGTATGTATATAAATTATAATCATACTTCATAGGTACCTACCAATATTATAAATGCGATACTGTGTTTGTTTGTTGGTTTGTTGGTTTGTCCTTCAATCAAGCCGCAACAGAGGTACGGATCGAGCTTAAGGTTATTTTTTGCATGGGAATAGTTGAGGACCTGGAGTTACATAGGCGCATTGGAATATTTACGTTTCCTATATTATGTTGCCAAATGTCTTGTTTATTTGGTTCATTTTGAACTCTACAAATCCTAAGTAGGTAAATAATCGCAATACACAATCCACGCAGGAACTACCGTCTACCTCCCTGCATGTGTCCCCGTGGTGCTAAACGAGCGAAATAAGCGTTCTTTTTATAGAAACGCATAATAAACTGTATGTAAACGCCATACAATTAAATAAATCCATAATGCTCGTGCTTTTAGCTAGGGGAATACACGAGCGCGTGCGACGACCTAATATTTAATTTATGAATCTCACTCGTTTGTGTAAATTTCCACAATTCTCGTGCTTAGATATGAACCTTCATTCAACTTCCCTTATCCTATAAAATTTTATAGCATGTAACAGCGAAGTACTTTTTACAGTATAATGATAGATGGCGCTCAAATATATTTTTTTGACGCATTATTTAGGCGACACGGGCGACATCTTATAAGACGAATGTAAACCTCACACCTCACACATGCGTAAATCTGACACTTTTTGAATGCCGATTATAAATTATAAATAATGTAAATATTTGCCTGACATGAAACTTGCGTCTGTAAAATGCCCTAAAGAAATCATAAAACAAATAAAAAAAATAAAAAAATGTATATTCTTCAAGAATAATCGAACAGAAAAATGTATGAAAGTCGACCTATGCATGTGCGCCTTAAGGCGGCGGCGTAACATAAGTTTTCCTCTCTGTCTCACTTTTTAACATTTTCATTAAACCACACTCGAACCCGCCAAGCCGGCCACGCTCACTCTCAATTGGTATCATATCCTTTTAAAGCGGCGGGGTAAACAAAGTTTGCCTCTATCGCACATCCTAACATTTCCATCAAAAAATATTTTTGTATATTTACTTTCCTCGTATCCGATATGAAAAGTAGATATTTTACTCAGGAAAAATACCCATTGGTCACACTAAGTATGCCCTTGCTACCCTTGAACATACAAGTACCTGTATGAACGAGGTACTCTTGTACATACAAGTACTTGTGTGTACAAGAGTATGTACACGCATTATTTCTTGTTTGAGTGTAATAATTACTAAAAAAAACACTGACTTCAAAACTAAACCCATAATAGGCATGATGACTGATTTTGTACAATGGTCAGATTATGTTCGGAAGTATCTACTATTTCGAAAACATATCTTATTTCAGCAAATAAATAAGGTTTGGTAAATAAAATTGGCATTTGAAATTAAAATTTTAAAATTCACGCCAAAACGCTTGCCGGTGTCATGGCGTCGTTTGTGACGTCACTATTGTTTTTACTAATGTACTCTGTGCAGTGCAGTAAAAAACAAACAATAATTGTGACGTCATTCGCTTCTTGGTGTTTAATCCATTATGGCGGATTGCTGTATTTTTTATTTTATCAAAATAAATAGCAATCTCACTCAAAATAGAAAAATAAATACGTTTTTTATAATCCATGAATCCTATTTCATTAAATAAATTCATAATTTCATTGATTCTTGGTTACTGTCATCATGCTTATTAGGTAAGAACTTAAACTAAAAAGTAAAAAATTGTTTTTTGTTGATTTTCTCAAAAGCGCTATCAATTTCGATAGAACTTAAATGGGACTACCTCTGAAGTATGATCTACCAAACAAAAAAGAATCATCTAAATTGATTCATAACGGAATGATCGCGTTATATACATACTTAAAACAAAACATACAGTCGAATTGAGAACCTCCTTTTTTTGAAGTCGGTTGAATAGCTTTGTTAATTATTGTGATACTTATAATTGGTATAACCCAACACGTTTATTTTTATTACAGTAAAACCGTTAGACCCGACGAATTGAGTCCGCCGGTTGACGACGGCAGTCCCCACGAAGATAACTCTCAGCCCGAAAATGACGGTGAAGGTACCCGCTTTTAAGAGAACCTTAGTGCCTATAAACATTACGAGAAAAGAAGGAAAAAAATGCCATCATAAAAGAGTACATTTAATTTTACAGGAACCCAACCTCAGAAAACTAAGACTGGAAAAAACATAAAGAAGAATCTAGGGAAAGGTAAAAAAAAGAGCTCCAACCAGAAGACTGATGTAGCTCAGAGCTTGGAAGCGAATGGACCACTAGATAAGAACAAGGTGACTGCAGAATAATTTCGATAGCCCATACACTACCACAATAAGGAAATTACAGTTTTCCTATTTCCGACATGCAGATGATCCTCCACCAATCCCACTAGATTTCCATTTTCCAATAAACCCATCAACTGTTCGTTAATAACATCCATCTTTTTAGGTGACGGAATCTAGCCCTAATTCTGAACAAGAGCACATTGGCCAAGGTGATGCACCAGTTACTAATTAAATGTTCCTTTAATTCCAAAGGTAAATTAATCCATTTGTTTGGCTATGGTAACACTTGTAAGTTTTACTCGCTAAAGACGTTCATATATGTAGCCTACGAAATGTAAACAGTCATAAAAGTCGCGTATCGTATTGAAATGTTAGTTATGTAAGTTACTTACGTGCTCTACTTACGTAAAACTTACAAGTGTAATCGTGGCCTTTATCTTATTATTGTTTCTTGGTCAGTTATTTTATTTCTTCATAATACATTACAATGTTACGATTTCTTAGCTATTTTATTTTATAATTCCTTAAGGAAAGCTTGTAACTAGAAATGACTTCTTATTTTGCTAGTGAATATCGGTTGTAACATTCCATTAGTATGTATTGATTGGCAACTTCTAATGCATGCACGCTTGGGTATCAAATCAATTTAAAAATGAAAAGCCAAAAGGACTATGGCAGTTGCAAATTAATGCACACTAGTGTAACTTAATTGAATAACTTTAACTGTCATTTTTGCTTGGTAAACAATTATTTTTCTGTATTCACTAGCTGCAACACATTTTTAAAATATGATTTCGAGGCAAATAACATCGAAATATTATTCAGAAATATTTTTTGCACGAGTTTTCTGAAGTTTCATGCATCGTCAATACAATAATTTTGAAAACAAATAAAATATTTGGTGAGATTTTGGTGGCTGTCAGTAGATGTCTCGGCCACAATGTATACGTGCCTAAACATCTAAGAGACTTCCCAATTGTGAGACTGATTTTGTATTAATTGAATTGGCACCATGAGTGCTCAGTTAATTGTAATATGCAAGACAAAATGACACCTAATTTGAAGCGATTATTTCCGCTTCTAACCCTAATTGAGACGACGAATGGTCTCTCTGGATATTTTGTGATATGTAACTATGAGCATAATAATATTTATTAAAAACCAAGTTCTATATCGTAGAGCAAATAACAAAACAGCCAGAGTTGATCAAGCTACTTTAAGTAGTACAGTATAATATCTAATGGTAAGATAACGCTGAACATCTGTTATCCGACAAGTGATAAATTAGAAAATATATATTAAAATTAACATGTTTGTTGCTATGTCATGTTTTATTGAATTTTGAGATGACTTAGTAAAAAATGTGTTTAGTTTAGCATATAAAGTACTGAGTCAGCATTATTTATTTACACATAGTATATTTACAATTTACCAAATTATAATTTTTATTCCTTACATTGGTTTGGCCTATGAAATCCCTGATTTGTTTGGACGAAACTATAATGAGTTTTGCCATGAAACTAATTCATAGCAGACCTGATTTAGTAGGCTAAACCAATCGTGTTCAGACTTGTTTTTAGGATTCATTGTTGTATATTTAGGCTTTATTGAATGAGTGAGTATTCTGAACTGTCCGACGTTTGTATACACTGCTTTGTTTGAAGACCTCTCTGATACATTTATTCCCGATACCAATTATTTAGATACATATATCATTTCTGTAATAGCAAAACAATAGGTCTGAAGTATAACACTGAGTGCTGCACCTCAGGCCTATTGTTCACTTGCCAGGGATCCTTGAAATGAATGTATCATTGAAATATTTTGATAAGCATGTGGTAAGTCGGATATTTTATACCATAGTGGTAGGAAGAATGATAAGAATAGAATAGAAATTGCATTTATTGAATGACGGTGGTGCTTTGAAAATTAGTCTGGGACTGCCTGAAACGAGTCTGAAACTCATAGATTTAAGTCTAATGATAGACGTTTAATAAAACTGAATGAACATTCGGGTATTGAGCTTTCCACATCCTATAGGGTATTATTTGGATAGAATATCGTAGATTTATTAGTGATATATTTATATTATGCATTTTAGGAATGTCAAAACTGCGAATGTTCTTCACTTTATATGTATTTTTGTAAATTTGTTATATTGTTACACTTAAATTAAGCTGGAATGACTAACAACAATTTTATTAAGACAAAGTCTTGATATACTCGATCGGTAGTAAACTGTCGAATTGTATCATGGTACTTCGACCTACGTGAACTATTTGCCTTGATGTGGTGCAAATCAAGTAACAATGCGAAGCGGCGCTATTTGATGTGAATGTTCATTGCTAGCAATCAGATAAAAAATGGTAATATCACCAACTATATTCCGCGTCCACGAAGTTATTGAAAGGTATGCATCGCAATGTCGCAAATCTCGCGCTTAGGACGTAATGTTACATTCCATTTCAATAACAGAATCGTTCGTCAATGCACGAACTGTCGACACCAGTAGAATGGAACTAAATGAAGACTTTACAATTTGCTTAAACCCTGGCTGAAACATATGACAACAAGATGTTGCCACAATAACATTAATTGATTTTAACAATGATATGATCAGAGTGAGCACAGCTCACAGTGGGCGCCATTGGTCTCCCAGTGATTGCCAAACAAAGTATAATGTAATGCATCTGACTATTTTGTATAGTTATTTGGCCACGGGATGGCCGGAGCCAGGCACTGCCTGAGCTCAATGTTATAAGCAAACTGCTGCCTACTGCAGTAAACACTATATAAACTTATACTGCTTATATGCTTATTAATAAACACGATGTTTAGCGTTTAGAATTTTAACATCAATGTATTTTTTGATTTGTTTAAGAATTATGTGTAACAACAATTAAAGCATGTTAGAGGTTTGGTTCATAATTCAAGGGGAAGGTCGACATTTTATATTAGTCGATTTCGAACCAAAAGGCACTTATCAATATTTAACTATTTACTGTTTGCAAGTAAAATTAACGATAAAAAAGATGCCTTTTACGTTAAAGTGCCGGTTCGGCTTTGTAATAATCTTAGCTGTGTTTCCGAGATGGAAGTAGATTTTATTTTTTTTCTCTTAAAACTTTATTCACTATAGTTTTAGAATATTCAACAGTGTAATACCTTTTACTCCATTTTGAAACTCGTTTGCTGACAATAGTCTCTTAAAATATTGTCAACATATTATAAATGTATTAGGAAGTATTTGTCATGTAATACATAACACTTTTTTCGTAATAATTGAAGTAGCAACATGGAACTGTGGCTTTTTTGAAAACACTTATAACTTAACTACATAACCTGGTTGGGCTTTAGTATACTGGACGCGGCGGAGGGGGGAGGGTTCGCGGGGCTCCTTATTTCTGGGTGGTATTAAAAGGAAATAACCACGAAGAGGATGGCGGGGTCTGAAAGACCCCGCCATTCGCCCCGCTCTTCGTCACCTAAACTATCCAAGTCGGAGTGCCCCCAGTCCCGAGCTCGCTTCGCTCGCTCTTGCATGAGTGGGAGTGGTACCTAAAAAGGGAAGTGCAGAAGCTAGGAAAACCGCTTAGCTTTCACCCTCTCCCTCTCACCCCCTCCAAGGTATACCTATAACCTTTACTTTATTCTCAACTGAAAAGCGCGTAAAACGATGACTCGTAAAATATTTGAATTCAATAATGTCATTTGAAAACTTTGGCGCCAACGCACGCGTTCCGTTTTTCCAATAATCGATGTAGACATTGTTTATGGTTTGAATACGATTATTAGCATTTTGTGATACTTTATAAGTTTGGAAAGGATTTTATTACGTAAAACGAAACTTTAGTACGCCAACTAAACGTCAATGAGTCAGTAATCTATGGCAAATGTCGTAATAAATAGTGAAAAGTGTTGAAGAATTAAGAATTTTCAAAAAATTATTTCTCGAAAAGTATTAGGATTCGACGTAAAATATTTTAGTGCAAGGCTTACCACATGAAGATCTTTCTGTAAAAAAAATATGAACGTCCAACTCCGCGTCCAGTATACTAAAGCTGAGCCCATAACCTGCTAAATGTAATATTATTATAGATAAAAAAAATGTTCATGTTACTATTTTAGTTAATGAACACAAAAAAATATTGGATGAATTTAAATTGTAAAGAGTTGTATTTGTCTTCAAATAAAACGTTCCATTATTCATTTTTGTTTTATTTCAGTCTTGTAAATTCATTCGCTTATGTATTTCAGATATGGATGTGCCTTGAATATTTGCTATATGACTTATGACTACTTGTGTTGCATCCTTGATATCATTGTACTGATGCAAAAGTTGAACTTGAACTGGTTTAATACTATTGTTAAGCAGCAATTGGTCTAGTCTGTTCTCGGCCTCTAAAAGCTTTACATATAACGATTGCTTGCTAGAATGGCTTGACATCTGTAAATAAAGCAAAAATATTATAGACGTATCGTAACTCTATGAAAAAAGCTAAGGGTTTTCTCAACAATTTCGCTGTAGGTACACTAGAAACTGGAGCAGCTGTTATTATATAGTAAGCAGTAGTCCAGCAATAACTGGGCTATCCGCGGCGATTCGCCGTCTGCACATCGCGTGGATTTTATGGACCCCTGCGCCTACAGGGTGCAAACGTTAACATGGCACTATACGTTTGCACCATTGATGGTGCCAGTGCACGGGATTTTTCCCGCGAGGAGTCGAAATATAACTTATTCCCATAAAAATAAAATTGAAATATCAGTGCCTATCATTCCACTTTTTTTTTTTAATCCACTACAAGTTAGCCCTTGATTGCGATCTCACCTGATGGTAAGTGATGATGCAGTCTAAGATGGTAGCGGGCTAACCTGTTAGGGGCATGGCAGTTATATTAAACCCATACCCCTATTCGGTTTCTACACGGCATCGTACCGGAACGCTAAATCGCTTGGCGGCACGTCTTTGCCGGTAGGGTGGTAACTAGCCACGGCCGAAGCCTCTGACCAAGACCCAGCCGGGGTTCGAACCCGGGACCTCCGCACGTTAAGACAGCAGCGTTACACACTGCGCCACGGAGGTCGTCAAACTACTCGCTAGCTTAGTGCAGTGTTTTTGGGGCGTTTCCTCGCGCTCCTATTAATTTGTCCTATTGATGGGAGCACGAGGAATAGTTGGAAATATGTACCTACCCATTTTATAATGTGTGGTGTACAATAAAGTACCTACATACTTACTACAATCTAACGGTTTTTACAATCTTACGGTGACATACACCGTAAGGTTGTAAAAACCGTTAGATTATTATCTAACTCGCGATATTGTAAACTGTCGAAAGATTATGAACCATTCAATGTTCTGAGTGTCAATGTTTAAAATATTCATTGTATTTACGTTTTCTTGTCTCTTTCTTGTAGGTTAGGTTAGGGTTCGACATAAATAATCAAGTAGTGACTTAGGTTCTATCGGGTTAATAAACCTAACAGATTACAATCTACCGAAAAATAATCCGTTATATTTTAATCATTCGACAGTTTACAATTTCGCGAGTTAGATTATAATCTAACGGTTTTTACAATCTTACGGTGACATATATGCCTAAAATGCGATGCTTTTGATGTGAATCGCACCTATGGGCCTGTGGCCATAGTCGGCAACAACTAATGCCGCTAAAGCAGGCATGCCTATTATGTATATAGAAATCAAATGGCACTCAAAGGAAACGTTCTTATTTCTTTTTCTTTTTTTTATAGTAGCTGATTGAGGTTTTTGTTCGCGCGGGAAATCTTTAATTTTCCGGGATAAAAGTAGCCTATGTGTTATTCCCTTGTTATTCCAGACTATAATCTATCTTTGTGCCAAAGGGGTTATTTCAAATTTATATGGAGCCTGGGTTAGGTATTTGTACGGTATTTTAAAATGTTCGGGGTCATAAAATAGTAATATTTTTTGCTTTATATCTTACTAAAAAGTTCAATTTACGAGGTACAATGCAAAATTATTTTGCAACATAAAAGCGCAACAACATGCGTCCATTTTGACATTGACATATATTACACGTGTCATGATGACATTTGACATAAAAATAACCTGAGAAATGAGAACTAACCTTAAAATATTCCAACAGCAGTCAGCGAGTCGATCGAAAGATTTTATTTTACAAGTTGACAGAATAAATAATAAAGAGAAAGGTTTATGTATTCCCGTTTCTGTTGTCTCGACGTTTAACAATAGAAATTACATGTAACGTCATTACAAACATAGACAACAAAAAAGAAATTGCGCTGCGAGAGTTGCTGTTCTACAAATGTACCTACCTAATTAAACATTTTATTTTTGTACCTCTTAATCACTGTAAAACTGCAAAAAAGCATATTTTATTTTGTTTTCTATGATTTTATACTATTTTTTGGAATACTGTACAAGTACCTGGCCCAACATGAAACAACCCCTTTCATCCAGATCCATTCAGCCTGGCATGATTGAGTAACAAACATCCATCCATCTAAACTTTCGATAATATGTATTAGTTAAAGCATGTAGATAAGATTAACTGCATTCAAACATTTTTTAAAAGCTGACCAGAGCCGGAGTCAAACCTACTAAAGATACGAAAAATAAACAGTCACCATTTTATAGAAACAAACATTAGGTCCTATGTAGGATATTATATTATAATCTCTGGAACAACCATTGTAAAACCATGAAGTCAATCAAGTTTTATGCACCTTCAGGCTTTCGTAGAACATTCATCATTATAATTATTTATAACTGCATTGTAACCTACTGTAAACTTCTATGTGTAAGTGGGCGTTTTTTTTAAAAGTGTACATGATTTAAAATCGATGAAAAATTTTTTTTTTATGTTTTGTTTACCAATGTTGTGAAAGTCATAATATTTATTTAGCTTTATCTTCACGTCTTTGCTGTCTACTATTTATTGGAAAACTAGGTAAGTAAGAACATATAAGTAGATATAGTGTTTTGTTATATTATTATTGATAGATTTGTGTTGCCTAGTTATTTATCTTTGTGAGAAATAGCACTGATTATAAAAATTATGTTAAATTATCATTTGACGACCTTCGTGGCGCAGTGTGTAGCGCTGTTGCCTTTACGTGCGGAGGTCCCGGGTTCGATCCCCGGCAGGGTCAATTTGGGAATTTATAATTTCTGAATTTTCCTTGGTCTGGCCTGGTGGGAGGCTTCGGCCGTGGCTAGTTACCACCCTACCGGCAAAGACGTGCCGCCAAGCGATTTAGCGTTCCGGTACGATGCCGTGTAGAAACCGAATAGGGGTATGGGTTTAATTTAACTGCCATGCCCCTATAACAGGTTAGCCCGCTACCATCTTAGACTGCATTATCACTTACCATCAGGTGAGATCGCAGTCAAGGGCTAACTTGTAGTGGATAAAAAAAAAAAAAAAAAAAAAAAAAAAAATTTAAAATTAACCGACGGAGAATTATTCCATTGAGTAACAGAACTTTATCTCACAAATGTACTTTAAAAAACCACTTTAGATAAGATTCACAGAAGTTTTTTTAGTCTTTCCAATCATGCCAATCAGAAAAATGGGACAGCAAACCTGAAATAACAGAAACACTATCGAAATTTGATAATCTTAGTTCTTTTTACTAACGTAGTGGCAAATTAATGTCATATTTTTCTATTTATCTTCTGAAATAGACAATGCTTTTTGTTTTTGTTTTTGCAAGTTACGATAAAAAATATCAATTTAATTATAACATAACAATAACTTAAATAAATGATAAATGGCAAATATTATAAGCATAAATGCAATGTTTTTCGAGAGGACAATTTGTCAGTGGAACATTGACTGATGACAATTACTCAGGGGAAAAGTAAGGACACCGATCACAATGTTATGAATTATTGTACTTTTTTACCATAAAACTATAATAGTCGTAGTAGGTACTTTTGAGTATTTTAAACTCTTTATTTTGTATTTAAATTATATAAAATGTCGTCTAAAAATATAAGTGGAACTTCCAACCAATTTATAGTATGTTAAATCACATTATAGGAATGATTATAAGTACTTAACATAATTTTTTGCATTTTGTCTTCTCCGTTTCTCCCTTTCTGATATTTTTTCTCACCTCGAATATTTTTCTTGTTTTATATTTTACGAGGTCCAAGTGTTATTTTTTTGTATTGCTTGAACTTTTAAGAATCCCTCTTTAATTTCTCTCTATTCCGCCTTCCTATTTCGGCAGATGTCAGCGCCATTGTTAAACCTGAATAATTTTATATATAAAATACTCGTTTCCAATGCAAAGCTCGGGGCCGAAAAAGCTTAACCGTGTACAAACCTTTAGAAATCCATTGAGTAACAATTTGTTCAATTGACTGACAAATTCGAAAAAGTTACTCAAAGGACCATAACCAATTCACGGCAGCAATATTTTGTTGCATGTGTATTTCAAGATTTTCGACCTTAACTAGAAAACAATACTACATTCTAGTAAAATATGAAGTAAACTATGTTATAAATGATGTATGAAAGACATTCATTCAGTATTTCCATTCAAAAACCGCTGCTACTCAATGGATGGGTTATGAGCACTCACTCAAAATTGACTCCTTAGACGCCAATTGCAGGAAGGCTGATTATTCAAAAACCATGCTGTAGAGGTCACAACACTATGAGTGTGGACGTCCCTATCAGGACTGTCACTTTGACAGCGGATATTATAAGCAACGCTACTAGCGTTGCTTAATATACGCTACGCTTATAAAATACGCTAGTAGTGGTGGGTCATTATCGTTTTTTTGACGGACGAAACGCAACGGTTTTCCCGACGACGAAAACGGTTGCAAAAAACGGTTGTCGTTGCAACTGGTTTGAAGATGGTTTTTAAGCCGTCCTCAAACCAGTTCCGACGACAACCGTTCTTTAGAACAAAACATATTTGCGTTTTTTTTAGTGAAACGGTGGAGTTTCTTACAAGTGTAAGGTAACGATTTCAAATTTATGAAATCGTTTACTAATTTATATGTATTCCTTTTATCGATTGACTTCAATTTACACACTAGAACACACTAGAATTTTTTCGCGCCGTTGACATTTCAATCGTGTTTTATTAACGTTAAAAATTATTATTTACACTAATCTAACACCTAAAAATCATGTACACTTGAATATTTACAAAACTATTTACAACATAAAAACACTCGTAAGCACATTACTCAATTAAAATTTACAAACAACAAAAACTTAAAACAATTACTTAACAAAGCAATTGTCTTTGAGCGTACTACTCAATATCAACTGACAAAAAAAATGTAAACAAATAATATCCACGCGACGAAGCGCTCACCGGCTCGTATTCCAGGAATTTAAAATCCCAATTCATTGTTCATGCCAAGCGAATTTGCACTTTAAGTAAATGACTGTGAAATCTATGTTTGCATGGATTTGACCGTCGCATCACGAACGACAGCATAGGACTACTCTACGGTAAAACATTATCGACTGTATATTATAGGCAAAAAGTTCATTTTTTATTGTAAGGACTGGTTTGAGAACGAACGTGAAACGATGAGGACAACGCGACGTCCGCGACGACGTGTTTCGTTGAATCAATTCACTTTCGACTGTATTTTCTTAAGCGTAAGATAAAAAATCACAATAAGTTATTCGAAGACTAGTTTGTGCAACGTAAAAACGTCAAACTAGTTGCAACGACGAGTCTTCAAACCAGTTGCGAGTTGCGACGTTGACCGTTGCATCACGAACGACACCGTAGGTAAGTTCATTATCGACTGTATATCATAGGCATAAGGTTCACTTTTGATTGTAAGAACTGGTTTGAGAATTAACGTGGAACGAGGACTACGTTCGCGACGACGTGTTTCGTTGAATCAATTGATTCTCGACTGTGTTTTCTTAGGTGTACAGTATAAAATCGCACCAACCCAATCAAATTATTCGAAGACTGGTTTGTGCAACGAAACTGTTTTACCCAGGACGTAAAAACGGTTTCACCGTCGCAGAACAGAGAACGGTTTTTAGAAACGGTTCGTCGTCGCAACGCCCACCAGTAAACGCTAGTAAAAACTGGAGGTTTACAGAGTTTTGTTTTAGGCACTGTTGATTGTTAATGAGAGAAATAAATAAAAGGCTCTTGAGTTTAAAGCTGTTTAATTTGAAGACATTGGCGACGAGGATGTCACAGTGCAGCGGGGATTAATGTAGGTTAAGATTTATATCGCCTATATGTAAGGCGTAAACAATGATTCAAGATTATGCTGCGGGGGCATCTGGTCCGAGATTCGACCCCTATGAGAATGCTAATACAATACCGGAGAGACGGCGGATGTGGAAAAGAAACTTCCAGTACTATATAGAAAGCCAAGTTGGGCTGAGTGACAAGCAGAAGGTTGCAAGGCAGTTGCACCAAGCAGGGCCTGAGGTGCAGGAAATTTACGAAATTATTAAGGATGAGGCAGCGGAAGGCTCCACAGATTTCGATAAATGTATAAAAAGGTTGAATATCTACTTTGAGCCAGAAGTAAATGTAAATTTCGAAAGACAGAAATTCAGAAATATGGAGAAAAATGATAAAGAAACAATAGAACAGTTTATTATAAGATTGAGGAAGCAGGCAAAATATTGCGAGTTCTCGAATCCAGAGGAGGCAATTAGAGACCAGGTCATTGAGAAATGCCGAGACTCTAACCTCAGAATTAAATTTTTGAAGAAGGGAAAGGAATTAAATCTTAATAATCTTATAGAAATATCAAGAATCTATGAGTTAACAAGAAAGATGGTTGAGGTCAAGAAGGAAGATGAACCAGAAGGAGCCAGTATTAATAGGATTGAGTGTTATAGATGTGGACGGAGAGGTCATATAGCCAAGAGCTTAGAGTGTGGTGCGACAAATGAAAAATGCAATAAATGTGGAATTAAAGGACATTTTGCCAAATGTTGTAAGACCAAAGTCCCATCAAACAAAAACAAGAATGATACAAGGAAAAGGAAGAAAATCATAAGGTATGTAATAGAATCCTGTTCAGAAGACTCGGATGATTCAGAAAGTGATTGTGATGGTGGTGAAAATAGATCTGTTAATTCAGTGTTTGCGGTTGATAGTAGTGGCGGAAGATTTCAAATTGAAATTGGTGGACAGGTAAATTGCCCGTTTATTATTGACTCAGGTGCATCAATCAATATCATAGACAGGCACACCTTCAAAAAGCTGTTGAAGTCAGGCTTACCATGTAACTTAGTTGTCAACAATTCAAAGAAATATTATACATATGGGGGTTCTGAAGTTTCCAAAATGGGATTTTTCAAAACCACTCTATACTCTCCGGACAGTAAATTAAGAGTAAATGCAGACATACTTGTTTTTAATGGTTGTGGACCATCTCTTTTAAGCAAACAGACATCCACAGAGCTGGGCTTATTGAGGGTGGGGCCTGTTGAGGTTAACTGTGTAGCTAAAAAATATATTACTGAAGGTATAGTTCTGAAAGAATATCCTAACATTTTTAATGGCATTGGTAAGCTTAAAGATTTTAAATTAACTATTCCTATTGACCCTGATGTAAAATTAGTTGATCAACCAGTTAGAAGGCAGCCATTTAATGTAAGAGACATAGAACAAAATTTAATTAAAGAACTTTTGGACAATGACATTATTGAACCTGTGACAGGACCGACCCCTTGTGTTTCTCCTTCCCATATAGTAAAGAAGAGAGAAAAAGGCCAATACAGACTTGTAATCGACATGAGAAAAGCAAATGAAGCGGTTATGAGAGAACTTGTACCTTTGCCAACTATTGAAGAACTGCTGGCAAATACTTCTCAACTATCGACCTCAAATCTGGGTATCATCAACTAGAACTTGATGAAGACTCTAAAATCATCACTGTTTTCAGTTCTAGTTTGGGACTTTTCAGATACAAGCGATTATTTTTTGGTATCCGGTGTGCATCTGAGATGTTTCAACGGGTGATAGCTCATTTACTGCAGGGTATTGAAGGAGTTGCTAACAGCCATGATGACATCCGAATTGGTGGACGCACAAGAGACGAACATGATGCTAGACTCCGTCAGGTGCTGGACAGACTAAGTAACAGTGGATTAACTTTAAATAAAAAGAAATGCACATTTGGTGTCACTGAAATTACTTTTCTGGGTCATCATATTTCAGCTGAGGGAATAAAACCAACTTTAAGTAACTAACAAGTAGTACAAGATTTTCGAGCACCACAAAATAAAGCAGAAGTAAGAAGCTTTTTAGGGCTAGTTAATTTTTCTGCCAGATTTATTCCCAATTTTAGCACAATTACAGAGCCTCTACGGCAGCTCACCAAAAATGACATTGATTTCATCTGGAATGAAGAACATGATAAGGCCTTTAAACAACTGAAGATGCTGATATCATCTGCACCTGCTCTAGGTTTCTACGATAAACAAGCAGAAACAATTTTAGTTACAGATGCTAGCCCTGTTGGTGTAGCTGGGGTGCTAATACAAAATCAGGTCATAAATGGAGAAAAACAACCCATTATCATAAAATACTTAAGCAAAGCCCTATCTCCCACAGAACAGCGTTATTCTCAGACAGAAAAAGAGGCACTTGGAATTGTATGGGCTTGTGAAAATTTATATATGTACCTAATAGGCAAAGAATTTAAGATTATATCAGATCATAAGCCATTAGAGATCATCTATTCACCAAACTCTAAACCAAGTGCTCGTATTCAGCGTTGGGTTTTAAGACTTCAGCCTTTCACATTTAAGGTTATATACAAGCCTGGAAAGAGCAACATTGCAGATGCAGTTTCTAGACTACTGGACACCAGCGAGAAATCCATAACAGACACAGCAGATGAGGAGGATAGACTTCTGCTTGCTTTTGTTGAAACTGCTGTAAGAGCTATTACATTAAAGGAAGTAAAAAAGTTCACTCTAGTACATGAAGAACTGATTAAACTAAAACAAGCCATAGAAAAGGACACTTGGAGTAAAGAATTAAGACCTTACGAATTAATCAAAACGGAATTATGTACATAGACGAAATTATCCTCAGGGGTACTAGACTCATAATACCAAGATCTCTTGTACCAAGAGTACTGGAAGTGGGACACGAAGGACATCTGAGCAGCAATTCAATGAAGGCCAAATTAAGGTCCAAAGTGTGGTGGAAAGGAATGGATGGAGATATTGAATATTGGTGTGATACCTGCAAAGGTTGCCAATTAGTGAGGCAAACTGCAGCGCCAGAACCTATCACACCTACAGCATTGCCTGACAGGGTATGGCAGCTTGTTGGAATGGATTTCCTTGGGCCACTTCCATCAGGCCATTACCTCCTGTGTATTATAGACTACTATAGCAGGTACTTTGAAGTTGAAATATCAAAACAACAAACAGCAGAACTTGCTATACAGACCTTAGAGAAAATAATGTGTAGAGAGGGTATTATGGATGAAATTGTTTGTGACAATGGCCCGGCTTTCATCGACCAAAAATTTAAACAATTTCTGGCCACTAATGGAGTTCTTTTAAGACATACCACTCCTTTATGGCCACAAGCAAATGGAAAAATAGAAAGGCAAAACAGAAATATCCTAAGAAGATTACGGATTGCACAAGGCTTAAAGCAGGACTGGAAAAAAGAGAGCTAATGGTGTACTTATGTGCATACCGTTCCACGCCACATAATACCACTGGACTACCACCTGGAAATGTATTCAGAGGGAGAAACATACAAACCAAACTACCAGAAATAGCAAATAAGATCAGTTTACAAGACGAAGAAATGAGGGACATAGACAAAATCAAGAAGGATAAATATAAACAGTATGCAGATAAAAGGAGAAGGGTGAAAGAATCTGAAATACAACCTGGTGACAAAGTTTTGGCAAAACAAAGGAAAGAGAACAAGTTAACCACTCCATTTTCACCTACTGAACACACAGTAATCTGGAAAACTGGAAATTCTGTTGCAGCACAATCTCCTGAAGGTAAAATTGTAAGAAGAAACTCAACACATTTTTTACCTATAAAGGAAAGAGACTTGAGTAGGTTTGGCACAGAGTCTGGCCCAGATAATACAACAAGGGACATGCAAAGGCAGTTTAAACGGAAAGATTCATCATTAGCTGACATGACAAATACATCTTCACCGGGTGTGACAGGTACACATTTAATGGACTCTACGGATGACCCAGTTAGTTTGACTGACCCTGACTCCAAAACTTTGTCTAAACGACAAAGACAGACCCCTACTAAGTATAGAGATTTTGTTGTTAGTCTGATTTTAAATTGTATGGATGAGTAATATGTTAAAATTGAAATATATTTCAATGATGCCAAGGATAAATGTAGATTACTATTTCTGACAAATTATATTGTGTATGATTAATCATATGTCTGCATTTATTATATTATGTTAATTTAGATTCTCAACTGGTTATTGTTGTTATACACATCTCATAGTATTTGTGATTATGTTTAATAGACTATATATGTTTAGTGATAATGATTAAGCTTACAGCAATACTATTTATTTTATAAAGAAAGAAAGGGATTGTAGAGGTCACAACACTATGATTGTGGACGTCCCTATCAGGACTGTCACTTTGACAGCGGATATTCTAAGCAACGCTAGTAAAAACTGGAGGTTTACAGAGTTTTGTTTTAGGCACTGTTGGTTGTTAATGAGAGAAATAAATAAAAGGCTCTTGAGTTTAAAGCTGTTTAATTTTAAGACAGTACACATGCTACCAGTCTTTTCGCTTACCAATTTTTCTCGGAATAACGTTAGATCCTAAACTCCAATGGGGCCATCATATAGATGACTTATCGAACAGACTTAGTTCTGCTGCATACGCGGTTAAAAAGATCCGCCAGTTGACAGATATAGAAACGGCGAGATTAGTTTATTTTGGTTACTTTCACAGCATTATGTCATATGGTATATTATTATGGGGTAATGCTGCTGATATTAATTCTGTTTTTGTACTGCAGAAAAGGGCTGTTCGAGCCATATATAATATGGGACCACGAGAGTCACTAAGAGATAAATTTAAAGAAATCAATATTATGACAGTGCACAACCAATATATATTTGAAAATTTAGTATACGTGCACACATTGATAAATTCAAGAAGAAAAGTGATTGTCATAATGTCAATACTAGAAATAAAAATAAACTTGTAATGCCTGCTTCTAGGCTTTGTAAAACTAGCAATTCGTTTGTGGGAAGCAGTGTCCGCTTCTACAATAAGCTCCCAGAAGGCATGTTGAAGATGTCTCTGAATAAGTTCAAAGTTAATGTAAAACGTAAACTCATTGAAAAATCTTATTACCATGTGAAGGATTACTTGAATGACAAGGAAGCTTGGCAATAATTTGCTCTAATGGCTCTGATAGTTCCTTAGTTAAGATTATTTGTGAGATGGTGATAATGAAAAAAAAAACCCCGGCTGAGTTTGTTGTGGGCTCTTCTCAGACCAGGGCGCGTTTGGAACCCTCGTAGCTTTAGTTTTAAGAAACCGTAACCGATTATCACCATCGTGTTTTTTTTAAGTAAGTAATTTTTAACGTCAATAAGTGTACCTACAGTGTACCTATATTGAATAAATGATATTGAATTGAATATTGAATTGAATTGAATTGAATTGAATTCTTACAGCATTTAGTAATGTTGAAAGCAACCAATAAAACCTTCTGCAATAGTATAATAATAATAAAAAATGTTCCGTTTCCGGTGTCGTATACGTCAGACGTTCAGTGATACGCTCTAGCAATATTAAATAGTTTTGGCGAGAAATATCATCAGCTCCGCAGAATAGTGTTGCTCCGAACCAACTTTGTGCAAAGGATCGTCGAAATACAACTGAATTACACCATAAATAAGTGCAAAAAGTGAATACACTTCGATCAAATGTTCCAATTTATAACCTCAAATTAGAAAACGTTAGACGTCAAATTATCAGTCGACAGAAAAACTGACAAACTAGAAACCATAGATACAGTGCTACCAACATAAGACGCCGAGGGCTACGTTCGGATACACGTACAATATCGCATTCCGTTTCACGGTATGATGTCCACCCAGCTGTCACCCGAGATGTCACTGCTCTTATCAAAAATGACAGAACAGCTTAATATACAAACAAATACCTTAACAGAAAACATTACGGCAGCCGTCTTACAGAAAGTGGATGAAAAAATCCTACCGATATTAGAAGAAAATAAGAGGCTAATGGGAGAACTTGAAAAACTTAGTACAAAGATACAGAGTCTCGAATCAAACAGTAAGAGAAAGAACTTAATATTCCACGGGCTCCCGGAAACGAAGGAGGAAACCCACGAGGATTTAACTTCACTGATAACATCAACACTAAAGGAGATAAATGTACAACTTGAATATGGGGAAATCGACAGACTGCAAAGACTGGGGAAAAAAGCAAAAGAGGATAGCAAAACTAGACCAATTTTACTAGCCACAACCACCCTGCAGAAAAAAATACAAATCCTTAAAAACAAAAATAAGATGAAACAAAACTCATACATTACCCACGATCTTACAAAAACAGAACTACAGCTAAAGAAAGAAAAAAAGCAAAAGGACAACGATAAACGGAAGAGATCAGAAACCCCAAGCCCTGGCACTTCTAATGCAACACAAAATACCCCAAAAATGCAAAGGAAAGATGCATTTCAATTCATGCGTGAGAGATCCTATTCACTCTCCGACAAAAACACATATAGAATCTAAATTACCACCAGGAACCAGACAATCAAAACAACTTTTCAGTACACAGCAACTAAAATGTCTCCCAACACGGCTGGTCCCCGCGGGAGACCAAAACCCTCCAACTAAAAGATGCAAAACAATTAACATTGCAACACTCAATACAAGACCCCTAAGAACCCAAGAAAGTTTACTGGAATTAGAAAAATCACTACAAAACATAAACTACGACATTTTAGGCATAAGCGAGATGAGAAGATTAGGCAGCAAAATAGAAGAACACAACGATTACATTTTATACCAGAATGGAGAAAAAGCTGGTCACAGAGGGGTGGGATTCCTGATAAAAAATCTCTAAAGCTTAACATTCAAGAGCTGACAGGAATTTCGGATAGATTAGCTATTACTTAATATCTGCAATAGTAGTAATTTTATAACTTCTGAGCAAAACAGCGCACGTCAATGGAAATTCCACGTATAGCCAAATTTAAGACTTTTATTTAAAAAAATAATTAAAATCATCTCGATAAGTAAAAAACCGGGCAAGTGCGAGTCGGACTTGCGCACGAAGGGTTCCGTACCATTATTAATAAATAATTACCTTTGTTAATGAACCGCAAGACTAACTTTGTTTGTAGAGGTTTATTGTTAATATCAAAAAAACTATGCTAGTTAGAGCATTGGCTATAGTTTTCCTGTAAAGTATACGTAAATTCCTATTGACCATAATTATTTCAAATTTTTCGATTGGTAAACTCCGGAGATAAGG